>VBSK01000393.1:0-470934 GCA_006112555.1 Tuber indicum | reverse complement strand
GCAAGTTCCCCGTACAAAAAAACAAAAAATTCCACTACCCGCCCGGTCTGAATACCGTCCCGCAATCCCTCCTCCACAGTAGAAAACCAACAACAATCTATCAACACAGGCGGCACCAAGGCAGAGAGGTCGTGACCAACATGTCCACAACTCGCATCCGCATGCCAGGCCGTCGACCCTATGAACCCACTTTGCCAAGTGCCTCCGAAGAGCGTAATGGTGAGGAGGACCTGTACCCGCTGCCCGTAACCCCCAAAACCAAACATAAACAAAAGGAAATACATAGAGGTGGTGACAGACCGAAAAGGTCAGTAGGGCCTATCTCCCTACCCGTGGTGCCATTGCCCCCGCCCGCCGTACCCGCCAACCAAACCAAACCAAAGAAACCAAACAAGCTCCACAGAACCCAGCACGCAAGACCCAAACAAGTCCAACCCAGAGGTCGCAACCCACTATCCGCACAGGTGGCCATCAGCCAGCCGGTCCGTCAGGAAGCTTTGCAGCACTCAGCAGCTTAACCTTAACAGCCCGAGCGTCTGGAAACACTTAATTAGACCTCGCCCAACCTGACGCAGGCCCGACCCGACCGGTGCTCGCAGCGCCTCTCCCCGCCAAGTCAGCCCCCCCCAAGCCCACACAACAGGCACGCAGTTCCCATCCAGCCCCCTCAGCCCCTCAGGCAGATCAACCGCCGACAGCCACAGGACAGCCGATACCTGACCCGTCATGCAGCCACTGATCTTGGGCCACACAACAGAGCCCCAATCCCCCAGCACCGTGTAGCCGAGGGGGCCGCCAGGACGAAACCGGGGCCACAACATACGCGCCAGCATCCACAGACGCCGGCCACAGTCCCAGCCAGCCCGAACCGAAATCCAAGCAAGCCGAGAGGAAACCAGGGAACCCGGAGGCCCCCCAATGTGGGCCCCAAAGGGCCGCACCGTAGACTGACGAAAGGTGCCCAAACTGACGCTTCAGAGAGGGCGGGTACCAGGATAGGAAACGAGACAAACAGAAGGTAGGCCCCACTTGCAATGGGTGTGACCGCCAACCACCATCCGTAACCACACCGACCCCTGCACTAGACCAAGCGTGGCCCGGCAACCAATCGCCCCACACCACCCCGGGCAGAAGTTCATCCGCGCAGGAGGCAAATGTTTTCAGGTCAAAGCCATCCCCACGTAGAGGCGAGGAGGTGACACCTGATCGAACCACCGTAAATGCCACAAGGACGTAAACTCCAAGGGAACGGTGATAAACAACATCGTAGGTTCCGACCGTAGATACGATAGACGAAGGGCGGGGCCGGCGAGGCCCCGTCCCTTAAGGAATGATGCGATCGGTACGACGTGTTGATACTTGGAAGGTCATCAATCTAACCCAAGGGCGTTTTGTATCGTGAACACTAAGGACTCTGTTAAAACCCAACAAGAAACATGAGCTGGCCCAAAGAACGACACGGGTGTTTCCCCCCCCACAGCAATGTTCAAATCCCCCAACCCCCGAACGCGAAACTCTGCGAGTAGACAATAGACAGAGAAGCCGAAGACTTTTTACCGAGGGAGGGCTCGTAGACGCCAAAGGTGAAGAGGCTCGAAGCGTAATCATCGTGAGAATCAAACAACAACGAGGAGGAGGCGAAACAAGTAACCACAACGTGAAACCGCCAAAACAACAGAACCTCAACACCAAAGACCCCAGGAACTACTGAGCGAACTCAGATATCTCCCCCAGAATCAAAGGCATCGAAGGACCATCGTGGTGCGAAAGGAACGCTACCGAGGCGGAGCGAAGATAGAAGTAAGGAAATTACTTAGAACATTCAATCTAATTTATTTATACTAGTACCGCCGACTCCGGCATACGACCAGTCTCCCCCTCGCCCCAAAATCACAAACTAACTAAAAAAAAAAAAAAAACACTACCACGGGCGCAATCCCGTCCCGCAACCGCTCCCCCCAAACATAAATCCAAAAATCACTACCTAAGGGGCTCACGGGCGCTCATGTCGGATAGCGACATCCCGGATTAACGCGTCTTCCCCTTCCCGCAACCCAACCACCAACACCATACCAACACAAACTACTCCGCCCCCAACACAATCTCGTCAATATACTCAACAAAGGAAACATACAGTCTGTCCCAACATCCACGCTTCTTCCGATAGTGCTCCCCCATCCTATTAACCTTCCCAGCAATCCGCCGCTGGTCGCAAAAGGGGCACCGTTCCAGTTCGATAAACCCAAACAACCCAGCCCACTTGAGTACGACGGCCGTCCGCAAGGAAAGCGCGAGGTCGTCCCAGTCAAGCCAGTGCCGCTGCCAAAACTGGTCAAGGCTCGCTGAGAGGCAGCCCGGGTTGTTATCGAAGTGAGTATAGAAGGAGGGCCGAGTGGAGGTGCCTTGGTAGGTAATCGCCATGTTGCAGTTCGGACAGCAAGTAGCGACCGAGTTCGGAAGGAAGAACCACTTGGTAGGAAGATGCTTGCTCGGAAGCACGCACTCCCCCCCAGGATGTTTCTTTTCGCACCGCAAACAAGTATCAGGCATCCCTATGCATACTCGCCTCCCGTCCCTCTCCACCGTCAGTGTACCATCAAACGGGTTACCTGCAACCACTAGCTCCCGGTCCACCTCCTTAATATGACGGGGGATCCCTAGTCCCAGCCACCCGTGTACCAACCACCAGTCTTCCAGCCCGCGACTGCCGAGTCCTTGAACAAGTCCTCCATAGCCGGTCGTTTCCAACTGTACCGTGGGCAAGAAGTCCAATGATACCTCTCCTCACGTCCCTCACAATCGTCATGCCCGACCAGGCCGGTACCACTGCGAATCCTAGTCAACACATAGGAATCCATCCTTGTCAGCCCGCGAAGGTGTCTGGGAGCCTTAGGTCCACGAGCATAGTACCCATGGCCTTCATTGACATGCCAGGCCTCCCACTCCTCTTTCCTCAACTCGCGGGCCAACGCAGCGTGCCCTATACCAAAGCTGACCCCTTCCCACCGGAATGGCTGCAGCGGCAGGCGCGTACTCTCCTTGGCCTTCCTGTCGACCATCTCGTTGCCCTGGATGCCCATGTGCCCCGGAACCCAGCCAAGGCGTGGTCGTACAGCCTCCAACAAAGGCGCCATGACTTCCCACATCTCAGCCGAGTCCCCTTCGGGCAACATGTTCTCAACCAGAAGCAGGGCGGGGACGCAGTCCAGAAACACATGTACTCCTCGTCCCTCACACAAACCACCAACCTCCCGCAAGGCACAGACAACGGCAAACAGTTCGCATTCGACGATGCTCCAGGACAGTGGCACCGAACACCCCCCTATCCTAAGTGAAGCCCCCCGTGCGAACGCGGCCCAAGCGACACCAGCACCCTCGGCCATCTTGGACCCGTCAGTGTACACCACCAGATCCGAGCCGCCACTGAGTTCCTTGACTTCCCCGGCGTGTCTGAGGGCCATGGTTTCCTTCCCTTTCCCGATCGTAATCGTGGGACGGTAGGAAAGCACCTCGTCCGAATGCTGTCGGTGGGCCACCATACCCTCCTCCTTCCAGTCCAGCCTGATCTGCCCGAACCAAGGATGATCCTCGCAATATCGGTAATTGATGAACCGGCTGTAGCACCTCCGCTGTAGGTACCTGCCCTGAATAGCGACAGGCGTAACCCCGTATTCTGCTAGCAAAATGTTGTTGGCCAGCTTCATGGGAGTCCGGAACACTGAGCGGAGGCAATCGTTAACGTGGACCTGAATCTGCTTCACATACGACGGGTAGTCGGTTACAAACTCAAGTCCGTAGTAAACGGTCGGAAGGTAGGCTGCCTGCACCAAACGGTAAGTCTCCCACGCCCCCAACCCCCCAACACTCCCAAACCTCCTTCCCAGCGCCGCAATCCTCCTCCTCACACCCAACCCCCTATCCAACCAATAACGTACATGAGAAGAAAAGTTAAGAAATACATTGAACCTATACCCAAGAACCCGCAGGTCCTCAGATGGCAACACCATTTCTCCCAACAACTTCATTCCTTCCCACGCCCTATCACCAAACCCAATCCACTGCGTCTTCAACGCACTAAACCCCATTCCCCTGTCTCGCGCAACACGGTCGCAATCTCGCAACAATTCCCCAGCATGGTATCGGGCAGCATCAAAAGAGTCAGCCGCAACCATGATAACCCCGTCATCCACATATGAGGCCACCAAATGCCGAACACCCGGGGAGTAACGCATCCGTGGTGTGAAAATGTCGGCCACGTAAGCACCGAACAGAAAGGGGGAAAGCGGTGACCCCTGGGGGACCCCCTTGCTAACATGGTACACCCGGGAAACACACCCATTGAAACGGAAGCGAACGGACCGACAACCTGTCCATCTCCGAACCCATTGACACAGGTTGGGAGGGCACCCCCGGGCCACCAGGAAATCTGACAGGAGGTTGATGTCAATATTGTCAAACCCTCCCTCTACGTCCATTGACAGAATCAGACGTTTGTACCCCTCATTATGGCGCAGGAATTCCTGAACGACCGCCATGGCATCATGGACCCCCCGCCTCCTACGGGAGCCGAACTGTGTCTCGCCGAGGTCTAGACAAGCGGCTAGCCGGAGCAGCACCACCCTCTCCGCCACCTTAGCCGTGGTCGGGAGTAGGTGTATCATGCGCCATGACTTGACCACATCATACCGCGGCTTGTCGAGCTTGGGTATGAGCACTACCTCTGCCCTATGCCAGTCCGGAATGTCATGTCGCAGCCCACAGTCAACGAGGCGTCGCAATGTCGTGGCATCCCTCCTCTTCCAAAACCTTAGGAAGGGATAGCCGATATCGTCCTCGCCGGGGCCCGTGTTTGTGGGAGATCTCGCCAGCGCCGTCTCCATTTCTTGTGCGCTGTCCATCTCAATCACACTTTCAGTCCACCGGGCGGGATCACCAGGATCAAGCTGTTGTGCAATCAGGTCGCTGATCTCGGCGTGCGTGGTAGCCAAGGAGCCGTCGGACCGCACCATCGAGGGCAGCGTGCGCTTGGCCTCCAACTTTCTTGCCAGCCTGAAGATGTCGGGGTCCTTGCTTTCCGCCAGCTTGGTCCTAATGTGGTCGAACCGAGCCCTCAACAGGCAAGCCCGGTAAACACACCTTGCCAGCTTAAAGTCCTCCGTCCGCTCCGCCGTGCGTTTGGAGTATCTCTTCAGCCGGGCCACATCCAGCCTCATCCTTTCCAACTCAGGCGTCCACCACTCGCACCGGCTTCTGCCAACGGAAGCCCGTGGGAGTGCGTCCACCACACTTCTCACTCCTCTCCACAGCTGCTCATCATCCACCTCTTTCAGGGTGTCTAGTTCTTTCCCAACCTTCCCCCACACCGCCTTCTTCCAAGCAGGCCTCCTTCTCATGAGATTGTCAGGTAGGTCCACATGGAGTCGAATTGTCTGGGCGGCATGCTCGCAGCCCACCACATCAAGGTACTTGTGCTGTAGGTACGGCCGTCGATACAAGCAGAGGTCTATCATTGATATGTCGCGGAATGTCGGTCGGTCAGGCTGAGCCATGTTCAGCAACCGAGGTGCCATCCATTCCCGCAACCATCGTCCGCAGTGTTCCTGTCTGGCCGTCTCCGCCCATGGGTCCCAATCTCGATGCCTGGCATTGAAATCACCAAACGCGATATCCGGTTCCCCGACGTCCCTCAGCCCTGACTGATATTCGGCCTTGGTGTGTGTAGGTGGGATGTAGACGCCTGCAAGCACCCTCTTCTCACCCTTCTCCCAAAACCCAACCTGGGCACAAGCACCCTTATGCCCAACCACATCAAACAGCCCACACAAATGCGAGCGAACAAACACCTCCACCCCCGATCCAACAACAAAGGAAAACAAATCCCAACCATCAACTTCTACCGGCACATGCTGCCCCTCCGAATCAACCGGAGGTTCCAAAACAAAAAATAAATCAACAAAGGAAAACAAATCAAACGCCAGCGCCCGATTCCTGCCACTCCTCCCCACATTTAATGCTATCGCCGTGATACGCATTAAAAGGGGGCTTCGACAGATCCGCTCGGGCCACAGGGGCCAGAGTCACTTAAAAAACCCTCAGAGTCCAGGGCGAACCACATAGCATCGCCCTTCTTGGGAACAGGTTTCTTCTTCAAAATACCGCGCTTGGGAGAGGGGGAAGGGGGGGGTCGTTCAGGCTCCTTACCCTTAGCCTTGGCAGACTTCTCCCGCGGAACATCCTCCTCTTCCTCATCACTACTCACCTCCACCACCCTGGGAGTTGGCGACCGTCCCCTGCTCCGGCGTCGTGGCCGTCCCCCCCTCTCAGGTCCCTTTTTTCCCCCAACTGGCACTTCGGGCGATGAGGCCGCGGCATCGGCCGTCGTCGTCGCGGGTGGGGATGACACGGGAGTCCTAGAGTCAGTTCTCAAGGCAGGACACTTCTCATATCCAGCAAAGTGATCGGTCCTGTCGCACAACCAACACATCCTGCGGGTGTGCCCACATGCCTCCCCCACGCCTCCGGGGCACCCTAAAGCCTTACACATGTGCTCCCGGGACAGGTGCTCCCCGTAACAAAACCGACACCTGGAAGGAAGGGCACAGGTGGCCTGAAAGTGGCCCACCTGCAAACACTTACCACAAACCTTCGCCGTGCGGTGTTCGGTAAACACCCTAACATTCCGGGTTCCCCCCCGAAGCCAGATCCTCCCAGTTTCCAAAGCAGCCTTAGCCGCCCCATTCTCTTCCACCACAAAGCGAATACCGCAAGACACGGCGTTAGCTTGCCTCATGGCATGAATGGACCCCATGATGTCGGGGCGGGACACAGTGACTATGCCGGGATTACCTAGCTCCAAGTCAGTGCGCAAGCCATCCGAGGCCTGCTCCCCAATCCACCCGTCAACCTTCCAGATGGAGCCACGGCCAGTGTCCGAAAGGGGGACACCCGTCACCATGATCTTCACCTTTTTCACATCCTTCTGGAAAACAAATTCCGGGAGTGAAAGTTCCTTCAACAGCGCCAACCGGGCCTTGTCAAGACGGTTTCCAAGTTCAGCGGCAGAGTGGGCCGCCAGGGTGAGGAAGATACACCCAATCTCGTTTCGGATATGCCCAGCACGAACGTAAGGGCAGGTGCCCCTAATTTTCGGCGAGTTGGACAAGGTGACGTTGATACGATTCCGGATGGCCTCCATCGTCACGCCCTCCGGCAGGGCCACTTCTTTGCGGGTGGCAAACCGCATTGTAATGTGCCTTCCCCTAGCATCCGGGGTAGGCGAGGACTGGGGTGGAGCCGGCTTTGGTGGTGGCCCCTGCTGACTGGCGCTGCGAGGAGGGCCGTCGCGAGGGATCAGGTTTGGCACCACGTTGTAGATCCTCCTGATGGCGCCTGGCCCCGATGAAAGGGTTTGCACCGTGGGTACTGGGGCGGCAGCAGGGGGGGGTGTAGCCTGTCCGTCAGTAGTAGTCTTCCCCTGAGTCTTGGCCGGGGTCGCCGAGGTTTCCTGGCCGGCCTGAGCCGCCATCTTTCTTCTCCTCCTGGCAGCACCACTCAAGCGCCTACCCCTCTTTCTCTCCTTCTTCTTTCCATCCTCCTTCTCCTTTTCCTCCTCCTCATCGTCAAAGCTCACCCTCTTTCCCTCCGCAGCTTTTCCTACCTTCAGGACTACCCCCCCATCACTGGAAGAGCTGCCACTGCTGGTGCTGTGGGAGGAGGCCGCCGAAGCGGGCCGGACCGGAACTGTCTTGTCCTTCAGCGGAACGGCGGGTTTGGGCACGTATGCCATCTTCTTCACCATGTCCACGAAGGACGCTTTAGTAGCAGGAGCCGTTGGAGCAGCACCCTGGCCCTTGGTAGGGACTTCAGCAGACCCCTCTGATGAGGAGCGGGGGATGGGGGTAGTCCCTGAGGACTCAGGAGTCACAGAGGGGGAACGACGGCGGGGGGCCAACCTACCTTTCAAGGCGGCAATTTCCTCCTCCTGCCGGCCGACTATATCCGTCAAGGTCCGAACCGCATTTTCCAAGCGATGGAACCGACGTCCCACCCACATAATGGGGACCGTCTCCACGATCTCGTCTTTCATCCAAGTCCGGACATCCTCCACAGTGTCAGGTTCCTCGGACCCGTCCACGCTGGGAAGAGGTGACAGTAGGGGCTGGGTATTCCCGGACCGGATATCCTCAAGGCCCTCCAACATGGACCCCACAATACTGCCAGACCTGGGAGCGGGGGAGGGGGACTTACCAGCCGCCATCATCTCATCCACTTCGGCCATGATCTGGTCCGCCCTAGCTACGGCAGCGTCAGCATCCTCCGGCTGGGTCTCCGGTAGCGGCACCTCCAAGGGAGTGCTCGTGCTGCGAGGGATACCCAGTGACCCTTCCAAAATACCCCCAGGCGACGTGGGGGGCAGAGAACCGTAGTCAGGAGGGGACGAGCCAGGGACAGGCGTACCCGGAAGACTGGGGGCGTGAATGCTGTCGCCCAAACCGGTCGCTTCCGAGTTCCGTCCTTCCTCCAGAGCCATAGGGGTGTCCCGTACAATCACCTCCACCGATGGCACCACTTCCTGGGTGATCAGCAAAGGGGGAGACGAGGGGGGGGAATCCTCAATAGTGGAAGGAACTAGCACGGGGGGGGCCAGGCGCTTCCGGTGGGTGTCCAGGAGATGGGAAAATTCCTCATCCGGGACAATCTGTTTCTTTCGACCCTCTTCAACATCAATCGCCTTCATGAACCGGGGCTCAAAGAAAGGGCTGGGGGCCGGGGCGGCGCGTTTGCGGGGGGAAGAGGAGCGGGCACGGCGTAGCGTTCCCTTTGCCGGGGGGGCATAGTCCTCGTCGGCAGGGTCGTCCAGCTTGAACTTCCCAGTAGTGTAGAGGGCTTTTTCACCAGAAGACAGCCCAGACAAAAAGGAGGAGGTGGAGGCAGTGGAGGCTCGCTTAGCGCGATCCCGAGCCACAATCCTATCGAACGCCGCTCGATGGGCGGAGGGAGAGGTGGACCATGAGCTGGCTTCAACCGTAGTGGTGGTTGAGCCTTGCTTGGCCGGCGGGAGGAGGGATGACTCCGGGACGATAACCTGCGAGTCGGTGGGAGGAGAGGGGGTGGGCACGGTCGGTGTGTACACCGAACCGTGATCGGAGTTGAACCGATTGAAGAGGCCCGTGGTAGAGGCGTTGTCCAAGCCACAAGTGGCTGGACAACCCTTCCCAAGTAGGCAACCCTTCACAAAAGACTCCACCTCTTTCATCGTGACAAGGGCGGTTGTAGCAACCGAGCCCCTCACCAAATCATCCAACGCCGGGTTTACCGCGTTGGGGCAGCCATGTTCATGGGCGAAGGACAAAAAACTGTAGTCCCCGCCAGGCGCAGCGTACGACCGTGTAGTTGTAGGAATAAGGCCACGGACAGCCTCAGAAACGGGCGCAAGAGACAAGGCGACGCGAGCCGTCTCAAGCGAGGAGGAGGGGTTGGAGTCGAGCCGAACGGGTGACGACATCCGCGAGTTGGGGACAGAGTCCGTGGAGGAGGAGGCGGACGAAATCGCCATCCTCGCTCAAGCCTGTGTCCAGAGACTACCGGGATCAACCACGGATATCTCCCTCTGGAACACCTTCTCAAGCGAGAACAACTATTCTATCACCAACCGCCCGACAAACGAAGATGGAAACGATGGATTGTATCGATGAAGTTATCGTGAGCGAGGCGAAATGCGTTGCGTGAGGTTGAAGCTCGCTACCGAGGCGGAGCGAAGATAGAAGTAAGGAAAGTACTTAGAACAAAGCGTGAAGAGCCTATCTTCCTCGGCCGCCTCGGCCTCCTTATATAGTGCTCTTCACTCAACCCTAACCCTGATGACTCACAAGTGTGAGCCTCGCGAAAAGCCTTACATAGGTCATATGACTCAACTGAGTCATACGCGCGAGACCCATGACTCATAATCGAGTCATGTGCGAAACATAACAAATCATAACATAAACCAGTCATATGACTCAAGCGAGTCATATGCGCAAGACCCATGACTCATAGTCGAGTCATGTGCGAAATCCTGAGCTACCTGTCACATCCGTGACACGTGGTTGGTCTTCTCAACAGGCTACGGTCGATTTCGCCATCCTCCTCCTCTCTACCCGATACGGCTGCTTCACCATCCGTGGGCACTGGGGACTTCAGGAGGCCGCCTAGTTCAGGTACGAATACGTATCCGATAGTTGTTTCGGCATTTGGGTTTACCCCTCCTCTCTCCTCTTCTCGGCTCGGTCGGCTGGTACCCTACTACTCCCGCCTAACACCTGGCTGGCACCCTACTGCCCCTATCTTAAGCTAGCACCTTACTGCTCCCCTAGCTGACACCTTACTGCCACCTGTTTTCTATTGGGGACCCGTGCCCTGGTCTCCCGCCTCCGGTCGGTATTGTACTGTTTCAGGCCGGTCGGCACCATCCCTTCCTCCTTGGCTACCGCGGCTGTGCGGGGGCACTCCGTTGCCAGAGTTCCTGGCCCTGGTGTGCTCGGCTCCTGCTTTGTTTGAGGCTCTTTGGGTTAGCCTCCGGGCAGCCAGGTCTGCTATGGGCGTTCCTGGTGGGTATGAGTTTGGTTTCTTTTGTGGTGTGATATCGGGGGGATTGTTCCTTGGGCTTCCTGCTTTTCCTGTTTTGGGTTTCTTTTGGGACTTAGTTCGTCTGGGCTGTAGGAGGGGCTTGACTCGGGGCGAGATGTGCGGTTGGCTCCATACCAGAGGGGCTTGGAGTTCTTGGTTTTTGCCTCAGACGGAGGAGGAACGCGCGTGTTTACAGGTTTTGTTTTTGCCATAGCTAGCGCTGCATGCAGGTTCTTGTACCTTAAACAATGAATATATGATATATAAAAAAAAAAAAAAAAAAAGGCTAAACCTGGGAAGTGGAACGAAGTCAATCCGTCAACTACTCAGGGAGTTACAAGGCTTCAAAGATATGACATTTTTGACATGGGCCGTAAGTAACGGGACGTTTTCGCACAAGGTCATGAGATGAATGTTAGAAGGTTCGGGATAACGAACCAATGCATTCACATCCACCCTTCGACGATTAGAAAGAGTCTAGAGCTCCTGGAAACACTACTAAGGAAGCCAACGAGCTTCGGGAAATGTTGCAACTATGATCAGCGGTGTACCGCAGTTGCGGGATTTACAACCAACATAACACGTAGGTCCACCCCCTCTACATAGAACAATCAGGAGTTGCCGACCGAGGAATTATGTAACGGGGGCTCCCTCTGGGAAGATGGATCCCGAGGTTGCGACCGTACCGAAGTATTCTTTCAGAAGTAAAGATAAAGATAATCAACAGTAGAGTTGAAAAAATAAACGGTAAAACTTAATATCGTTAAGCCAAAGCTTTACTCAATTAAGTCCTGATCTCGAGAGGTAGTTGATTGCCAGAGTAGAGGAGAACTCGCATATACTTAAGTAGGTTTGGTATGCTGCCAGTTACTCCCCATCACTACTCTGCGTTCGCGAGCACCCAACTCCCGTGGGCTGTCTAGCCAACCTCTACGGGTCGGACCAACGATCCTCCGTAGCGAACTAGACCACTCGGTGGTGTTCTAACATCTGCCCGATAGAAGTGTTTTAGCCGCTGCATCTCCATTACAGCCGCAGGAGTAAAAACTCTTCATATCGCGGACATGTCAGTGGCGAGCTGACATGCCCGAGCGGATGTTATACCAAATGTGGAACTCTCTACCCATATACACTTAGTCTTCTACAAGCATTCGCAGCCCCTGAACATCTATCCGGTTCTACTCATTTCTATATCATTCCGGATGATAGCCACGTAGCTCCCTCGACAGACCCCTTCGGAGGTTGACTACCAATAGGCGCTACCCACAGTCAACCCTCCTAGAAGTGAGTCTTATCGTGACCTTAGACTAGTGTCTTAGAGTCCTTAACGATTCTCCAATACTATTACACTTTCGGGGCAACGGACTTCGGTTACCTCGCCTACTGGCCTCCGGTAACCTCACATACTACTCTTGACTTCAAAGCAGTATTACTCCGTCAGTTTTGGTCCGTTTTACACGAAACCACCTGGAGGCTATTCTCCAGGTTCTCCTCTTCCCCCTCATATATCCTGCGGACAGCTTCCGGTCGGACGGACGGCGTGAGCGCATACGGAGTTACGGCAACATCTCCACTTGGAGACTTTTGCTAGACTTACAGCAACTCTTCAGGCTGTAGCCCATGACGCTAGGGACTTATAACGGGGCCGGAGGGGGGTGTTAGCAACCACACCTCCAAGTTAGAGCTTGTTCGGGGCTCAACTGGTTGTGCGGGAGTGATCCGCACAACCTGAGAATCGAACATCCTATGTAGTTTCGCGTGACAAACAATCTGGTAACTTCCCCCGAAGTCCTGCGTAACAAGTTACTTTCAAGGTACGGTAACTTGACTCCATAGCAGGGTAACCCGTGGCCCAAGGCAGGGTAACCCTAGTGCGAAGGTAGGGTAACTGTACCCCGAGTTACCCTACAGAGTAGGGTAACTTTACCTGGACTCTCCGTCGAGTAATTCAGGGTAACTCCCAAATTGACTACTTGGGTTACCCTACAGAGTAGGGTAACCCCCAACCATTACTAGGACCTATGTACCTTTGGTATGGCCTAGCATGCCCGACTGAGGTACCTAACCACCGGTACCTCCACCTGGTAGACCTAAGTCTACCGCCAGCCCTACCGCGGTAGTCTCTTGACTCCGGTATGGGTGTAGGTTTGGCTACTTGTAATAGTACTCAGCGGAGTCTCGTTACAAATTATGAGACTATTCAATAGAATGGCCTCTCCTCTACGAGAAGAGAGTCATCGGAATGAATTCTATCAGTTAGTTGTTGAGTTATCACAACTAGAAGTCATCGACTCCGGCATATCTACAGATGCAGTCTCGTATCAAGGCTGATCCTCTTGATAACGAAAAGAACTATTGGAGCCAACAGAGTTCGACTTGAGAACTTGGCTACAGGTCTACGGCCTCTGAGGATCGGATAATTACTACTGGTGACAAGTATGTCTCCCAGGCAGGAGATAGTAATTATCGAAGATGGTGTGATGGTTTTCTGGGTCTCCCGATGTTCGCACCGTCATAAGAGAACTTGACATTGCGCATTAGACTTGAAGAGGTACATATTTTGTATACTAGATAGATGTAGCCCGCGAACACTCAGACGCGGAATATAAATATCGAAGTGCCTCCCAAGCTTAAGACATCATTAAGCAACGGAGAAGAGACCTTAACAATATAATATTGTTTTTACGATTCTATCCTACTTTCTTGCACTCTTAGTAGTCATAAACGAAACGAGTTGCTTCCGAGCCTTCCTAGACAAATCTCCGTCTATACAAACGAATCCCGATTGGCCTAGACAACCATAAGTCTATAACGGTTGTCTCCGCCTAACAGCTGTCCATTTGACCGAAGGCTATTCACAGGATGTATAAGAGGGGACCTCTGGCAAGACCTGGGAAGTAGAATGAAGTCACTCCGTCAACTATTCAGTGAGTTACTAAGCTTTAAAGATCTAACTTCTTTAATATATGCCATAGGTAATGGGAGGTTTTGGCACAAGGTTAGGATATGAATGTTAAAAAGTTCAGGACAAAAAACCAATGCATTCACATCCAGCCTCCAATAATTAGAAAAAGTCTAAAGCTTCTGGAAGGTACTACTAAAGGAACCACTAAGCTCTAAGTCTGAGGAAGTGTTGCAACTATGATATGAGGTATACCGTGGTTGCGGGAATTATAACCAACATAACTTGAATACGAAGGTCCACCCCCCCCCCTACATTGGATGATTAGGAGTTGCCGACTGAGAGATAATAACTACGGTTAATAGAGGAGCTTTCCCTCTACGAGGAGAAAGTCATCTGAATGAATTCCATGAGTTCATTGTCGTATTACCACAACTCGAAGTCTTTGCCAGTGACTCAGCATAGATGTAAAGGCAACTACATATTGAGACTGATCCTCTCAATAACGGAAAGGAGTATTGGAGCCAACCTTGTTCGACTTGAGAACTTAGCTATAGGTCTAAAGACTCTGAGGATTAGATAATTACTACTGGAGATAAATAAGTCTTCCAGAAAGAAAATAGTAATAACTGAAGCGGGTTTGATGGTTTTCAGCGGCTCCTGGTATTCATAGCTTTATGGAGTACTCGACATTGCGAGTTATATTAGAAGAGGTACATATTTTATATGTTAGATAGATGTAGTCCGCGAACACTCAAACACATGATACATATAAATATCGAAGTGCCTCCCAAGCTTTAGACATTATCAAGCAAGGGAGAAGTGACCTTAACAATATAATATTATTTTTACAATTCTATTCTACACTCTTGCACTCTTAGTAGTCATAAATGAAAGGAGTTACTTTTGAGCCTTCCTAGACAAATCTCTGTCTATTAAGCGAATCTCAATTGTCCTTGGCAACCCTAAGTCTATACCGGTTGTCTCCGCCTAACAATAAGTTACTTTTAAGTTAGAGTAACTTGACTCCATAGTATGGTAACTCACAGCCTGTTAGGAGTACCCGATTCCGATAGCCTAGGAATATCCTAGGCAGGGTAACTTTACCCGAGTTAGAGAATCTTAGTCTCCAACACCCCGCTACGGCCCCCTTACGGGGCACATGTGTCATCATACATATCAACCTTCATTGCGTCCTGTGACTATATGGTCGCTGGATTGAAAGTATCAGAATAACACTGTATACGTCGCTGCCGTCTGCCCAACCGAAGGCTGTTCGCAGGAAATATAAGAGGAGACCTCTGGCAAGATCTGAGAAGTAGAACGAAGTCAATCCGCCAACTACTCTGGGAGTTACTAGGCTTCAAAGATATGACATCTTTGGTATAGGCCGTAAGTAGCGGGACGATTTCGCACAAGGTCGAGATATGAATGTTAGGAAGTTCAGAGTAACGAACTAACACATTCACATCCACTCTCTGATAATCAGAAAGAGTCTAGAGCTCCTGTAGACACTACTAAAGAAGCCAACGAGTTCTAAGGAGTGTCGCAACTATGATACGGGGAGTACCGCAGTTGCGGGAGTTATGACCAACACAACACGAAGGTCCACCCTCTCTACATAGAATAATCAGGAGTTGCCGACTGAGGAATTATGAGACTATTCAATAGATTGACCTCTCCTCTACAAAGAGAGAGTCATTGGAATAAATTCTATCGGTTAGTTGTTGAGTTATCACAACTAGAAGTCATCGACTCCGGCATATATGCAAAGGCAACTACGCCTCAAGACTGATCCTCTTGATGACGAAAAGGACTATTGAAGCCAACGTAGTTCAGCTTAAGAACTCGGCTGCAGGTCCAAGGACTCTGGGAATCAGTAAATTGCTACTAGTAATAAGTATATCTTCTAGATAGGAAAAAAGTAATCACCGAAGAGGGTGAGATAGTTTTCAGAGTCTCCCGGTGTTCGCACCTTTAGGGAGAACTCGACGTTGCGAGTTAAAATTAAAGAGGTACATATTTTGTATGTTAGATAGATGTAGTCCGCGAACACTCAGACGCAGAATATAAATATCGAAGTGCCTCCCAAGCTTAAGATATCATCAAGCAACGGAGAAGAGACCTTAACAATATAATATTGTTTTTACGATTCTATCTTACTTTCTTGCACTCTTAGTAGTCATAAACGAAACGAGTTGCTTCCGAGCCTTCCTAGACAAATCTCCGTCTATATAAACGAATCTCGATTGGCCTAGACAACCATAAGTCTTTACCGGTTGTCTCCGCCTAACAGTATATTGTTAGATCTCCTTGTTACCAAGGCTCTCTACCTACAAAGTGAACCACCGTTCACATTACCTCCTCACCGAACTATACGGCAAGACACCAAGTGTCTAGCCTTCTACCTTTACAACTATTGCCTTGGGCAACGAGAACCGGTTAGCTCGGCTCAGAGCAAATAATCCTCCGAAAAAGAGGATGTCACAGCGTCCGAAGCAGATCGGTCCAGGGGAGCCGATGGATACCTCAGGGGACAACCCTCCCAGTGCCTTCAGTAATCCTACCTCTCTGGATCCAGCTCTTCGAAACCCCAGAAGAGGAGGAAGGACCCCTAGTCTTGCGCCGATATCAAGAGCAATATCATCTCATTCCAGATCTACTATACCACGACCAAACACCCATGCGGTCGATCTCGCGAGACTCGCAGCCAGGTTAGGAGTGGTTATTGGACAGATCTGTCAAGACATTACTACCAGCATCGACACCTCCAATATTGCATTTGAAACCCTCTCTGCAGATTCTCAGGAAAATGCAAGAGGGTTAATTAAAGTCCAACAGCAATTATTGGAAGGTTAAGATCTGCATGATAACGAGATGACACTCACATTGCAGCAGTGTGTCTTGGTGGAAGCCAATATTTGGGATATCCAAACCCAGTTAGCAAAGGAGATTGCTGCTAAACTAGCTCAGCAAGATGCTCGACATGAGCACCATGAGGGAGTAACCTCTCAGTTGCAACGAGAAGCCCTAGAAAGAGACCTCACCCTGGAACGAGATTTTCAGGCATTCAAGGATAACCAGTTCCAACAAAACATGACCCTTTGAGCCATGATATCTAACCTTGCTGAAAGCCAAGAACGCGAGGCTAGTAGTTACAAAGACTTCACCCGAACAATCCAGAACGACCAAGCTCGTATCTTGGATACTCTTGGATTGCTGAAAGATCAGATAACCGAACTCTCACAGAATCGACCAACTGTAACGGGGGCTCCCTCTGGGAAGATGGATTCAGAGGTTGCGACCGCACAGAAGTATTCTTTCAAATAAAGATAATCAACAGTAGAGTTGAAAAAATAAATGGTAAAACTTAATATTGTTAAGCCACAGCTTTACTTCAATTAAGTCCTAATCTCGAGAGGTAGTTGATTGCCAGAGTACAGGAGAACTCACATATAGTTAAGTAGGTTTGGTATGCTGCTAGTTACTCCCCATCACTACTGTTAGGCATAAAGAAAATGCACAGACCTATCGGTAGGGTAACTGCGCACAGACCCTCATTTATCGAAAGCCTAACATCCCCCTCCCGCCCCGTTCTGGGGCCCAGACGCCCTTAGCGAGATTTTGAAGAGTTGCGTCCCATGACTATAATGTCATCTCAATGAAGCCCACTTCATAACATCATATACGTCACTGCCGTCCATCCGACAGGAAGCTGTTCAAAGGATATATAAGAGGGCACCTCTGGGTACCTCTGAGAAGTGGAATGGCAGATATCCGTCAGAGGCGCATTGAGTTATTAGGCTTCAAAGTAAGACAACCTAACTACGGGTCGAAAGTAACGGGACGTTTTCGGTTCGAAAATCCGCAACTACTCCTACAGTGCCCCTGTTAGGCATATAGAAAATGCACAGACCTCTTGGTAGGGTAACTGCGCACAGACCCTCATTTATCGAGAGCCTAACACCCCCCTCCGGCCCCACTCTGGGGCCCGCACGTCCTTAGCGAGATTTCGAAGAGTTGCGTCCCGTGACTATAATGTCACCTCAATGAAGCCCACTTCATAACACCATATACGTCGCTGCCGTCCGTCCGACCGTAGGCTGTTCGCGGGATATATAGGAGGGCACCTCTGGGTACCTCTGAGAAGTGGAACAGAGAAAATCCGTCGGAGGCGCATTGAGTTATTAGGCTTCAAAGTTAGGTATCCTAACTATGGGCCGAAAGTAACGGGACGTTTTCGGCTCGAAAATCCGCAACTACTCCTACAGTGCCCCGGAAGCCATAGGGGATAGTTTTGACACCAATACCTATCTGAAGGCCGCTGTATGTTGGTTGGTCCTGGAGACAGGATCCCTCGAGAGGTGATTCTCTTTGAGGCGAGGCGGACCGAGGGGAAGCTGCTCAGACTCAGAAGACCTAATAGGCGGTAGACTTAAGAGTGTTGGCACACCGTCTACGCAGCCTGCATTATGCATAGGTACCCGACGCATACGCTGGCCACTATGTGAAATCGGAAGAGACTACTGGGACGATAGTCAAGACGACTGAAGTCTCAGACAGGAGTCTACTCGTCTCTATAAATCGAAGACCGGTCATTCGAGAATAATCACGCATCCTACGATTAGACGGAAAAGAGTTTATGAGGACGAAGATGGTGTGTAAGAATTCAGGGTCAAACAGTGTTCGCACTTGTCAAGACCACGAGGCGTTAGCGTAAAATTTTGGATAGATACTTAGTTATAGGAGGATTAGATGAAGTCCGCGAACACTCAGACGCGGGATATAAATATCGAAGTGCCTCCCAAGCTTTTAGACATCAACAAGCAACGGAGAAGAGACCTTAACAATATAACATTGTTTTACCTACGAATCTTTATAAAAGTTATTTCCCTTATCGATTAAGCGAGTTCTTAGTAGTCATAAACGAAAGGAACAATTCCGAGCCTTCCTAGACAAATCTCCGTCTATTACGAAAGATTCAGGCCTAAGTCTTCTCGACAGTTATTCAGAGCCGGCTTCCGCCTAACACTATATTGTTAGCTCTCCTTGTTACCAAGGCTCACTAAATAAGTCGGTCACCACTCTACGCTAAGCAAGCGCATGAGTTCGAGTCACGCAGACGACGAGTCCGTTGAAGGCACGGTATACTACCCTGCGATTGATGATACGGTACACTACCCTGCGATTGATGATACGGTCAGTTTAGACACCCTTGAGGAACTCTCCCGAACCAATTCAATATTCGAACCACCAACCAAGGTACACTACCCCACTATTTGGTCAGTGTTACCCGGTCTGTCGGAGCTCCGAGAAATATCATTTCTGGAACAAGAAGCTCCCTCGTGGTATACCGACCCAACTCTAGTTCCTACGGAGGAACCATTTCAAAAGCTTTACGAAACCTGGTACGGGCCAGAATTCGTTTGGAAACCTTTCCTCGACTGGGACACCAGTGAAGAGGGATCCTTTGATAGTAGTTTTACACCTACTATACCTTTGGCGTGGAGGCTCGGGAACCACCCAAACTCTCATTAAGACCGAGTCCCATTATAGGAAAAGATGACAGAACCATCGTCATCGTGGTTCCCTAAAGGTCCGGGAACGCCGGTGCCATGGAGAGAACCTCCCAAAAAATTAAAAGATAAAGATGCGATGGATACCGGGAGCGAAGGAGAAAATGCACCGAGCCAACCTTCATCGCTCCCCCCGGGAATAAGGCGTCCCCCAAAAGACGGGTCACGGGCATCAAGTGTTCCCAGCTCGTCCCGCTCGTCCACTCCGAGGCCAAGGGATCAGGCAGCCGACTTGGCAAGGCTAGCTGCAAGAGTAGGAGTGGTATTACGCGATGTCCGGAGAGACATTACATCCTCTATCGACTCTGCAAACATAGCGTTTGCCCAGCTCACGGGAGCTCAACAGGAAAACGCGCTCCGGCTGTTTGAAGTTCAAAGACAAATTGCCGAAGGAAAGGAACTCCATAATCAGGATATAGGGGTCCTGTTGATGCAGTGTCAGGGAGTAGAGACCGAAGTAAAGTCTCTACAAGAAAGAATAGTAAGGGAAATCGCGGAAAACCTGGCACAACAAGCTGCCAGACAAGAACATCACGAAGGGGTTACCTCGCAGTTACACCAGACCACGCTTGAACGGGACATTCTTCTACAACAAGCAGTAGAAGAAATCAGAAAGGAAATGAAGGACCGAGACCGGAAGGTAAATAGTGCCTTCAAGGAAAGAGATGCGCTCTTTCAAAACGAGGCAAAGAAGACTCGTGAGGCACTCTCGTCTCAACAGAGTGAACTCAAAAAGATTGGTGAAGCGGTCCAAGAACTTCTCGTTTCCTCGAGAAAGAAAGAGACTCCGAAGGAAAAACCGGAAGCTAGCAAGCGTGTAAGGATGGAGTCGGTGGAAGATGATGATGAGTACTATTCCAGACCGACTAGGCAAGAAAAAGGAAAACAAATTGAGAAACCTCAAGCTAGTCGGGAAGGGACCTCAGACGCAACTCCACCACCTGGACAAGGAGGGGGATACCCTAGTGATGACGACGGTGACGACAGCGACCATGACGCTGAAGGAAAAAGGGGCGGTGGGCCAGAAAGGCGCCGCAGGGGTCTAACCCCAGAACAATCAGACCTGGCGAATGTCCTGGTGGAAGCCTTCGTGGTAAACACAAAACGGCCAGCGGAGGCACCACCGCTTTTTGAAGGAGAAAAGCACCAGGATGTGCACATTTGGCTTCAGCAGTGTATCGATTACTTCGACCGAAATCCTCACATTTGGAGAGATGACCGGGAACGGGTCATATACGCCCTAAACCGTACCAAGGGAAAGGTAGTAACACCATACACGATATGGTACCGGAGAAAGATGGACGGGCTACAGGGCGAAACCCAAAATCGGAATTTTCGAAGATGGACCCGCTTCTCGTACGAAATAGGAAAGGCCTTTGCGCCTCTACAAGAAGGACGACAAGCCCTGCGGGACATGAAGGAAGTAAAATACAAGGGCAACATTCAAACCTACCTCCGAATCATGCACAACCTGAATAACAAAGCCAATATGACAGGTGAATCATGGAGAGAGACAGTCGAAAGGAACTTGCCCGAAGACATTCTCACCCGTATCTCCTTCCAGAAGTTCGATACCGACGAGGAATGGGAGGATGTTGTAATAGAAGCCGGCCGGGCAGAAGAAGACCTTCAGTACCGAAAAAAGTTACTGAAAGAAGGCAGTTCCCGACACACCTCCTCTAAGGATACAAAGGATAAATCCTCAAGAGATGAAAGGCCGGATAAGCCACGAAGAGATAAGGCTTATATAAAAGGAGGTGGAGGACCCTCACGAAAAAGGAAACGTGAAGATCACAAGTCGGAACGGCCAACTAAGAAATTAGGAGGAAGTGCTCCGATCACACACTCGAATTGGTCGGAAGCACACCAAGGAATCTCGCAAAGCGTCATTGATATGAGAAAAAAAGACAATAACTGCACGAGATGTGGAAAAAAGAACCACACATATAAGACGTGCTATGGGAACATTCAAGTATCGGCAGCAACAGTCAGCCGTAGACCATTACGAATGGGCCCTAACCGAGCAAGGTCCGCCAAACCACCAAGACCTACTCGAAAACCCGCACAAGCTGGACAGGTCAGAACCACCAGCCGGTTGTGGGAATTAGGTGAAGACGAAGAAATCACATAAGTCTTCACAAAGGTACCGACAACGACGGTGTTCGGGTAGTCTAGTAGACACATGGTCTCTAGGAATCGAAATCAACGGCAAGACAGGAGACCGAAGCGAGGCAAGCAACCATGCTGGACGACCTGAGTGGGAGTACACGCGTCCCTCTTGCTAAGACAAGAGGATTAACAAAGAGCAATGGTGACATTGGCGGCGCCTCTATGCTTCCCAAGGTAATAACGTATGTTTCGCCCCAATGTCCCGGACACATGCTTGTTTGGGTAGTCAGGCACGTGACCTGGAATCTGAAAGGTCTCCGATAAGGACCAAAACCTAGACAGGAAACAGACAGCACCAAGGGTACCGACAGGAGCGACAGTAGGGCTAAGATGAGAAACTTAGAGAGACGAGCGAGGCGTATCTTCGGCCAATAGGCACAAGAGCTCTAGACCTCATCTCTAATTATTACTTCTTAGGTGCCGCGCTGGTACTGGACGGGCACCCGATAAAATGAGGACACTGTCTACGGTTAAGCGAGGGTGGATAATAAGCCCGGGAAGGTTATCAAAGGGACAGCCGACCAGCCCTACGCACCCGGCTCTTGTCCCCATGATATCTGGACGATGGCAGAGACCCCCAAGTTTGGTTCCACAGGTAGAAAAAGTGGAAGGTATGGGAACTCCTCGGCAGGAGGTAAAGACCGCTAGTAGTGGGCTGCCCGATATACCAAGAACATTTCAGTTTGTCTGAGGAGACCTCAATGGTCGAAACCGTGCGGGCATGGTAACAAACACCTTGTTACATAATGCCAAAACGAAAGCCAGAAGAAGATCGCGGTCAGCCGCGAAGACGCAAGCTTTACGCGTCTCTACCTAAAAGATATTCCTGCCCTGAGGGAGACGCCTACCTCTTTTTAAACCATAGGCGACAAAGAATTAAAGTCCTATTGGACTCAGGCTCTAATGTGTTCGTTATCAATCAAAGATTGGTACAGGAACACCGATTACCGTTCACACAACGGTCGGACGCGGTCAAAATTTATGGATTTGATGGGACCGCAGCAGTCTCCGGAGGGAAGTTTTACACCCATCCCTTGTGGTTAGAAATAGGAAGAAATAAACATCTGTCTGAGATAACCTGCGAAATAGCAGAACTGGGATCCTACGGGATGATCATACCATTCGGCTGGTGGCATGAGGAACATCCTATATCCCACATTGAAGACCCAAAAAGATGGTCGTTCGACGCAAAATGTTGCGAAAAATGTGTGGAAGAAGACGAAGGAATAGCCGACATGTTCGAATACGATGAGACGGTAGCCTTTGACGAAAACGCCGCCTATATTGGAAGAATTGGCGCTAGTGAAAGTCCTGACGATATAGTCTTGGGATCGCTACCTCAAGAATATTGGCGACACAAGGACCTATTCTTGCCACAGACAGCGGAAAAGTTGGCGCCCCGGAGGACGTTCGATCATGAAATCGAACTAAAGGACGACGCGAAAGCGCCCTGGGGTCCAATCTACCCCTTGTCAGAAAAACAGCTTGCCGCATTGAGAGAATACCTTAAAATGATGATGGATCAAGGAAAAATCACAAGAAGCAAATCCCCCGCAGGCGCACCAGTGCTGTTCGTCCCGAAACCCGACGGCAAACTTCGGTTAGTTGTAGACTACCGAAACCTCAACCGTATTACGGTTTTGAACAAGCACCCACTGCCACTGATGTCCGAACTCAGAGATCGGGTAGCTGGGGCTAAAATTTTCACAAAGCTTGATCTGAAAGACGGCTATCATCTGATAAGAATTAAAGAAGGGGACGAGTGGAAGACAGCTTTTCGAACTCGATACGGCCATTACGAGTACAAGGTGATGCCTTTTGGGCTCGTTAATGCTCCCGCAACCTTCCAAGATATGATGAACCAAGTCCTGCATGAATTTTTGGACTACGGAGTGGTCTGCTATTTGGATGACATTTTGATATATTCAAAGGATGAAAAGAGTCACGTCGAGTTAGTCGATCAAGTCTTGCAAAGACTCGCCGACTACCAACTAGCTGTATCCTTGAAAAAGTCAGTCTTTCATGTCCAGGAGGTAGAATTCCTGGGATATATGGTATCTGTCGAAGGGGTGGCTATGAGCACGAGGAAAGTCGACTCCGTATTAAGTTGGAAATCGCCGGCGTCGGTAAAAGAAGTCCAGATATTCATTGGATTTGCCAATTTTTACCGACGATTTATACGAAGTTTCTCCGGAGTGTGTAAACCTATGACGGAGACACTAAAAGGAAATCCAAAGGATTTTCATTGGGGCGCTGAGCAAGAATCAGCATTCAAAGAGTTAAAGCATCGCTTTACGACTGCGCCCATTCTACAACATTTCTATCCAGACCGGGAGACGGTGGTAGAAACGGATGCAAGCGACTTTGCCTTAGGCTGTGTCTTGTCACAGTTTGTGGAAAAAAGGCTACATCCCGTTGCCTTCCACTCACGAAAGTTGAACTCGGCAGAAAGAAACTACGAGATTCATGACAAGGAACTGCTTGCAATCCTAGAAGCATTCAAAGAATGGAGACAGTACTTAGTAGGCACGAAGAAACCTGTAACGGTCTACACCGATCATCAAAACCTACAATACTTCCTTACTTCCAAGGTTTGGAGCGGACGTCAAATCCGATGGGCTCAGAAACTGGCGGAATATAATTTTAAGATTGTTTACCGACCAGGAACCAAGGGCGGAAAGCCTGATGCGCTAAGTAGACGGCCGGAGTACCGTCCTGAGGAGGGAGCTACGCATCGCGAGCAAACCGTTTTGAAGCCAGAACACTTCCAAGTAATGCTGTTGGCGCTACAGGAGGAGAAGGAAGAAGGATTAGGAAAAGAAGTACTGGGATGGAGCGATGAGAGAGATCTGGCGCTAAAGCCAGAGACAAATACCTCGGACAAATATATCCGAGTAAGAAGATTGAACCATAAGGCGAGGTTACCCACCAAAGGTTCAAGAATGGCAGCCGGACATGACCTCTATGCCATAAGCGACGTCATCATCCCTAGACGAGGACAAGCGCTACTCGATACTGGAATAGCAATAAGCCTACCAGCAGGAACATATGGAAGAGTAGCGGCTCGTAGTGGACTAGCAGTACATTCAGGAATTTCGGTCGGCGCAGGAACAATAGACGCCGACTATACGGGAGAACTCAAAGTCTTGCTATATAATCACAAGGATGTTGATTGCCAAATCCGAGAAGGAGACAGAATGGCTCAACTCATAGTGGAAAAAATCGACACATCTGATTTAATGGAGGTCGATAAGCTAGACGAGACTGAAAGAGGAGCCCAAGGTTTCGGAAGCACCGACATCGCTACAAGAAGTCTAATAATAAAGGAACAAGAACCCATCATATGTCAGCTGGAAGCATCGGCAACCGAAAATTTGTCCTGGTACGACATTAAAGAAGTACCAGAGAAAATACTAATATCAACGGCCATGCTAAAGCAAAAGACAATGAAGAAGTTTAACCCCGAGTTCCTTGAACAACTTCTTGAGGCGACGCTAGCGGAGAAAGACTGGCTGAGACGACGCGAGGACTTGTCAGAGCTGCGAAATGAAGGAAAAGAATTCCCTAAAAACTGGACACTGATCGACGACCTTCTATACTATAAGAATCGTCTATTCATCCCAGACAACCAAGCATTGTACACCAAGATAGCCGAGGGATGCCATGACGCAAAGATAGCCGGACACTTCGGACAAGAAAAAACCCTAGAAATCATCATGAGAGATTTTTATTGGAAAGGGTTAGCCGAATGGATCAACGACTACGTGCGGTCCTGTGATGAATGTCAACACAACAAGTCGCCCCGACATGCGAAATACGGACTGTTGCAACCATTGCAGACGCCATTCACGGCATGGTCGTCGATATCAGTAGACTTCATCACCCAACTACCAGAATCACAAGGTTGTACACAAATCATGGTAGTTGTTGACCGGTTTACAAAAATGGCACACCTTCTTGGACTACAGACTACGGCTACGGCAAAGGATGTCGCAAACACGTTCTTAAGGGAGGTTTGGAAGCTACACGGCTTACCAACGGAGATCATTTCGGATATGGACTCTAAGTTCGCTGGCGAGTTTTGGGAATCATTGTGTAAGGCGTTGGATATAAGACGACGAATGTCGACGGCATATCATCCACAGACGGATGGACAGACAGAGAGAACCAACCAAGTGCTGGAAGGATACCTCCGAAGTTTTATTAACTATGACCAAGATGACTGGTATCAGTTACTGCCGCTAGCAGAACATGCATATAACAACTCTGCAACCAACGCTCACGGAATGTCCCCCTTTTACGCGAACTATGGTTTTCACCCACAAACTGAGTGGATGAAAGAACGTGAAGTTCAAAACCCCGGCGCTACCCTATACGCGAACTGGATTAAGACGATACATGAACAGGCGAAAAGCTCGCTTGAAAAGACACGGGAAGGAATGGCGAAATACTATGATCGGAAAGCCAAAAAGCAGCCTGAGTTTAAAATTGGCGACAAAGTTATGCTAAACGCGAAAAACATACGCACTAGACGGAAGTCGAAAAAGCTAGCACCCAAACTCTATGGGCCGTTCCAAATACTGGAAAAAAGAGGCGACCGAGCGTTTAGACTAAACATCTCCGACCGATGGAATATTCACCCGGTCTTCCACGTGTCCTTACTTGAACCATATCGAGAATCGATTAATCCAGAACGCAAACAACCTCCCAGAGAGCCAGAAGAGGTTGAAGGGGACCTGCAATGGGAAATAAAGAAAATTGTCCGTAGCGAAATACGGACATATAGGAAAAGGATCAGCAATCGCTACCGGCAGGTACGAGAGCTATGGTATTTTGTGAAATGGCAGGGTTGTGCAGAAGATGAAAATACTTGGGAACCCGCTACGGGCATGGAAAATGCTGAAGAAGTAGTCAAAGAGTTTCATCGAGACAACCCGGAGATGCCTGGACAGGAAGAAGTAAGACGATGAGGAAAAGGTTTTCCTACGGTGGACAAGCAAACGCCGGAAGGTTTTTTACCCTGACCACATCGGGTCTTAAAAGGAATTTTGTCAAATAAGAGATAACTAAGAAAGGTACTCGAGGCGAGACCTTGTAGGAGGGAGCTCATGTTAGGCATATAGAAAATGCACAGACCTCTCGGTAGGGTAACTGCGCACAGACCCTCATTTATCGAGAGCCTAACACCCCCCTCCGGCCCCACTCTGGGGCCCGCACGTCCTTAGCGAGATTTCGAAGAGTTGCGTCCCGTGACTATAATGTCACCTCAATGAAGCCCACTTTATAACACCATATACGTCGCTGCTGTCCGTCCGACCGTAAGCTGTTCGCAGGATATATAAGAGGGCACCTCTGGGTACCTCTGAGAAGTGGAACGGAGGAAATCCGTCGGAGGCGCATTGAGTTACTAGGCTTCAAAGTTAGGTATCCTAACTATGGGCCGAAAGTAACGGGACGTTTTCGGCTCGAAAATCCGCAACTACTCCTACAGTGCCCCGGAAGCCATAGGGGATAGTTTTGACACCAATACCTATCTGAAGGCCGCTGTATGTTGGTTGGTCCTGGAGACAGGATCCCTCGAGAGGTGATTCTCTTTGAGGCGAGGCGGACCGAGGGGAAGCTGCTCAGACTCAGAAGACCTAATAGGCGGTAGACTTAAGAGTGTTGGCACACCGTCTACGCAGCCTGCATTATGCATAGGTACCCGACGCATACGCTGGCCACTATGTGAAATCGGAAGAGACTACTGGGACGATAGTCAAGACGACTGAAGTTTCAAACAGAAGTCTACTCGTCTCTATAAATCGAAGACCGGTCATTCGAGAATAATAGCGCATCCTACGATAAGACGGAAAAGAGTTTATGAGGACGAAGATGGTGTGTAAGAATTCAGGGTCAAACAGTGTTCGCACTTGTCAAGACCACGAGGCGTTAGCGTAAAATTTTGGATAGATACTTAGTTATAGGAGGATTAGATGAAGTCCGCGAACACTCAGACGCGGGATATAAATATCGAAGTGCCTCCCAAGCTTTTAGACATCAACAAGCAACGGAGAAGAGACCTTAACAATATAACATTGTTTTACCTACGAATCTTTATAAAAGTTATTTCCCTTATCGATTAAGCGAGTTCTTAGTAGTCATAAACGAAAGGAACAATTCCGAGCCTTCCTAGACAAATCTCCGTCTATTACGAAAGATTCAGGCCTAAGTCTTCTCGACAGTTATTCAGAGCCGGCTTCCGCCTAACAGCCCCAGAGGCCATAGGGGATAGGAATGACACCAATACCTATCTGAAGGCCGCTGTATGTAGGTTGGTCTTGGAGACGGGATCCCTCGAGAGGTGATTCTCTTCGAGGCGAGGTGGACCGAGGGGAAGCTGCTCAGACTCAGAAGACCTAATAGGCGGTAGACATACGTGCGTTGGCGCACCGTCTACAAAGTCTGCATCATGCATAGGTGCCCGACACATACGCTGGCCACTATGTGAAATCTGAAGAGACTACTGGAACGATAGTTAAGACAACTGCAGTTTCAGACAGAAGTCTATTCGGCTCTATAAATCGAAGACCGGTCGTTCGAGGATAATGACGCATCCTACGATACGACGGTAAAGAATTTATGAGGGCGAAGATGGTGTGCAAGAATTCAGAGTCAAACGGTGTTCGCACTTGTTAAGACTATGAGACGTAGTGTACGGTTTTGGGGAAGGTACTTTGTTATAGGAGGATTAGAAGTAGTCCGCGAACACTCAGACGCGGGATATAAATATCGAAGTGCCTCCCAAGCTTTTAGACAAGACAAGCAACGGAGAAGAGACCTTAACAATATAACACTGTTTTACCTACGAATCTTTATAAGAATATTTCCTCCATCGATTTAAGCGAGTTCTTAGTAGTCATAAACGAAAAGAACAACACCGAGCCTTCCTAGGCAAATCTCCGTCTATTACCAAAGATTCAGGCCTAAGTCTGCTCAACAACTATTTAGAGTCAGCTTCCACCTAACATGAATAGCTGTAACGTGTTCACTAGGTGCTAATCTTGTTTCGAGAGGTGTACGATAGTTGACAGGTGGCCTGCTCTTCCAGAGAGGAGGCGAGAGCTGTATGAACTAAAGGAGGCTTCGGAGGTGTACTGGAGAAACTAAAGAGTAACTTTTCAACCAAGTATATTGAAATACTGTCTGTCGAAGTCTGTCCTTTCCATCGTGGAATAGGATGGTCTTTAAATATACAAATCTGTTCATGTCTGGCATGAACGAAACTAAACAAAGGTATCAAGCGATACACTTTGGTAAAACAACATAAATATCAAATCAAGTATCAAATCGATACTTCAAACAAACCAAGTATCAAAGCGATACTTGAAACAAAACATAAAACAAACTAAGTATCAAAACGATACTTCAAACAAACCAAGTATCAAAGCGATACTTGAAACAAAACATAAAACAAAATCCTTAACCGAGTACCAGTACCGGTTACGATAGCCGACCGAGGGATTTTCCATTAATTAGATGCAAGACCTCCGACGCTATCAAACTATTTCAGAAATAACCAATACCCATTCAAGATTAGGTGTATGTCAGACGGCTCCAATAGGAGTGCCTCTTAGAGGCAGGAGGTCCGAGGGGAACCATACTTGGATTGGAAGACTGGAGATGCCTGAGTCCTTCTATGATACTAGCGTGTCGAGACTCATGCATGCATATATTAATTATGCGCCAGTTCCTGACAACGAACTTAGCTAGTTCTTGATCAGAAGAGACAATTGGAATGATAGTCATCCGGACTACATTTACATACTTAGTCCATTCAAGCCTAGAGATCGGCAAGAGATCATTGGAAGTTAGGACGCTATCTTCTCAAGATAAATATCTCGTCTCAATTTAGGTTGAAGTGGTGTACGAACTTTCAGGGTCAAACGGTGTTCGCACTTAGTAGAAACTAAAGTTAAAAGCTCCTCGGTACAAGTTAGTATAGAAATACGAAGTACCGGTAAATTAGTATAAATAGGCTTAAGTTCTCTAGGTTAGTTAGAGGAATCAAGTAACGGAGAAGAGACCTTAACAATATAATAAGTTTACAATTACGAATCTTTTTTCTTTTGTTCTTTATTACTTTACGAGTCTTCCAAGACAATCTCCGATCAAAGATTCAGGCCCTAGTCCGACCGATAAGATTGACCTCAGCTACCGCCTAACAACAGCGTCCTATCTCCCAATCATCTCTTTATGATCTCTAAGCTTCCATGAACTATCTATGTGAAATGTAGTCCAAATGGCTATCATTCCAATCGTTCCTTCTGATCAAGAACTAGCTAAGTTTGTTATTAGGAACTGGGGCATGTAATATATGCTTGCATGAGCCTCGACGCGGCAGTATTATTGAAAGGCTCATACATCTCCAGTCTTCCAATTCAAGTGTAGTTCCCCTCAGACCTCCTGCCTCTAAGAGGGACTCCTATTGGAGCCATCCGACATACACCTTGTCTTGAACGGGTATTGGTGATTTCTGAAGTATCTTGATAGCGCTGGATATCTTCTATCTGATTGATAGAAAATCCCTTGGTCGGCTAGTCACTAAGTGGTCTATATGGCTTGCGTTCAGGAAGTTATGAATTAGAAATAATTATTTTAATTTCTATATAGCTTTGCCGTAACCATCCCTTAAGTCACCTGACCTCTATGATCAGTTGTGTGACTATGTCACTATGCCAGGCCATATGTGCCTAACAACCAATCATGATGGGAATTGAAACCGGTACTGGTACTCGGTTAAGGATTTTGTTTTATGTTTTGTTTTAAGTATCGCTTTAATACTTGGTTTGTTTGAAGTATCGTTTTGATACTTACTTTGTTTTATGTTTTGTTTTAAGTATCGATTTGATACTTATGTTGTTTTACCAGAGTGTATCGCTTGATACCTTTGTTTGATTTCGTTCATGCTAGACATGAACTGATTTGTGTATTTAAAGACCGTCCTATTCCACGATGGAATGGACAGACTTCGACAGACAGTATTTCAATATACTTGGTTGAACAGTTACTCTTTAGTTTCTCCAGTACACCTCCAAAGCCTCCTTTAGTTCATACAGCTCTCGCCTCCTCTCTGGAAGAGCAGGCCACCTATCAACTATCGTACACCTATCGAAACGTGATTAGCACCTTGTGAACACATTACAAGAATGATATCTACAATGTATGATATTGTCAACTGCAGCTATTACAGTACAAGCTTTAAGCACACTCTCACAAATCAATAATGAGTTTAACTAATATGAAACTCTCATCTCAAGTTATAATTCTATGCTCTGCAGGCAATAATATATAGTAGAGGCTTTAGCCTTATCAATATAGTATTATGTGTGGTCCTTAATATAAAACTTCTTACAACTTTATCATTAACTTCCCATAAATTTTTATATTATTTTTACCCTACTTATTTAATTTAATACACAGGTTCTTATCTTTTAGTTATCACTGTAGTAAATTTTGATATTATTCTAACACATGTGTTCAAACAATGATTTTATCATACGTATGATACAAACATTGCTGTGCCAAACCCACTTGTTATTGCAACACATGATTTGGCCCAAAACATGTTTTGAAATCAAGATTATTTCAAACAATGGTGTGCCAAACACCCCCTTATTAAAAGAACTTTTTTTTCTTATAAACATCTATTACTTTACCATTAATTGAATATGTAGAAGTATGAATTATATATGTTATTAGAAACAAAATACTATATAATTCAACTTATAAAATAGTATAACTTAATGTTTAACCAAGTATATAAGAAAGAGTTATCCTTATCCTAATTATCCTGGATAAATTACAGTCTAAAAAAATACTGAGAATAAAAAAACAAAGTTTTGAAATACCATAGTATTTTTGTATGTATCTAACGCCCCTTGAAAATTTTAGTTTAATACAGAAGAAAAAACTAAGTATAAGTGAGAAATACCTGATATGCCAAACAGGGCCTCAATATAGCTAGAGTATGGGTGAAGTGTTGGTTCTAAAATTAGTGCCCTTCTTAGGGAAGTACCGGTATTGCGTCTAGATCTGGGTGGGGTACGGTAAGGCATGAGTTGGGCTCTCGGGGGTATGGTACATAAGAGTAGACCATCGGCTCAAAGAATATATGACAATACCCTTGATGCCAGTCCCCATTTTATGCGTTCTGTCGGTATCAGCAGTCCTTCCATCGACACAGCCTGGGCTAAGGGCTGTTTACATGTCTTCGGGCGATGCTCGAAGCCCGGATCACTCCCGGGGAATGGCAATATCGGTCACACAACCCCTGTGCGCGGTATGTCAATTTTCGCACTGCTGTCTATGTTTCCTGTGCTGGGCAAATTGTGGCTCCACTCTCTCGAGTGAGTCTTAGGAATCAGGCGAGGGCCTGATAAGTCCAAGCATAATACTTCGAATTCTCATAAATGTTCTTTTGAAACCATGTATCGTATGGTCGTGCTTGGGCAGCATACAATGGTGGTAGGATGTCGGTTTCCTCGCTGTGAGGTCGAGATTGCTCGTCGTGATGTGTAGGTTCTCTGTCCGAGCCATATCGTATCTTTCCCAGCTGAATTTGGTCGCTCCGAGGATGTTTCCTCAGTGCACAGCCAAGGACACGGTTTAGGTTGACAGGAATTTAAGATAGGATATGTCTGAATTAACATGGTATTTTTGTGCAGAGATATTAGCTCTACAAGTCTGGTATTATAGAAGGTAATTAGAGGGCCTAAATACATACGATCACTTAATATTAAGTACGGAGAGGCGAGTACTCTTGTAGTGATATTATGGTATCATATGGATGACCATCATACCGGTATCGACCTCAGGGAAGCCGCGTCGTTCATAAAGAAGGGATTCTATTTGAGTATTGCACTATCCAGTGTTGGTGTGGCTTGCGTCTGGGTAGGAAATTACAGTAGAGGTACAGTAAATTTACTCGAGTATGATACGGTGGCAGTGATTGGCGGCGCCCTCTTTTTTTTAGGCCAGTGTGTGTTGACAATTTAGCATCTTACAAATATGATATGATACAATTGAGTACAGTACTCGAGTACACTACTTGTAAGTTACGGTACTTGGTACAGTAAGTGCGCGCTAAAGTTCCCCGCGTCCTCTGCCGAGCGACACCCTACCCCATATCGCACACCTGGCTCTTACTCCCATGTATTTTACCCACCTTCGCTCACTTCACCCAAAAACAACAACACCAAACCTAAAACCCTACCATACCCTCATAACTATTATACTCCCCATACCAATATCTAGTTGCTCATAATCGCCGCTGACATGTCTTCCCTCTGGTTGGCTAAGAAGCGGAAGGCTGAGCTTGTCGATTTTGCAGAACAACTTGGCCTTCGGTACGATCCCTCTTGATCTCCTTTCGTGATCTATTTGCGCGTCGCGCATGAGCGCAGCTAACAATTTTGGAAAACAGTGTCGATGGCTACCTTAAGCATGATATTGAGAACCTACTCACCGATTATCTGGACACTCATTCTGATCAATACTTGAATGACCCCACTTTCAGCGCATACTACGACACGATAGCTACGCGGTCCCCCATGAAGCATGCACTATCTGTGGCGGCCGTTTCTGACGCCCCTCTGACGCGCTCAACCAGACGGAGAACCACGCGGTACGCTGTTGAGAGTCTCACGGAGAACGCTTCCACGTACGTATCCACCCTTCCTCGCGGCTGCGTCGATTCTCGAACCCTAATTTGGAACCCACAGCGCAGAGGAGGAGAGCCCAGAGCCCCGCTCAACTGAGAGAACTTTGAGATCCGGATCTCGCTCTCTCTCAACCCGCACCCCTAGGACCGTGCGATCGGTTCGCGAGGCGGCACAGATCCCTCTGCCGCCGACCCCAGCTGCCATCGCGGATGCGATCGAGAGCGGCACAAATGCCATCAGGGAGAGCGCGAAGAAGGCGGTAGAGAAAGCCGCCATTCAAGAAAAGGCAATAAGTCTACGCGACCGCTTGTCGAATGTCGTTTCCGTGAATGCCGTCTCATTGGCATATGAAGCCATCATCTTGCTGTACCATCTGATTCCCTTCACCTACACTGCCAAGATACCCACGATACCGATGATCGAGAATTCACCGAAGCTCCTCCTTTTGCCGGATCTCTTCGTGCTCTTGACTGCGGGTTTTTGGGGCCCATTTGCGACATGGCTGGCTACAGCTATCTTCATTCCATTGGCTAATGCATATTTTTTCAATTTGACGGCAACAGCTGCAGCTGCTCGTTCGAGTTCCAATGTAGCTATGTACAGGTCGGCTGAGGAGTACAAGGCGGACCCTCTCGCTTTTGCGGTAACCAAGGCTCTTATTGCTTACTTGGTTCATTACAAGGGACTTGAGTTCATGGGTCTATTCAACCCGAAGAATCTAGCAACTGTTGGAAGAAGTGTCGGAAGAGAGACACAGTTGATCGGAGCAGGTATTGCAGGTCTTGCGGCACTCTGGGAGTCGATCCTGAAGCGATAGACATCGCCTCTTTGGAATTATTCAGGGGTGAAACTGTGTTAACGACGCCTCTTGAGTGCCAAGGGAGTAGCCGGGGCCGGACTGGTATTAAGATTGGGAACTGGAATGGATGCTATCGAGCTTTTTTTTTTTTTTGTGGGGGGGTGCGTAGGAAGTGTTATTCGGTCCTTGGTTATTTTTCTGTTTCCTTATTGAGGGTTATCGTATGGGCTTGTAGGCTCGGGATTACGGCGGTATTATGTTTTCTAGGTGTAAATAGGATAGTTCTTTGAATTTTCCTGTGAAGTTGTGGGGCCGAGAATAGTTTAATGTGGGAGTTTCTCATTCATACTTGTACAGCTTCGCGAGTCTCACGTCTGTGTCGGAATACATCACATCCACACTGTGCAGTAGAATACCGGTATTTAAGCTCAGGTACAGTACAAGTACCGTAGTCGAATACAGTAGAGTACCGGTGCTCGTTTGATATATTATCGAGAGCTGGTCCCAGCGTACATAAGAGCACGCGCCGAGATTAAGTCAGATCCCTGCCGGATGCTCGAGAAAGCAAAAACACCACAGTGTTCCTATTCCCAAGGAAAAAAAAGGAGCATTACAATCACTCAATCAATTCTCCTCCTGCTTCACACACCAACACTACCTAGCTTGGGGAGTAGCACCATATTGTCTCGGCATTCCCATAGACCTTTATCCTTTGCTTGTATCGATCTTCTCGCTCCGCAAGCAGTAGACCACCGTCTGGTATCTTACGAGCCTCACCCTTGGCGTCCCCCACTCCTCAGGGTCTTACAAGCACCGTCCACTGATATTTCCACCACTAGGGCCCCCATCGCACACGAATCTAACGAATAAACAACGAAAAATCTCCCAATAATGTCTTCCTTCCTTGAGCACTCGTACTCGATCGTTCACCTTGATAATGCCGCAGACCAGCCATCGATTCAGCAGCTACAACAGCAACTGGAAAAGGGTACCGATGAATCCAAGTTGGAAACTATGCGTCGGATTCTCACCATCATGTTGAATGGCGATCCCATGCCGCAGCTCTTGATGCACATTATCCGATTTGTCATGCCCAGCAAGTCAAAACCACTCAAGAAATTGCTATACTTCTACTACGAAATTTGCCCGAAACATGATGCAGGTGGGAAGCTCAAGCAGGAGATGATATTGGTGTGGTAGGTATTTGTCCGGGGAGGGGAGCTTGAGGTTTTATTACGCCTCCTGTGTTGGCCTTTATGTCACATGGGAGCTTGATATAATCTATTGATGGAATTCGTACGGGAATAGGGGAGTAAGAGCTAATGTGGATATGTGGTATATAGCAATGGTATCCGAAACGACCTTCTCCATCCTAATGAATTCATCCGTGGTGCAACACTGCGTTTCCTTTGCAAAGTCAAAGAGCCCGAGCTTATCGAACCATTGGTCCCCTCTGCCCGTCAATGCCTCGAACATCGTCATGCCTATGTCCGCAAGAATGCCGTTCTGGCTATCCAATCAGTATATCTTCACTCGGAACATCTGATACCCGATGCCCCCGAGCTTATCCAAACGTTCCTGCAAACTGAGAGCGACAATACTTGCAGGAGGAATGCTTTTGCTTCTCTAAGTGCGATCTCACACGCAAAAGCTTTAGAATACCTTAATTCCGTTTTCGATGATATTGCCAATACAGATGAGCTGACGCAACTCGTGCTCATTGAGTTCATTAGAAAGGATGCCATACTTAACTCAGGAAACAAGGTGGGTTTTGATTGCTTGCATCTCATTGGGGGATACTTCTTATAGTGGGGCTTTTCTTACACATGGGAGCAATGCAGGCAAGATATCTAAGATTGATTTTCGATCTGCTCGATGCATCCTCAAATACTGTCGTATACGAAGCTGCAACCTCCCTAACAGCTTTAACAAGTAATCCGGTTGCAATTAAGGCTGCTGCTGGGAAATTTATCGAGCTCAGTATCAAAGTTTCTGACAATAATGTCAAGCTTATAGTTCTCGATAAAGTAGATCAGCTTCGTAAGAAGAATGATGGTGTGCTTGATGATCTAGTCATGGAAGTACTACGAGTCCTGTCCAGGTATAACATCCATTACAGAATTTCCGTCAATCGACTACCCCTCCGCTCACTGAATTAATTTCTAACTTAATAAAAAACAGTCCTGATATCGATGTGCGGAAAAAAGCTCTCGATATCGCAATGGACATGGCGTCAAGCAAAAACGTAGAAGAGGTGGTAATGCTGCTCAAGAGCCAGCTTGCTAAAACCGTGGATCAAGATTATGAAAAGGTATGAAAAATATCACCACTCTCAGAATTCCGAGCGATAAATTCCAACGCTTTACAGAACAACGAATATAGGCAACTTTTGATTCACGCCATCCATACATGCGCCATCAAATTTTCTGAGGTTGCCGCGAGTGTTGTTGGGCTGCTTATGGACTTCATTAGCGACTTCAACAACTCTTCTGCAGTAGATGTTATTGCATTTGTTAAAGAAGTTGTCGAGAAATTCCCTGCATTGCGTTCATCTATCATCGAGCGCCTCATGGGCACTTTAGGTGAAGTGAGGGCCGGAAAGGTCTATAGAGGAGCATTATGGATTGTCGGAGAGTACTGTGTTGAGCAGAAAGGTAATTGGTCGGGTTTGGGTTTGGGTTTTTGGGTGGCGAAACTAATTTCTTCTCTTCTCTTCCCAACCAGATATCCGGGAGGCGTGGAAGCGGATCCGTGCCAGTCTTGGTGAAATACCAATCCTTGCGTCGGAACAGCGTCTACTAGATGAGCAGCCCGAAGGCGATGCAGACCAAGTTGGTGAAGGTTCAAAACCGGCAGTGCCATCAGGATCACGCAAAGTGCTTGCAGATGGTACATATGCAACTGAAAGTGCCCTAACAAGCGAGTCTGCGAGTGCTGCCAAACTTGAAGCCGTCAAGGCCGCTCAGAAGCCACCTCTACGCTCACTCATCCTTGACGGCGACTTTTTCTTGGCTTCTGTACTTTCATCTACTCTCACAAAGCTTGTCATGCGCCACTCGGAGATCTCCTCTGACGCCTCTCGCACCAATGCCTTGAAAGCCGAGGCTATGCTGATCATGATTAGTATCATTCGTGTTGGTCAGAGTGAATTTGTGAAAGCGAAGATTGACGAGGACAGCGTGGACAGAATCATGTCCTGTGTGCGTTCGTTGGCGGAGTTTGAGACAAAGAAGGAGATTGAGAAGGTCTTCTTGGAAGACACCAGAAAGGCATTTAGGGTTATGGTGGCTGCCGAGGAAAAGAAGAGGATCGCAAAGGAGGAGCTTGAGAAGGGAAAGAACATGATTCAAGTCGATGATGTTCTTGCTATTAGACAATTGAGCAAGAAGTCGGCGGCTAACGGAACCGATATAGTCGAGCAGGATCTGGAAAAGGCTACAGGGGCCGATGCTAGTGTCGAGGACCTTTCCTCGAAGCTTAGTCGCGTTGTGCAGCTCACCGGATTTTCCGACCCAGTATATGCTGAGGCATATGTTAAGGTTCACCAGTTCGACATCATTCTTGACGTTCTACTTGTCAACCAAACTACCGAAACCTTGCAAAACCTCTCGGTCGAATTCGCGACATTAGGAGATTTGAAGGTTGTTGAAAGACCAACTACCCAGAATCTTGGCCCTCACTCATTCCAGTCTGTCCAAGCAACAATCAAGGTCTCCTCTACAGACACCGCAGTAATCTTCGGTAACGTCGTCTACGACGGACCATCATCCACCGAGACCAACGTGGTCATCCTAAACGATGTACATGTCGACATCATGGACTACATTCAGCCGGCTTACTGCAGTGAGACCCAATTCCGAACCATGTGGACCGAGTTTGAATGGGAGAATAAGGTCAACATCAATTCGAAGGCCAAGACACTGAGAGACTTCCTTGACCAATTGATGAAGAGTACGAACATGGCTTGCTTGACCCCCGAAGCAAGCTTAAAGGGGGACTGCCAATTCCTGAGCGCAAATCTTTACGCAAGATCTGTCTTTGGTTAGCCCCCCACCCAGCCAATCTATCCATTCCCCGCAAATTGATAGCTAACTCTTTCTTTCTTACAGGTGAGGATGCACTAGCAAACCTCAGCATCGAAAAAGAAGGTGACGACGGCCCGGTAATAGGCTTCGTCCGCATCCGAAGTAGGTCCCAAGGCCTCGCGCTCAGCCTCGGTTCGTTGAAGGGCCTGCAAAAATAATGATGGGATGGAAGCGCATAATGAGTTTTCTGATGCCCTTTCTTTCGATGTTAACTAGTACTCTTATTCTCTTTTTAAAGAAAAAAATAGTTTACGTGGGAAATAGGAAAGGGGGGGGGTTGGAGAGAGGCGTCTTTTTGTCATGTTAGAACAATGTACTGTACAATGGTGAAGCTAAAAAAAAACTACTGTCCTTGGTTTACTCTAGCGTCCCCCCCCCCAGGGATATTAAACACAATACAGTATGATACGTCTTCGAAAAAGCCACGGTATCAGGCACCACGATAGACGTGGGTCAGATCGTTCGACCAGATCGCCCCACTACCTATCACTCGATACGCCATCACTCTGCTCTGTAGAACTATGAGAGAAGTCCACTATATAGACAGCGTCACCGGGTTGAAAGGGAAACTAGGAACACCCGACGAGATTGTACTATATCCATTCTCTTCTCCTCACTAACCACTCACATAGAGCCACCAAAGTTCTAATAAAAAATAGATAATAATATATAATTATTGTGAAAAAAGAAAGATTAAAACGCGGTATTATGCCCATACCCATAGTACCCATCCTCATCATCATACTCCCCCTTGATCCCCCCTCCCTCGGAACCGGAGTACCCAGAATGCCCAGAATATTCACTCTTGTAAGGGTATCCATCACTATATCCCCCTCCTCTGTCGTAATTCCAACCATCATACCCATCATGCACTTCCTCCTCCTCCTCCTTAACCGTCGCAGTTGAAATTCCACCGCTAGCCCAGCCACCACGTCCACGTGTGCCTCTAGGGCCACCTCTAGTGCTACATCTAGCAGTTTGCTTAGTCCGGCCTCGAGTTGCTGATGGTGGGGGTGAGCTAGCTTCGTGCTTGGTGGGCTGCACAGCACGACCGCCTCGAGCTCCGCCACGACTACCGCGACCACCACGACTTCCGGGCCCGCCTCCAGCGCGTTTTGCTGCAGCTGCAAGGGTTTTGGATGGCAGCTCAGCTTTCGGAGCGCGGCGCTTGGGAGCGGAGCTAGCCCCGCGTTTGGCAGTTTGTCTGGCTCTAGGGGCAGGGGCGGGTGGAAGGGCTGTCAAGTATATCTGTATGTTTCCGCCGGCGGCGGCGGTTGCAGTTGGCAGGGCTTGTGCTTTCGCACGGGGTTTCGCCTTTGCTTTGACCCCCGGTTCGGTGTCTGGCTCTAGTCCCGGTTCCTTTTTCGCACGGGGTTTCGCTGCAGCTACTAGAGCGGCTGTCTTCCCGGCACCCGTAGAGGTCTTCTTTGCAACCTTCGCGGCGCCCAGGACCCTCTTCAACGGATCTTCCTTGTCCTTCTTGACTCCTCCACCACCCTTCCCTTCCTTCTTCACACCGGTTGCCTCCCTAACCTGCGCGTTCAGCTTCCGAAACTTGCCATTCTCGACGTGCTCCAGCTCCACCAGATGTTCCGGGATTTGCAGGTCCCCACGACGAAGCGCGTTCTCCAGCTTCTCGCGTAGTGATTGGATTGCCAAAGATTGGGGGGCATCGAGCCCGTACAGGAGGCATTGGCCACGCCACCAGGGCTTTGGCTTCGCTTTGTTGGGGAAGATGTCTGGCGAGGTGAGCAGGAGGGCTGTTAAGGTACTCACGGACTCGCGGGCGTGAGTTTCGTGCAGGAGGCCAGAGCCTAGGGTACTGAAGTGAGGGGGTATCTGTACCGCCGGTATGACAATTGCTATGGGGTGTGTTAGGAATGTTTTTGATGATGGAGGGAGAGGGGAAGAAAATAGGAGGGAGAGCAACTCACGGTTTAAGGCAGACGCTGTGGATGGTGCCATTGTGTGATGCGTGGTGAAAGGTTTCTCCCTCTATGAGAAGGGAAGAGAGAAAAGGAACTCACAATGGGGCCGAGAGAGTGGATACAGTCTTCGCGGGGGGGGCATGTCGGCACGACGAACCTGGGCGGGTGACTATGATACTAACTAGGTATTTGGTCAGCCAAGAGGGAAACCGTCGAAGCAGGGTAACCAGAAATTATGATAAGTTACTTGTATGATATGTATGATACAAGTACGAGTACGAGTACCTGCCGCTGACCCTTCCGCCACGGGTATACGAGTAAAGCTGTATGGTGAAGACTGTGTTGGCATAGTACGATAACCTACCGTTTGAATTATACCACGGCACAAGTTACCGGTATTCCAAAAAAAAGTGTATGTTTTTGAATACTCTACCGGTAATTACACAGATTCCTTCCATCAACTGACCGAAGTGTTAATCCACTCGTACCTTTTGTCGATACTTGTAGCGGGATCCCTTTGTTGGGGGGGATGAAGTTCTATCGTATACTCTACTGTAGTACGAGTACCTGAGCGAAGCAGGGTTCTTCTGGGGCCGAGCCGGGAAATGATCGCACGGGTGGCACAAGTATTATAATCCGCCCCGTCCCCCCCCCCCGAGATTTGATGGTTTCTTGAGTTTTTAGCCCCCGCATTTTATGTGTGCACAGACTAGTTTTGGAGGTTTCAAAAAATGAAAGAAATACCAACAAATACACCCAAACCCAGTGTTCTCTTGCTCAAAAGTTGAAGCATTGCGGTGTTTACTCTCTTGGGAGTGGGCGAAACACTGCATCTTGCTGGGATAGAAAGTAAAAAAACGTTGTTATTCGATATTCTGTAGGGAGAGCCCGGGATCGGCTGGTACTCGTACTGTACTACCGGTAGTATAGAATAGGTTTTCTCCCGATTTGTGCTCCTATCTTGTCACTGCAAGTGCCGGCCTGGGTGGGGGGGGACACAGGGAAAAAGGAGGGAAGAAGAACAAGTGAGCAAAAGGTCCAAAATCAAAATATTTTTCAAACATCGGAATCGGACTATCATATATCTAACCCTGCGCGAAGAGCACGTCTAGGCCACTGCTCTCATTTTCTCGCTCTTCAAAATTACTTAGGAGAACGTGCAGCGTAGAGTAGAAAAAGTTTCCCCCCGACTTCCTTCCCCCGGATAACGGTTTGCCCCGTGTTTAATGAGAACGCACCCCCCCCCCCCGAGAAACCAACATCACAATATTATCCCCCATCACAATACTATCACGCTACGCCGCTTTTAATGCCACTGCCTCCGTTAACCCGTCTTGACCATCTACCGGCCTCCTACGATCCATCGGCCTACTGGTACCACATTCAGGAGGCCTCGGGGGCAGATTCTTTGGATTTTGGCCGGATCTTGGCCGGATTTTGGTCATCCAGGACTGCGAGGTGCGACTGTATTGAATAATGGGACCACATTCGTGCCCTTTACAGCCCCATTGCGGAATTTGGAATGGTAGGAATATGGAGAGCTTGAGGTGGAGATGAATAGGTCGATGGGAGAGCTGGCAAGAGGGTTTTAGTAGCATGGATACCAGTAATCGAGTACAGCTGTACAGTACCGGTACTCGAGTATGATACTATCATATATCTATACTCGTTAGGCACAAGTGATCGGAGCCTTGCCGGTACGAGTAGTCCCCTCACCCCTCCACCACTAAAGCCCATTCCGAGTGATCGATTAAATGCCATCAGATAAGATCAGATAAGACCAGACAATAATGCCCAGTGCCCACACCGTCCACACCAACCATCCGTTCAAGGTTTCGAAGCTTCCAGCCGCGCGAACCCAGGGCCTTCCACTTTCCCACGAACAACCCACAAATGACGACCTCCAACGGTGACAACACCCCCGCACCTGCCCCTAACGGGGGCGAATTAGCCCAGCAAATGAACGAGGAGACGAAAAAGAAGTACACTAAAGGTACCCCTTCCACCCCTTCCCTCCCTTCCTCCTGCCTACAGACCGACCCTAACATACCCCCTTCCCCACAGATCGCAAGGTCGGGGAAGGAACCTATGCCGTGGTCCACCTCGGCCATGTCAAATCCACTGCCCTCCCCGTCGCAATCAAGAAGATCAAACTCTCCGCGATGGTGGACGGGATCTCGATGGATGCGATCCGTGAAGTCAAGTTCCTGCAGGAGCTGCGGCACGAGAACATCATCCGACTGATCGACGTCTTCTCCAGCAAGAACCAGAACTTGAACCTCGTGCTCGAGTTCCTGGATTCGGATCTCGAGATGATCATCAAGGATACTAAGATTGGGTTTGGCGGCGCGGATATCAAGAGTTGGCTTGCTATGAGCCTGAGGGGGCTTTGGTGGTGCCATAAAAATTTTGTTTTGCATAGGGTTGGTTTGTTCCATGTTTCTCCCTAAGATGGGGGGGTGGGCACAGGGGCTAATAATAGGGGTGATGAATAGGATATCAAACCAAACAATCTCCTCCTAGCAACAAATGGTCAACTAAAACTCGCGGATTTTGGCCTCGCCCGCAGCTTCTCGGATCCGTACCGCGCCATGACCAGCACAGTGATAACCCGCTGGTACCGTCCTCCAGAGCTCCTCTTCGGCGCCAAGTCCTACTCCTCATCCGTGGACATATTCTCCCTCGGCCTCGTCTTTGCGGAACTCCTCCTCCGCGTGCCCTTCCTCCCCGGCGACTCGGACGTGCACCAGTTGAGACTAATCGCCACGGCACTCGGAACGCCCACGGAGCAGAACTGGCCGGGCGTGACGAAGCTGCCGGATTACGTTATCCCGAACGCCGACGATATAAGGCCCGAGCAAGGGAGGCTCTTCTACGGTGAAACTTTCAGGACGCTAACGCCGGAGGGCCTGACGTTGCTCATGTCCATGCTTAGATTGGATCCCCGAAAGCGCTGGTCTGCGAAACAGTGCTTGGAGAGCGAGTGGTTTAAGGAGGAGCCCACGCCTACGAAGCCGGAATTACTACCCAGGAAGGGTGGTGGGAAGGGTATTGAGAAGGTCGGTGGCGATCTCAAGAGAAGGGCGGGCTGGGATGAGGGCACCGACGTTGCGGAACTTGAGGGGCATAGAGGTAGGAAAGTTGCCAGGAAGTTGGATTTTGGCGGGAAATAAAGTCACTTTTTTCTTTTTATAATTTAGAAAAGGGTCCTTTCTGTATACTCAATTTGCGGCGTTGGGAAAAATGGGGCGTTCTGTTTTTTGTTTTGTTATTATATCTCTCATGAAGGGAGTTCTCTACATTGAATGATTATTTGTGGGGGTTATGAGACTATCGTGATTTGTGATGGCCTGTTTATAGGACTCTGATGTTAGTGATACCGGCTGTTGGGCTCCAATTAGGTTATGCATTCTCCATTTCGTTTGCCATTGGGAATCGTCTTTGTCGCGATATATATTATATGTATATATATGGGAAGAATAATCGCCCGTGAGTTCATACACCACACCACCAAGCAGTGGAGGGAAATTTTCTAGATTTACACTCATTGGGATCAGGGGGGATCAAGAGAAGGTGAGAGCGAGATGCCCTGCGTACCGTAGTATAATATGACTGTTTTTGGGGTGGGGGTCAGCGCTTTGGGGGGGATGGGAATGACTGAACAGCGGCAATGATAACACAAGAGAATTTAGGGTGAATCAATTGGCTAGCTAAGGAATAGCATGTGCATGTCATATAAATAAGGTGGAAAAAGGTAATTAACATGAGCAGAGTGGTTGAAAATGGCAACGGAACGTCTCTAGAAACCCACGATAGAGAATAATAGGGAATGGTGTAGTGCAAAGATCAGTATATGTAGTACATACGAGCACGGCATGAATAGGAAAGGCTAGAGATTGTAGACCGGTTTCCCCTGAAAGACATACTTGTAGTGGTATCGTCGGGGGTCCCGTAATGAGAAACATGGCAGCAGAAGCATGGCAGCAGAAGTGGAGATCGGCGCTGAAGTGGCGCTGAAGTGCTCGGACCGATATATATATCGATTGCCAAAGCAACAACTCCATCAAATCTGTTCGCTGTAGAAACAGACCCATTCCCAGTTCCTCTATCTTTTGTGGTGAATACCTTGGACGTATAGTACGTCCGTAAGAACACCATGCATGGCCCAGGGAATATTATGGCGGCCACTTGTGGCCATAACTGCCGGTATATGTGATGAGCAGTTTACCGAATCCGTGTGGAAGCATTGCTAAGGCTATATAATCTGCAAGCCATCCGAATCCTGCGACCACAAAAGACCTGCGAGCGATTAATACGGAATTAGAAACGAGGCTCAGGGGACTTGTCCCACTGGCATTTGCCTAGGCCAATATCTTGCATGGCTTTGCTGGGAATCTCCGCTTTAGCTTGATATGCTGGATTGATATTTCCACCTGGGGTTATATCCAGAGGTTGTATATGAAAGATATAATATCATACATCGCTAGGGCTATCCGACCCCTTTTGAAGTAAGGGAGTTGCATTTTTTGAGGAAGCAATTTTGCCTTCCTCAGATGTCGGCACTGTAGAATGGAAGGTTGCTGGGAATGCTTTGGAAGATAATTCCTCATGGAAGCCTGACTGTATTCACATGATTTGTAGGTATACCCTGCCTTCCTTTGCTCAAACACGCCTTTCTTCTGGGGTGCGCGATTGAGGGAGGAGCTGGCTTGCGCTTTTAGTACATGCTGGGGGAATAAATTGGATGCGAGTTGTTGAGGACCAGGAAGGGAGTTTCCTGATGAGAGTGGAACGTGAAAAGCAGTGTAAGCTCGGGTCTACTTAAGTATTGCCCCGTTAGGGAATTGATCTGCTCGGGTGTTTAAAAAAAACAGAGAAGGAGCATAATTATTATGATACGGCGGAGGCGCGATGTTTCGGGGGTCGGCCCTCTCGTTCAAAGGGGAGTCTGGTAGATGTTGGGGTGCAGGGTCTGGGGAACGAAGAGCAAAGAAGCTGGAGGCAATGCTCTTGTGACCTTGCGGTTGCCTACATTACCCTATGTTAGGCGTAGGTCTCTTGGCGGGTCAGTGATCTGATGACGGGAAATTTTGCCTGTGCCTCTAGCCGTATCTGTATCATACTGTATGATACAATGGAGATGATAAGTCGGCACTGTACATAGTACTCGAGTGTATTATATAAGATGGATTGTCATTTTTACATTACAATTCATCCCCTTCCTCATCGTCATCCTCTTCTACTTTGATACTGTTTATGTTCCCCGTATCGGCCTTCCCCTCCGTCTTGATGCCAACCTTCTTCTCACTTGGGAAATCTTCCAATCTAACTTCCTCCCCTTTAGCTGTTGAATCCCTTCTCATTTTATAAAACTTATCCAAGGCGTCTCGTCTCTGCTTCTGCGTCCATCCTTCAACGACAAGCGCAAACTCCCTAACATCATCAAAGCAGAACATCTTTGCCATAGTACAAAATTGCCTTTTCATAATATGCATTGGCGGGTGAAACTTGTATCTAGTGGAGCCGCCATCGAAGGCAACAAGATCACCGGTATTGGCGTCGTTTGTGGTCTCGACTGCACGCTTGCTTATCTGTGCTTCGACTTTTGATGTGCCGATAACTTCGGAGTTTTCATGAGTGTAGGAAATGCCAGCTTCTGCTAGGATTGCGGCGACAGGGTTGTGTGCCTTCCCTATAATATTGTTAGCAAATTTTACACGAGGTGGTTATGGTTTGTGACTTTTCTTAATTGCCTGTTCCCCTTTCGCTATAGCTGCTAGCTGACTGATGGCATTTTCTCCTTCGTAGTCATCATCAAGCTCTACATCTTCTACCTCTTCGTTGTTGATTTCCATTCCAGCAACTTGAACGCCAGCTCTCGACTCCGCAACATTTGTCTTGTTCACAATCTCTTTTAGGATCGTGTTGTTCTGGAATGTGAAAAGGTTGATGAGGCCAAAAAGTTCTCCCTGGTTTGTTTTGTCGCCTTGAACACCAGAAAAGTAACGACGCTCCTCAGAGGCGCCGTAGCCAATATTTGCTTGCTGCTGCTTGTAAATTTGACGGGCATAGACTATCTCCTCGATGGTACCGGCTAGGATAAGTCGGAAGACTTCGACATCTCGAGTTTGCCCGATACGGTATGCGCGATCTTGAGCTTGAAGGTCATAACTGAGGAAATGGGGGGATTAATGTCGTTTATATTGGATAGGATAGGGGTGAGGTGGGGTGTTATTATACCTGGGATTCCAGTTAGGGTCGAAAATGACTACTTTGTTCGCAGCTGTGATGTTCAGCCTGATTCATTTAGTAGCATGCTCTATCACTAGTTTTCGGGTATGGAAATAACGACTAACCCAACACCCCCAGCCCTCGTTGAAATCAGAAAGACAAATTGCGAGGGGTCACTATTGAACTCGGCAACCACATTTGTGCCTAGCAATCATGGTTAACTTTAAACTTAATATTTTCTAGAGAGAAACGCTCACGATCATCCAATGACATGGACCCGTCAAAATAACAAACGTTATACTCGGTACTTTGGAACAGCTTGTGCAGAATCCTGAGGAGCTGAAGACTGTAGGAGAATATCAGGACTTTATCATCATTTTGGTGCCAAAATTTCAAGAGCTTTTGTAGGACCTGTTTGATACATCGTCAACATTATCCTATGGATGGCGGCTACACTCCAGGGTCATTTACAATCCATTTTCCACACATTTCGGGGTCCATGAAGTTTGTCAACATTTCCCTATTGATTATGCGTTCGAAATCGTCGGGGAGACAGGTCTCTAGTAGCTCCCGCTTCTTATCTCGGGTTTCTTGGTTATCCTCGTTCTCTGCGGAGAACCATTAGCACCGACTTCACGTTAGCCCATTGCGTTAACGGATACTTACGGGGAATCCAATTAGCAAGGTGATTGCTGAGCTTCTGTATCTGCTGAATACATGGAAACACCATCTCCTTCCACTTCCTGCCCTTGCTGTCAGTAACATAACAGCACCCCCCCCTCTTCGCGGGCTCCCCATTCTTGTTCAACTTCCCGCAATTACAGACCTGGCCAGAGTACTTGATGTTCTGTACCATCTCGCTGTCCAGAAATCCCTGATACGCCTTCCTCTGCACCTCAGTCAAGGGGCAGAAGACGACCTTGTCACTTTTTTGGGGCAGCTGGTGGGCTATCAACGTTTTCAGGCGGCGGAGGAACATCTTTCCTAGTAAGTTGTTTACGAGGCGCTTTGCGATCTTCCTGGCATTTCCGATCTGTCTGAGTGTGGCGTCGTGGGATTGTCCGATTTTGAGGGGGATTGCTATGGCTTTGTTCCATTCTGTCAGGGTTCCGATGCTGCCGGGTCGGCACCAGTTTAGGAGAGTCCAGAGCTCCTCTATTTACTCTATGTTAGGCGTGGCAGCGGGGTCGGTGGGGTGGGCGATTAGGATTACCATAGTTATTTTGAATAGCAGTCCCTGTCAGACCAATTCTACAAAGAGCATTGATCTCATTCATGGCTTTCGTCACTTCAGTTCTTCTATCTAAAGCCCTACCCATCAGCTCAATCTCCCTAGCTATCGCGAGCGACTGAGTGATAATACCTTTAATCTGATGGCACTCATCCGCAATAACACAATCCCACTCCACCATATTAATGTCCCCACATGCCTTCTTATACGTCCCATAAGTCGTAATCAGGACCTCGCACCTGCCCGCCCTGGCTGCCTCTAGCGCGCTCTCCTTCCGCTCTTTGCTCCCATGATAAACATACACATTCCACCATCCCCAGACGTCAAACTCCCGCTGCCAATTACTTATCAGACTACCGGGACACACAACAATGACCTTGGGAAACCACCTCTTCCTCCCCGCACCCCTGCGCATCTTCCGCATCCGCTTGCGGTCCCGTTCGTCGCCGGTCTTGCCGAAGGCAGCTGTTAGGAAGGCTATCACCTGCACCGTCTTGCCGAGGCCCATGTCATCCCCCAGTATACAGCCTTCCTGGAAGACAAAGTTTTTGTGCAAGAAGGCGGCACCCTCGACCTGGTAGTCACGGAGGTATTGTGCTATCGAGCAGGGGATTATACCAAGGGAGTCTTCCAGTGGGATATCCTTGTATGGTGCACAAGGGGGGAGGCTTTTGAAATTTGGTTTGGAGGTTAGCTCGCCCTGAGATATATTGTCAATATGGGTATTTGGAAACAAGAGGAGGTGGGGGAAGGCACGAGTCTCTCATCATCGCTAAAGTACACGTCCCTGTAATCCGGTGGAAACCTTAGCGCATCTGGAGGCGTATTCGTATCTTCGATAGCAGCCTTCGCAGCCTCAACCGCATCCTTGCGTGCCTTTAGATACGCCGGCAAGCCCATTTCCACCTCCACCTCCACCTCACCGTTCCGATCGGAGGAAGAATCAGAGGCGGTCTTCCAGAGTCGCTGATTCACGGCTTTCTTGTCCACAGCTTCACTCTTAACCCGCTTCTTACCCCCCCCTCCCCCCCCCTCCCTCCAAGAACCGTCCACCTTCCGCTTCTTCCGCCCCCTCCGCTTACCAGATTCATCCCTTTTGCGTTTGAATTCTTCGTATGCGTCGTCATCTTCATCTTCTGTCATGAGAATGCGCTCGCCAGTGCCAGATTGGTGTTTTATCGTGCGGACGGTTTCTTTGGTGCCTACTTCATCTTCCCCTGCTTGGGCTGCATTTGTAAATGATGGTGGGGTATGTCTGGGTGCGGTATTGTTCAAGTCATCGTCCGACTCGTCGGTTGAGACTTCGATTGGAGCGGGAGCGATGGCAGTGCCTGGGGTTTGAGCGTTAGTTGGCTTGGTTTGGGTGGCCGGGGTTGCTTACTTGTGGAGCTGCCGGCGGTGTTTAGTGGTCCTAGGATGGAGTCGAGGTTGAGATCGTCGTCTTCCGAGGAGGTGGTGGACATTGGGTTGTGGTTGTGGTGGTGGTGAAATTTAAGGGTGGTTATTGTACGGTACTTGAGTATGGTATTATGATATGATACATCAGTTCGGGGGTTTGTATCATACTAACTTATACTTATTGTGGTTTTAGACTTTTAGCGCTGGAAGACGCGTTGGTAGTGGGGTTTGGGCGCCGAGGGAATGAGTGCCAAGGCATTGAACCTGGATGGAGCTATGATAAGGCATGCTTTGACAGCTACTGTACGGGTACGGTACTCGAGTATGATGCAGGAGGTATGATATCATAATAGATACGGTAGTGTTGTTGGGTTACAATAGGGCAAGATAATTATAAAGAGAATGTCATACATTAATTAATACGGTACCGAGGGCAGTTATCAGTATCCTGGCTAGCACTCGTTATCTAAGTATCGCAGCGATATTAGTTGTTCCAAAAACCTCACTCACGATTCACCGACCTCACTCGCACCATAACAATCAAAATAAACAAAAACCGAAACAAACCCTTCTTTTTTTTTTCTATGCCCCCCGTCATTCATACATTATTGCGATCTATTTCACATACCCCCTTTTAGCTTAAGCCAAAGTAGCAAATGCTCTTTTCCTCTTCCCCCTCTCCTCCATCTCCCTAAAAGCCTCCTCGTCCACAAAATCACTTTTCCCCGCCGCCTCAACACCATTTTTAACGAACCTGACCGCAGCAAGATTAAATCCCATTTGGTCCTTCTGACTCTTGAGTGCGGTTCTCAAGTTCTTGCGAACGTTACTGAGGAGCACACGCATGGTCTTTGTCGCGACGATCTGCTTGTGGTGCGTTTTTAGGAGGAAGAAAAGGATGCGGCAGGTCAGTGGGATGTTCCATTGCTGTTTCGCGTATGTTAGCTTTTGTGATTGGGGAGGGCCACGGAGTTGGGGTGGGGGGGTACCCTTGAGGCAAAGATGTCTAAAAATATCAAGAAGAGGGCGACTCTGTCGAATGGGAGGACCAATAATGCATCTTGTAAATGGCTTGCTTTTATTTTCTGGATCGTATTTAGAAGATACATTTCTGCGCTTATTCCACCCAGGGCAATGTACAATGGATTTCGAGGCGGTGGGGCGAGATTTGGTTTCTCGATTTTGGCAGCTGCGTATTCTTTCATCATGGTCATGTCGGCCATTCCGAGGTCTAGGGCTTCTATAATCTTTTCTCCGGCCATGAGAGTTTCGATGGTTTGTTTTCCAGCGGAGGTAGCTTCGGGGCCATTCTCGTCCTGGGTCTCGTCTTGGTTGAGGGAGGTTGTTAGGGTTGATTCGTAAAGCTCTTCGAGCTCTTTTTCGCGTTCTTCTTCCAGGAAGATCTAATTATTGTTAGTATGCCGTGAGGAGCGCTGTAGTAGGAATGGGGGCCGTGCCTCATCGTCTGTCTGTTCCCATACTCGAATACTCTTGTCGTGACTTGCGCTTACGACAATCTCGCTAACCTTTCCTACTGCCAATGCCCAGATTTCACCAAAGTGGCCGTCCATCTTGATGATGTTTTCAAATTTGTCGCCATCCCAGTACTTTATTAGGCGGTCTTTGCCAGCTGAGAGAAAGTTGTGGGAGTTTCTTTCGAAGGCCACTTGCATTACACTGTCCTGGTGGGCAAAGAAACTCTTGTGACAGTCGCCGAAGTCTAGGCCCCATATCTTGACGTTTTTGTCTGCTGAGCAGGTGGCGATAAGTTTGGAGTCTGAAGATATGTCCATGCTTAATACCGGGAGCTTGTGCCCGTAGAGATTGAGAAGGCGTTTGAGGGTATCGACGTAGAATACCCTGACGGTATTGTCGAGGAGGGCTACCGCAAGGAGTTTCCCGTTAGGGCTGTAACGGACGCTCAGGATATCGTCTGACAGCTTAAGAGCTCGACTTTGAACCAGCTTCAGTCGGGGTGTTGTTCGCTTCGCGATGAGTATGTGTCAGTGACAGTTCATGAATGGTGTGGGGACTGTTTAAACATACCTTGGTTCCGGGGATACTTTCCTGCGCAATCTCAAAGCCCCAGAATTTGGCGTTCTTATCTGCACTTCCGGTAACAAGGCTTTTGCCATCTGGGTGGACTTGAAGTGACCAAATTGAAGCTTCATGTGCCTTGATACTCTCAATCATTGCTGACGAAGCTACATCGAAGAGCTCTATCTCTCCAGTTTTTGTACCCACAACGACCTATCATCATTATTAGCAACGTCTCCGATCCCTAGCCTATATAGATGCAACTCACGATTTTGTCGCCGGGGAGGAACGAGCAGGACAGAGCATACCCACACTCAAAAGTTCTTATACAAGTTGAAGTCCTCACATTCCAGATCTTCAGAGCGCCGCTTGACGCAGAAGCAAGCATCCGATCATCAGAGCTCAGAGACAGTGCGCGGATGTCTGTCCTATGTCCCGAAAGCTCTACAGCGTATAATTTGTTATACTCCGGCACTTCCTGCTCCTTCCTTCCTTCTTTTTTTGCTGGTTTTCGTATATCGTAGTACTCTAGTGTATTGTTTGTGCAGGCCACTAGGATCTGTACAGTATCCTTACCACCCCGGGTAGTCCAATCCACTGATCTGACTTTCCCACCTGTCCGCACGGTGACATACGAAACGAAGATATCTGCAACTTCGGCATACGCAATATTATCACACTCTTCCTCCGTCTTCTCGGCTTTATCCCTCTTGTTCGCCTTCCCTTCCTTCCGCTTCCGTTTCCTCTTCAACGCCTTTTTAACCTCATCCTCCGTTCGTATCCGCCATATCTCAACACTCTTATCCGCGCCATGACTTGCCACAAAGTTCGAATTTGGGTGGAAAGTAATAGAAATGGCCTTATCCTTGTTCTGCCGGTATATGGTCCCCCGGTCAATCAGGCAATCCGACTTTCCCTTAACTCTCGACGTCAATCCCGCAGTATCGACAGCCCAAACCTTCATCTCCCCGCCATTCCCAGCGGTAATACACCCCCTCTCATCCGGCGATAGCGCCATAGCCCAGCACTCCCCGTGGTGTGCAACATGTGTCTCGACACAATGCTGCGTCGTGAGGTCCCACAACTTGATCAGCGTATCCTTCCCAGTACTAACCAGCCAACCCTCCGCACTCCCCCCTTCCACTACCTCAGGCCCTTTCAAAAATCCAACCTTCGTGACCTGATCTTTGTGTCCTTTGAGCCTATACAGCCCCACCTCGGAAATCAGATCCCAGACAATCACATGCGCATCCTTCGACCCACTCGCAAGCCTAGTCCCCGAGTGATCAAATGCCAACGTAGAAACCGCCGACCGATGCCCATTGAACGAGATAACCACCGCAGAGGTCTTCGAATCCCACAGCCGGATCGACCCGTCGGCATAGCCGACAGCGAAAACATCCTTATCAGCCCGGGACTGAGCAATGGCCGAGACCTCCGCTTTGCATTTTCCGTCCCGCCAGCGCGAGAGGAGTTCGCCTTTTTTGATATCCCATGTTAGCACTTCCTCGTTTGCAGGGGCGATCGCTCGGCCGGCGCTGGTGGTCTTGGTTTGTGCGGGAGTTGTTGCTCCGGCAGTCCAGACAGTGTTTGCTGTGCCTGAAGCTATGACGCCAAAAGTTGAGGAGTGCTCGAATCGTCTGTTCCAGCGCTCAATTAGTAGTGAGTTCGCTAGAAACGATTAAGAGGAAATGGGACAAGAATGTACAAATATGATTTAACCATATCTCGAGCAATATTATGGTCAAGGTGATATCCTACGGAAGAAGGAAAGAAAATGTCTAGCTGGCTCAATTCCCTGTTCACTGAAAAAGAAAATTTTAAAGTTTGGCTATCGCCAAGACACATGCCGCCAAGATTCCATCCAACTTCTGTCTCATCTTAGCCCAGAAGTCCTCCCCACGAAAGAAAGTTCCTCTCGTTCACGCAACTTTACCCACTCCTTCCTTCGCAAACAGCAAGCAAGCAAACATGGGAAAACCATCACTAGAGAGACCACACAAGAAAGCCTTCAGCGTCGGTCCCGCGAACCTACCCGATGGGACATACAAGCGAAAAGGAAGGTATCCTCTCTCTGTCCCTTCAATTGCTGGGGAAGCAAAACTAACACACAAAACAGTCGACAAAATTAAAAGCTCCCTCATCCACAAAGCAAAAGTCAAGAAATCACTCGCGAAAATAACATCTGGAAACGCGTCAGACACAGATCCTCACGCCATCCGTGCGAAAAGGTTGCTAGAAGAGGCCGCAGCCGAGCGGGAGCGAGCCAAATCCACAGAACCCAAAGATTGCGAGGATGGGGACGCTATTGTAGCGACTACAGAAATGCATCCGGAGCGACGGGTAGCGTTGGATCAACCAGAGACGGCACGTGTGGAGGAGAACCCTAAAAATGTGGATAAGGGTGCTTGGAGAAAACGGGGGAAAAAGAAGAAGACTTCTACATTTCTGAAGGAGGAGCGGGAGGCAGCCAGACTTCGGGAGGAACGGGAGGAGAAGGAGAGAGAGATCGAGGCTAGAAAGGTTGCGATGGAGAAGTCAAGGAAGGAAAGAGCGCTCAGGAAGAAGGTTATGAGTGCTCGCACGGCGAAGGGGCAACAGAAGCTTGGGAGGCAGAGTGCGCTGTTGCTGGAGAAGGTTAAGGCTCAGGTTGGGGTGTGATCGTGATTGCCGTAGTGGGATTGAAGTTTGTTGTTTGCATAGGGTCGGAGTTTTGTTTTGCTTGGTTGATGATGTGGTTTTGTATTCTAAGTTCATGATATCTACTCGAGTAGACTGTCCAAGTATAATATAATGATCGAATTAACAGAGTAACTAACCTACTAAAAGTTGTGAATTTCTTCCCCTCATGCTATCACCTGCGCCACTGAAAATGCCCGCCACATTACACCACCAGAGTAACACCGATCACCACCAATACAACCCCCGCAGCCAACACTCACACCAAATCACTCGACACATTCATTCAGTCACAGCCACAACCCCACCTCCCTCAGCACACTCCCCTTCATCAAGCCACTGCACCACGTCCCCGCCCCGCATAGTCGGTAAGTTAAGGAACGTGCCGCACGCTATGATACCTACGATATATATCCACGCAAAAACAACTGATCAGAGATAAGCCTACCAGAGCTGACCACACTGTACTCGAGTAGTGTGAACAAAGGAAACTCTGGTGAGGGTTTTGTATCGTAGATTGATTCGGTAACTTAGTTCTGGGGGTCTCTCTTCCTTCCTCTTACAGTATGCAGCCATGGGGGGGATGAACACTAATTAAATACTCGTACAATAGCATAATTATCATGAGAAGGAGGTGTGGCCAAGGCGCCTACAATAACTGAATAAGTACAACATTCCTCATTTGCTGCTCCCTTGAGTATCTCCTGTCATTTGACCCACTTTCAAGTTCTAGTCAACATTGTATCACGGACTACGAACTGATTAACTTTGTCGTAGTATATTATATCGTAAAGATTAACTTGAGTAAATCTAACATGTGTTCATGGAGTGCGCCTCTCCAGGTCTGGAGGTGGTTTTTGTCAGCTATACTTGTCATGCACAGTACGAGTACGACGAGCACAGTACTCGCCACTCGAGTAAGGCGCCTAGAAGCATACTACCGATTTTGCAAAAGAAAATTTTTTTTTTGCCAAGAGCATGGTGTTTAAAAGGTTTACTCGTACTATGATACCATTGCTAATTATCCATCTCTTCTCTCCTACCGTACCGGTACGAGAGCACAGTACCGGTACTGGTAAGGTATCCCGCTGCTAAATGTCATCATGCAGCATACACCTAAGCAAGGGCAGCCAATCCAATCCACGCAGGGATTTTTCCCTTTCCTTCTTGCTTTCTTTTTCCGTTCCCATTTCCGCCCTCGGAAATCCGTTCCTGAAAAAAAAAAATTCCCCTTTTTCTTTCTTTTCTTTCGAGCCCATGACGAACAGATGGAAAGGTCAGAGCCAAGACATGGTCTGGAAAGTGGAACCCGGAAGTGTGAGCAGGCGGGGTCCGGCGGATGTAACCGCCTTTTCTTGTTCTCATGCTCATGGCTGAGGGAAAAACCTCAGCTCCCGGGTTCGGCACCGTACCAGCACTTTGGGGAATCAGGTATCATACTGTACGGTACGAATACTCGAGCACAGTACTCGTACAAGTACTGTAGAACTATTCCAACCTGCCGTGCACAGACGATAGCCGCATCACAAAGTTGCAAGGCGTCGCCGCGACTTCATCGGGAGGTCTTCTTCGCTTCACCCCCCTAAAGGTAGCAAATAAACATACACATACGGTAGTCTAACTCTTGGAACGGGTGGACCTTCTTTGACAAGCTGAACCATTTACAAGTATGATAAGTTCTGTACTGTACAGTACCATACTTGTGTCGAACCCCCACATCGGAACTTACGTTCTGAATTTTGCGAATGACCTCTTCTTGCTTGCTTTCTTTTCTGCTGTTCCCTTGTTACTTTTTTCGTCTCACCCGGCTCGGGGCGGTGGGGGTACGCCCTCAATTCCTATCACCTTTCTGGCTGGATAAGATAGGATATAGTACAGTACTCGTAGCTAGCTAGTGAGGGAGGGGGGAGTTTCTGGCTGGGGTTGTTGTGAATGAAGGAAGTGTTACAGAACAGGATCTGGTCGAGTAGTTTTCTCTGCTGGGAGCACTCTACTGCGTCGTGCTGTCTCGAGTACAGTACGATGCGGTAAGTTGACGCAGCCGGGATTGTTAGGAATGGACCCCACGAGGACAGGATTGTGCTGCTGGGAGGATTGGCAGTTGGCAAGGTACCGGTATGCACAGTCGCGCCTCGCTATCTCGGGCGACCAAAGAATCTGTCCGATACCAGTACACCGGGTGATCCTAGGCAAGAGGTTAGGTTCTGGCGCAGAGAAAGTTGGGACCCAAAGAGGTTCATAATATGGGACAGCTTGGTACTCGAGTACCGTATGCGGATTATCGAGATCTGGGATAGCGGCAGGGTGTGTGAGTGTACAGTACGGTAGGATGATGATGGTGGTTTTTTTTTTAAAGGTAAAACAATATTTATATGATATCGTACTCTGCTCCATCAATACTGGTATTTGGGTGATATCATAGTTAGAATATTGTACCGGCATGCGCGGTTGGTACAGTACCGGTACGAGTATTAGTACAATCGTGCTGGACTTGTACTTGTAACCTTAGATCCCCGAGCTGCAGACGGTACCTTATTTTTCTGCTGTCAGCTGCAGGTATGATAAAGTTTTGGGATCAAATTTCTTTCCCTTTTTTCCCTCTCCCTTTTTCCTTTCTTTTTTTTCCCTTCTTTCTTTTTTCCTTCTTCTTTTCTTTTCACTCACTTTGGCACTATGCGGCCTCTGCGGTTCTCTCGCCTTTCTCGCATCATGTGCGTCGCCGATTTGGAGATCGGGAGATCTGGTGGGAGGAGTTGTCATGAGAGGAGGGAGGGGTGATCAAGTGAAAGGAGGAGTGAAAAAGAGGTGGGGGGAGGATGGGTCTAAGTACCGTAGCTTATGCCGGTACTGTACAGTACCGGTATTTTGTAATTTAATTCTCACCTGCTCTGTCGAGCACCGATCACGTAAATAGATAAATAGAAGAATTATAACTAGAAAGAAAGAAAGAAAGAAAGGCTATATATATGGAAGGTCTGATTCTGATTCTAATAAGGCCGACGGATCTTGGCGATTTTCAAGAAAAGGGCGGAGTGCTATTTCCTATCTCCCCGTTGAATTGCTATTCGAGTGCCATAATTATTAACAAGCACCGGTAAGCATGATAGCGGTGAGACACTTGGGTTTGGGATACATGTACTGTACTGTACGAGTACTGTAGGATGCTGGTAAAGTTCAGAGGACAACACAGTGGTGGGATAGAGAAGGAGAGGTCAAAACGAGACAGAGCAAAGCAAGATGGGCATGCTCCTACAATATCCTTTTCTCCCTCTTTAAAAAGGACTTTCCTTCTAATTGTGAGGTTAACTTGTGGAAGAGGAGAAAATGAAAAACTCAGGCCCGACGAGTGGAGCCAGCAAGCACGGAGGGAAGCCTGGAACTTTTCTTTTGACCAGATTGCCACGGCAGACAGCGCTTCCTGCCTATTTACACTGCAATGTGTGAAGATCACAAGAAGACCCTGGCACTGCTCTGTGGGATAGTGTTCTTCGCGCGATGGTTTACCTGATGCATGATTGGCACGGAACTCAAAGTCCTTGTGCTGGTGGACAATACTTTACTTGTCCCGGTGGCTGTTATTTTTGCGGTCCATCAAACCGAACCTGTTGAGGGGGCCTCTGTGACCGTAGCCATGATACCTCGCCAAACTCGAGAACCACCATACACAGTAATTGTTGTCATGATGGAAGGATTAACCAACCGCTGTTAAACTTTACTCCATTCACGAGCTTTTTCCCTCCCATTCCATTCTGCCCGCCGCGCCTTTTCTCACTTACCCCCCCCCCCCCCCACCACCACCACCACCCACCCCATCAGGGACACCACCTCTCCCACCATAGCACCAATAACTAAAACTACACAGCCAGCTACCCTGACGTGCTCTCGCCTGCTTAGGACCACCCTACCATACATCTTCCCTCTTCCTTCCCTCTCCTCCTCCTCCTCCTCCTCCTCCCTCCTCCCTCCCCTTCCTACTTATTCTCACCTCATGGAGTTCCACACCCCGGCCCCTTCTTTTCCTTTATCCCTTCGAAATACTTGCACCGCTGTTCACCCTCCTCCTCCCCAATGCCTATACCCCTCGTTTACAACACCGAGCACCCCTCGCCGCCACAGTCTTCTTCCGTAACACCCGAAGAGGTGAGGGAACGCCCTCCTCGGACACCCCAATTGACAATGCACACCAAATATTTCAACTCGACAACCTCACCCTCCTCATCTCCCCTCTCTCCAGTCACAACTGTGAATGGGGTAACGGATAGAGCTGAGCTTATCGAGAGAATAAAAGCTGGCCAAACTCCTACTTGGGTCCCTAACCGATCGGTAATTACTACGCTCCTTTCCTCACATGTGCTTGAGCAAAACTATGCTGTGATCTTTCATATTTCTCAGCTCCCTGCTTACTGACTCCTTCAATTTCTAACTTTAATTTCCCAGCATTCGAATTATTACTCTAACCACAGCCCTTTGGAAACACTTTTTATCGACGAACACCCTGACCGTCCTCAGTCTGCTCTCCACCAAGGTGTCTTTACGAATAACGAGTCAAGGAATTTTCAACCGTACCATCCGTCGCCTACGTTCCCTTCCGCTTCACCATTTCTAGGCAGTCCGAGCACGGGTTACAGTGAATCGTCTCTTACCACATCCTCCCCGTTCAATCGTTATGCTTCCGAGCTCTACCAGGCCAGAACAAAGCATAAAGGCCTTCCGTTCTCTTCCAACTTCGTCCTGAAAGCTGCGACGTCACCGTTGGTTCACTCTTCGAACCCTGGCAATGACAGCAGTAGCAACGAGGGCTCACCCGCTTTGACAGATGCGGGCGCAATTGACATTCAATATTCCTTCCCGGGTAGAGAAGGTCGACGTGTCTCCCTTCCACCGTCGTCGCTTTCCTCTCTACAACTATCACCGACTACCCCGTCTTCATTACGTCGTCCAAAAGGGGCTGGATGGGGGGATGGTCAGTCGACTTCACCACCTCTTGCAACCCGTCATGTTCGTCGTTTCTCGGGATTTGGGGGTTCAACATCGGATTTGCCGTTTGGGGGTTCTTTGGTGGGATCATTTGAGGAGTCTATACTCAACGGCCGTATGTCGACTACTCCGTCAAAACCCCTCAATTTCGTTGCGCAGATCGGGGTCCTCGGTCTCGGAAAGTGTAAGCCGTCACTAAGGTGCCCGACCCATGTCACTCTTCCGTTCCCGGCCTATTTTTATGCCCTTGGCGATTACGACAGCCCTTCGCCATATGTTGGACAAATTGACCTCGACGCAGCCCTGAATATTGCAAACGGAAGGTCTTCGAAGGCTCCTCCAGGCGTTGGGGGCGCATACCGTATTCCGCAGCGTGGACAGCTCCAGATTGTTATCAAAAATCCGAATAAGACCGCGGTGAAACTTTTCCTGGTGCCGTACGATTTGAAGGATATGGAGGCAGGCTCGAAGACGTTTATCAGGCAAAAAAGCTATTCCGTTGGAAACCCGCTACTCTCCGACTTCGCTGGAAACATTCCGGTGGCTATGAAGAGGGAGAAGGAGAAGGACTCGTTGCGTTACCTAATTCACCTGCACATTTGCAGTCCGAGCAGGGGTCGCTACTACTTACATAGGTCGATCAAGGTGGTATTCGCGAATAGGGTCCCGGATGGCAAAGAAAAGCTGAGGAATGAGCTCCTATGGCCCGAGCCCAAATTCAGTCCCTGGAAGTCCGAGAGCTGCGCCCCGACGCCAATTTCATCCCTCGCCAATAGGAGGCGAAGCACAAGCCTCCATACGAGTTTCCCGGGCGCCTTAGATTCTAGAGCAAAAGGTGCAATGTCTCCCCCACCGATTCCCAAGTTCAGCGCAGTGAATATTGAACTGGTGAGCACGAAGGGCATGGACACTGACTCGGCGAGCGAGATGAGCAGTGACGTGGGTGAGTACGAGAAGATGAGTGTATCTTCGACAATTGGGAGGGTCGAAGGACAAGGGCTTTTGGCGAAGAAACTTAAAGGTCTGGAAGTCTTGACGACGAATAGGCCAAGTATTAGGGGGGTGTGGGATATGAAGAATTAAAGTGTTCGATTCTTCCCTGCCAGGCACTAGGGGGGTTCTGATAAGACACCATAACTCAGTACATACCATAGACTGGTGCTTCTGTCAAAAACCCCTCTGCGATTGCTCATCGTCACTCACATCTCATCTTTTATTTCCAGTCTTGGTGCAAAATTTGTTATTTTCTTCTTTTTCCTCGCTCTTCTATTCTATCCTGGGAGGGCTGATTTCTGTCTTTTTTTTTTTTATATATATACCTTTGCCATTTTATTTTATTTTATTTTTGTACATTCACGGGCCCGGAGTTTAATCGGAGGAACAATTCTATCTCATTATGTGTGGTTTGTCATTTCCTTCTTCCTCTCTAGCAAGATATATGGGGTATACTTGCTGTTTTGTATGATGGCGGGAGCTTTGGCATTGCAGTCCAAATACCTTGTCTCGCCTGCTTACCTGCTTGCTTGGTGTTTAAAAAATTATTCACTTGATAGTCTACGGGGTGATGCCGAATGCTGTCATTGGCGAGTGGGTGTGGTGGTTTCATTGCCAAATCACGCCATAAACTTATCGGCACCGCGGCGGCATAGACTATGGCGAATTGGGGGCAGTGTGATGGTGGGTTCCGTTGCAATTTAGCCCACCTGGCTTGACCATCAGTCGAGTCATTCTTCATGATTGAGGATTCGCGGTATGATATCATACGACGGGGTGATTTCATAGTCTAATTAATTCTCCCCCATGATACGACGACGACACGTGCCCTATCTTCCTCTCCTTCCTTCTCTTGCGCATTGCTTCGCTCGTTGTTATCTTATACTATACGGTAGTCTACTCTCCTCTGCGATCAAACAAACAAATAAACAAAATAGATGAGCAAACAAACAAACAAACAAACAAAAGTAAGACGTGAAAAGAGGGGGGGGAAGGTAGCCAATTCGGGTCCGCACTTCTCTGCCTCTACTCGTACTCGTACTCGAGTACTGGAGTACCGCCGATATAGGATAAGCGGGTAAAAAAGATATAATACTCAGATGGAATACGTTACGACTAGACCTAGAGCCATGACGGGATACAAACATCCGTTCTTGCATGAGAGGGGAGGGAAGGGAGAAGAGGGTACCGCACACGTACCCGTCGATGACCGAAACCAACACCGGAACTAGGACAGATCTCATACCATGCATGATGTACTGTACTCGTACTATAAGTAGCGAAGAAGCGGATTTCGGCGATTTGGGAAGGGAAAAAAAAAAAAAAAAAAAAAAAGAAGCAGACAGGGAGAGAGAGAGAATGTTATTAGGTATGCACTTCCTTCCCCTCCCCCGTAACTGTATCATACGAGCACTATTCTTTCTTTCCCTCCCGGCTCTCCTTTTTCCTTGTTTCCCCTGTTGTGGTACGGTACTTGTGCCAGCACCCCACTTCTCCAACCGGTAGAAGCATTGGCATGGTGGTACGGTAACTTATCGGACTCATCGTTCGTAGCCAGTTTTCGGTAATGCGGTGTTCTTGATTTTGCTTGTTGTCATTTGCCAGTGTGAACAAATAAGACGATAGGACATTTGATAATGGGTTCTTTTTTTCTTTTTTCTTTTCTTCCCTTCCCTATTTTTCCTTATCGTGGGAGTGTGGTCAGTCAAGTCCGATAAAAAAAAAAATAACCACCTCACAAACTCCCCCGGAAGATGGAGGACCATTTACAGGTCTATGACGCAGGGCCGCATTTTGCCGATGACCCCCCCCCCTTACTTCCCTCACCTCCTCTTATCCCTCATTGATCGCCATGTCCAAAGATAAACCCGCGACTCGGCGAGATAAGCCGGTTAGGGTTAGGGTTGCCTTTTTTGTGTGTGGGGCCCCCGCAGACCAGAGTTGCAATATTAGAAAAAAGCTTATTTTTGAGCCGCAGGGGTTGAGACATTTGGGAATGTTTTCGGGGGGGGTTTTTTTTTTCCTTTCGAGATATCGGTGCTTCTTTTGCTGTTTGGAGGGTATCGTCGGTGTCTGGTTACCTTTTTGAGAGTGAAAAAGAGGCCAACGGATAGGGAGGTATTCTGGAGTTGCAAGAAATCATTCTGGAACATCAGGTGGGGGAGAAGGGGGGGGGGGTGTATCTCGGCAAGATAATGGCTTGCCCTAGCTACTGCTGATATTTAATGCAAATCAAAGGAAGGCAGCTATAGGATTTAGCAGCCCTGTGCTCGAGTATGGATTGATGCGTAGGGTCCTCAGACGCTGGAACCGAACGCTCCCAAGGGAGAACCCTTTTCCACCCGATTTTACTCGGTACCAGCGGGGGCGGAGGTGGGGAGGGGATGGGGTGCAGCTGTGAAGGTGGGTTATCGGTCGATGATTTCGGTCTCGTTTGTTCCAAGCAGACCGATCGATTTGGAATGTCTTGTTGTTGTTATATCTGCGGAATTAATGGGGCAAAATATCTCTAATACCATGCAACATCGAGGGGATGGATACGTGAGGGGTAAGTGCGAGATTCTTGACACGATTGATAGTTTTCATCGAAGATTGACTGCGCACTATCAGACCAGTATAAGCTCTCCACATAACAGAGCGACATCATGTTAGGAAGCAGTTTTAAGCGGATGGGAATTTCAGCTGCAATGGTGCATGCTCAGTCACTTTTTCGTTTTTATTTTTTTTTTTTTCATCACTTTATGTGCTCACTGCTCACCTGCTCACCCCTCGATTATTTTATTTTTTATTTTTGAGTGAAAATTGGTGGCTTAGGGCCAGGGTTTGAAGTGTTAGCCTAAATCCAGCATCAGCGAAGGCATGATAATTTATGGTTAATATCATACCGTGGCCTACCTCCAAATGAGCACTTGTGGGACTGACCCTACATGCCAAGTCACGGAGGCGCGATGAGGCAGAAAACGACGGTTTCCGCAGTACTGTACCCTACCATAGCCCAGAACCATGGCTGATCAGTAAGCTATCGTACTTGTATGCTAGGCTCGGCGTATAATCTGATTGGCTAGATTAGGATTCCAAAGGGGCATCTAACAACTCATGCTCTCCACACCGTGGCTCGCCTATCGCTTGGGGTGCGTTTGGTTGTCGCCGACCACCCACTTTTTGACCTCGGTAATCAAGTTGCGATAACAGTGTCAAAATGAAGGCTTCCCAAATATTGATCTGACCGTGTTCCGCGAATCTTCTTCACTCCCGAGCAGTGTGTATCGTAAAGATATTACAACACCGGCACTGCTCTCAATAATTGGGGTAAAAAATTGAGAAAATAGATACCGAAAACCTAGGTGCCCATGTCTTCCTAGTAGTATTCTTCTTTTGAACCTGTTCCAACCAAACACATTTCTTGGGCCTTGAAAATGCTGTATTATGGCAACTTGAGATTATTTCGGTTACCGTTAGCAACTTACGCTTTGCGATTTTGGGGGCTTGAAAAATTCGAGACGACTAGACCCCCCCCCCCCCTAAATGTTGCTGGGTGGAGCTTTCCGAATTCTAACATCTTGCCCGGTTGCTTGGGTTCTCGTCCGTGCCCTCTGCCAGAACATAGGGAATTGGGTTCCACGGCTGTCAGCCCTTGGGCGGGGAGAAGCGCCCAAATAGTTTGGCTTTGGTAACCGGCGGGTTGGATATGTAGCGAAGGCCGTCAGGAGTACCAAATATACGGGTACAGTAAGCTGCCTTGTATCGACATGAAGTTGGAGAACTGACCGTGCCACCTTACGCCTCTGCAGGTTATTGTATAGAAATGTTCTCGGACGCACGAAAAATTCCCAGTAGGCAAGAGTAGGATGCCAATTCTCCATGGAAATCGTACCAAAATTAATGCACACTGAGAAAGCCCGGACGCGTAACACGCTTCTAATGGTGAACGTGTACCAGTACAATTTGTAAGATCCTTGTCTGAGGGCAGATTGGGGCGGGTGTTTCTTGTTGGGGCTGGTCTTGTTGGGGTTGGGCCTTTAATCACGACGAAGAGACCGCAAATATCGCCAGGTATGAATATATTAAATTTAAATTTTTGTCTATAAGGATGTGTTCGGAATCCTCCTTGAATAGGGTGGATCTTTCGAAGTAACTCTTGTGATCGTTGGAAATGAGGGCCTAGTCTGACGAAACCCTAGTACTGTACCCTCTCCCGTACCAACACGGCGATAATAGCTGTAAGCTGGACCGCTCTCGTATCTTGACATGGATTGATGTAAACGTGCAAAGTTCCCATTCAATTCCGCAAACCCCGCCCGGGGGCAAGAGAGCTCAACAGTTAACTGTGTTGATACCAAATTGCTGGCATGACCATGAGTGATATTTCGTGACCGAGATCGACCATCCATCGAAAGGGTTGGAGTAGGGAATCTGGCAAGAGAAGAGTTTGTTCCAGCGGGCGGGGTCTCTAGAGTGCCAACTGGTCAGTGGGATGGGATGGCGGGAAGGAGGAGGCATTGTTGTGGTCTCTCAGCGCTTACTTTCTCCGTGGAATTTCGTTGGTAATCCTAGGGCCAAACTTAACCACAGTTCTCAAGTGACGGGCACCTTCGGACGGCTGCAATCACCTTTGAATATCTGCTGAGCGCTCTATTCTTGTCAATAATAGGTCAACCGCGTAGAAGGGAGAATACGCCAGACAAATGAAGCAGAGGGAAAAAACAAGATATCTCGGTAATCACACTTGACTTTTTGAGCGAGTGAGCGTTGTGAACAGTTAAGCCTGGTAAATCAAACCTCCCAATAAAATTAACTATAGGGAAGGGCTATGCGTCAGAACTAAAAAGTCAATTCCGAGTTGCGCAATCCAAACCGCCAACCGGAGCTGTTCTCTTGGAAAAACCAACTGGACCAACTCCAACCACGCGGCAAGATCCTATGATCAATGCTCTCCAATCTGTTTGAACTAGAGTAAATATGGCCTGATGGACAAGTGTCCGGCGGTAACGGCTAACCGGGATTCGGTTCGTGAGGTAACATCCAGTTATGAATGCAATTGCCTGGCGCTGCCCTTGTGGTTCGGAGCTTAGGATAAATCACAAGCACCCATTCGTTGTTCCCCTTCTAAATCACGGCCGTCCGGCCCACTTGAAGCCTTTGGTACGTGTGAACGGAGTCAGCATGCAAGTAAGCATGTGGCTCAAGTGTTCAGCTCTGAACATGTGCAGTTCCACAATATCGGTATTTGATGTCGAATCACTCCTGAGGGATCTGACGAACGATCTTGTGAGGGGTAGGTAAATTATAACCCATTCCTCCAAATGACGAAGATGTCTATGTGGGCTATGCTACCTGGCATTCAAATAAGTCAACAGCTGAAGTCGGAAAACCACGGAGCCAACGTGTCCGATTAGAATACGACTTGAAGCTTCTCCTGACGGGAGCCGAATTAATACAAAGGGTTTGCCCTAGTATTATTCATGACTCCCGGGTTCGGAGGGTTTATGCACGGGTGCGGGTTTTCTGGTATCCTTGTTCTAGTCAACTGAATCGGTAAGTGGGTGTTGAGGGGTCTTGTTCAATTCTAATATCAGGTTGAGATCTCGGCTTCTAGAGCTGGGCCTGTGGGGCATTACGAAGGAAATTATTAAAAGATTTGTGAAAGAGAAAATGAAAAGGTGAGTCCTTGATCCTTCCTTGTGATCAACCTTCATGGGCTGTAGCCGATACTGGTAGGATAGCACCAGCGTTAGTAGAAAGGAAAAAAAAAAAAAAAAAAAAGAGGCTCGAAGCGTTCCACGTTGATGTCTCGGAATACTGTCGGTATTGTGATGTCAAATTACCTCTGTTACTCTGCCGTTTTTTTTAACAATGGGGGCCGTATCAAAAATTCACAAAAACAAAAGAAAGTGAAAATATGTTACTGTAAACTAAACTATAGTTAGCACCCATCGACTTGCATTGCGGAGTAAGGATGATGAAGTCTTGTGACCATCCAAGCAGCCCGTGTCATGGTTTTTAGCCATTGGACAATGATAAGACGCACGCAGATAGCAGAGTTTACCGTAAGTGACGGAAAACACAGAGAGCTATGAACCTGTCAGGTAGGGAGGTCTCCTCCGGGTCACTAGACATCATCGCTTTCTGTTCTTAGCTGCTGCAGCTGTGCTCCTCCTGTTGTTCACTTCTCCGCCGGTGACCCTGACAACAAACTCCGCCCCCATGCTGCAACTTCCGATGCGCTGCGTGTTTGACAGAACCCCGGGTCCCTACAGGGTTTCTGAGAATCGCAACCTGGGGTCGGGATTGTTATTGATATTCTTGGCGGGGAAGTCCTTGCCGGAGGATTGCCTTTTAATGCCCCTGCCGAGTGATTACTATTCTACCCCTCGAATACGGCAGCGTACCGTAATTAGAGTGACCGCAGAGCTGCTTCAACCTCGCCGCGGAAATTTTTTGCCACTGGGACGCACAAAATTGAGATTTCCCCGGGCCTCTCGCAAAGCTGCGGCAAAGGGGAATGGGAGAGAATTATCGTGGTTGAGACAGGGAGTGCCAAAAAGGTCTTCCATGGTCAAAATAATCCATCAAGTTTCCATAGTGGTTTCAGATGCTGGGAAGATCAGCAGGCTGGATACTTGATCAATGATATTATCTTAGGGTTTTCGTGCCCTCGTGCTTCGTGAGAATGAAAAACTCAAAATATGTTTGTGGGTGCACCCTAAGAATTCGATTAGCAGCCGCGGAAAAAGGGGTGAGGGGATCTCAGAAGCTAGTCCTCACCAAATGGTTTGTTTGTTGTGTTTTCTTTCTTTCCGAGATAGTTGCCCGTATTGTAGCATAAGTCTCTCAATGCCGTTTGGCGCTGTCTGTATGGGTCCTATGATACGAGTACCGGTAGCAGAGGATGACTGGAGAAACTGATTAGATAAGATAAGGGAAAGTGTAGCCGCTTTTTGTTGGAAACGTTGACACAGGTGTCATAATATCATAAAACATTTCCCGGTATCATAAAATCTGCACCACTGTTGGGCCGATACGACCCCCCCTGTAAAACTGACTCCGAGGCACAAGGTGCTTGTACGAGTATAACTCGTATATATTATAATTGTAAACACCGCACCGCGGCAAATGGCTAATAGATATTGGAAATCTATAATTGATCGATTTTGTGTTGTTCATCTTGCGATGTAACTCAATACCGGTACTTGGCCCAAGAATATACCAGCACTCGTGCTACTCTAGCAGTTGCCCGCTCATAACAAAAGAGAAACTCTGTACGGGACAGGATCGGTAGAGGCCTCGCGCTAGGTTCGGGGTTTGCGTTTTAGCTATCGTGTGATAGTATTTATCAGAAACGAGCTTTGGGGAGTAATTGGGGGTAATCTTGAAAGGTATGTCGAATTCATAGGTTCCGATATAACAATCGTGGTATTGCAAGATGTCGCCAGTGGGAAGGCTTGTTCATGCCCACGAGAGGCAACAGGGAGCTGTGGAGCGAAGGATGTGGGATATGAGATGCGGACTGTGGGATAGGCGCGCAGTGCTGACCTTGGTGAAAACTCAGATCCCGATCAACCCTATGTGTCAATAGTTAATATACAGGTTGGCTAGAATCATAAAGCCTCACTTGAGTAGCCAGGGTAGGTCTATATCATTTTGATACTTCCAACTACGGGGCCCGTCATGTGTGCTTGTATCGGTGGAGAAAGATTCTCGCCCAGTGTCGACAGTCATGCAACATCTGACACCCTTGCTCCAAGGTGGCAGCAAGCAAAGCCAAAATCTGGTATTCTAGATTCGCCCCTTGGTGCAAGGAACCCAGGCCTGTTGATATACTGCGGGGTCACTATGGCGCATTCCTACTCATGGGGACGTTTTGAAGGTTACTTAATGGGGTTGATATCAAATATCATATTTGATCCTCCAAATCACCATACTCCATAACAGACTCCAAGAAAGTTCACCCTGGGGTTTGCCACGATTCGCCCCATCCAGCCTGGAGGGGGAGGTTCCTTCGCGGGCCGAGATCGGTATTGTGTAAACGTGCACCGGTCCAGCCAGGGATAGACGCCTTTTTATACGTAGAATAGTTGCGTGTTGTCACTGGGTTACTCCCGTTGGATATGGCTCGTGGATGCGTTTTTTTACCCAACCTCGGACCCGGAAACCACCATGTGAGCATTTCTCCTCCTTCCACCGGTGCCCAAAATGTGTAAAATGTGGAGTGTATATCAATAGTTTATCTTGGACACCATAGAAACTGATGAAACTTGCTATCATACCCCCGGGGTGTTATTCCTGTCCACTTAGGCAGCCTTGGACATCAGGGAGAGTTTGTGCTTCGGCTATGCTACTTGTATATCAGTGAATATTGGTCAATCACAGTCCATTGTTTGTGTCAAAATATTGAGAGATACCACACGACACCTAGCTGGCCTGGGAACAGCGAGCTCCATCAACTTCAACGGTAAATTGGGGTTAAGACTTCATCGGTACGTGGTTTCGAAGGTTTCTCATCTTGAGCGTAAGCAGATGGTGACACTAGCATGATAACCTGAACCACAGCCGAATTGCCCAGAAGGAAGGAAGAAAGGAAAAAAAGAAAATAATGGGAGTGTGGAAACAGTGAGATGGTTATTTGAGATAACGAGAAGTTAGGAAAAGGAATCCAATCTAGACAACTAGTCATCAACTAAGCTATAGGGCAGTCAAATGTCGTTTTATTATTATTGTTGTTGTTGGATCGAAGGTAATCGCGGTTAAGATATTCACAACTATCACAATATATACCAAACTATCGTACATGATATGCAAATAGAGAGTACTCGAGTATCTAGACCTTTGAGTTGGGGGCGTGAGCTAGTGGGGCCTCTAGGAGGGAACGGAAGAAATGCCCTAGGAGTTGAATAGCTTTGACCTGGTGATTGGAAATAGCGCCCTGAGGGATGCCTCCTATTGAAAGGAGAGTATCATAGTAGGTGAAAGGCGTCAGTACGCCCTCAATTTACACTCGAGCAGGATATATTTCCTTGAGAATGTCCACGCACAGCGCTCAGCCATATACCGGTGGTGCCAAGTCTTCATATCTCAAAGATGCATTTCATGGTTCCAAAGGATCGGAGCAGGTCCTATTCTCCCATAAACCGAGCCACAATACATGCCAACAACGAACTAAATTTACAGTATCATACACAAGTTTGTCCACCAACGAGAGGATCACGGCCCGTCTTGGCACCCGTTTGACCAGTGGCTAATGAAGGCAAAGGTAGACTATCATAAGCCGATGAATGATTTGGCTAGTCACCCAAGCCCCCGAACTGCCCGAGTAATTGCGAGACAGAAGTCACTGCTCGAGGACTGGAAGAATGGGTCCAGACTCCAGAATCACTGCGGCTGTTGTCTCACATCTAAGATGCGCTTGTCCAGCAGTCCTTCCATATCAGTCTGGTTTATGCGTATTCTCATGCAATCAGCCAAATACTAGTGATGGTTGTAGATCGAGGGTGGCTGGCCGTGTTGATTATAGCCCAACGCAGTCGGGTAGGTGACAACCTCAGTGAAGGAAGATTGAAGTGCTCGAACTACAGGTTTTATCGGTACCGCTTTCTACGATGCAAAGTTTTCTGAACAGATCTGGTAACACATTAACAGAGATGGCCGATCGCGTTTTAAATCGTAATAATAGAAAGATAATCTTTTCGTTCTCCTGTTAGCAGGGGTTTGTATAATACATGCATATTATGTGGCAAGGCAAAACAGAACGCCTTTAAGGACAGTACGGACTTTTGTTGCGATTTTTTGACAAAAAATACCCGCGGAGAGCTTTCCTGCGCATTCTCGCTTATCCCCGCGTCCGTCTGCACCAAAATCTAGAGCAGGTGTCGGGGCACAGCGATAGACCGGGGTAACGGGCACTATTCAGACATGGAAAGTGGGGGGAAAATGTTCAGGATTCGCAAGAATTCTCTACGGAAAAGTGGCACCCCCCGGTGCCAATACCGATGCCTGCTAGGAGACGTCTGAGTAATGGAGAAACACTAGACCCCAAGATACTATCGATAGGGGTACCCTTCTTTTGTAGGTAGAATCCGAGCCCAATCGCCGAGGTCCCAACGAGAAGGGTTAATCCGAGAAGGGTAATTCTACCCTTCTTTGCAATGGCTTTAAACGTAACCTTTCTCTTACGAGCCCACTCAAGTTCACGCCATTGCTGGTTAAATAACTTCTCGGCGTGGCTCAAGCTTGGAGGACTCTGATCCAGGCTTCGTGAAGTTTTGAGAACACTTCGGGAAGATACCTTATGCCAAGTCGACAAAGATTCTGGGGGTTGTTGCTCGAGCAAACTGACTGCGCGAGAAATGAGATCATCTAAATCCAGTGGCTTTGGAAGTCTCGAGAGTATGGAATGAAGTATTTCAGGTTCATCATCGGGGATCTCAAACAATTCATCCCTTCTTCGCAGAACAATCTATGATCTGCGTCAGAACCATTCATCTGGGCTTGTTGGTTTAAGAGACGAGGTGACACACTTCAGCAAACAGATAAAGTGGAAATACTGGATCCATAGCCAAAAATACATCAAATAATCTTGCTATTTTGTTATACTCTTGAATTTCATGAGCGTATAAGGTCAATGTAGCGGCCAAGGCAAAAAAGGGTTGGGTCCGAGATATATGATGAAAAAGTTTTGGATCTATAGAATATAGCAGTGGATAGAGAAGTTGGAGGTGGTCTGAAGTTGGCGACATTGTAGGAAGCATAAAGTCCCGTATCCGCAAAAGTGATATGTGCTCAACAGCGGCCACAGCATCAGTTGGACCAAGGACCAATAATAGGACCTGACAGATGTCGTGAAACCCCTGAAAATAGTAATCAATAACGGATTGGCCGCAAAGGTAGGAACGCTTCCAGCACAAACCTGGAAATAACATAGCATCGGATGTCGCCGCAATACTTCAACAATTAAATCTAAAAGCTCGGTTTTCCTAGTCCTGAGCTCTCGAGGTGACAAATCTACACTTATTTGTTCAGCTTCGTTTAGCTAAAACCGGGGCTGTTTGTGAAGACAAACACTTACTAGTGGGGTAATAGATGAAGGATCGGTCCACATCTAGCTTCACTTGATCCTCGTCTCTGTGCGGAGGAAGGGTTTTCCAAGATGAGCATGCTTCAGGTATATCTGTGGGAGGCACGCTTTTCCCGTGGGGGGCAGTCCCGTATCCTAACAGGAAGGGCCCTTTGTGGAACGCATCAGCACACAGTAGAGCTCAAGAAACAACAAATCAAAGTACATACATGCTTCCTTACGAATCCCATCGCTGATGAGGCCATCTTTGGATGTTGCCAGCTCCACAACAGCTTTCCGATTACCAGCTCGACAAGCTTCCTTGATAGCTTCCACTTTTTCCGCAGACCACCTAACTTGTGAGCTAGATCTGGAGACTGATTCGGGGCTCAGCGGACCAACCCCATCATCGCTCTTAGGCTTCACCGCTGGTGATGGTGATGGCGACGGCGAGGTTGAGGATAGTTTCTCGTCTTTCATCGATGTCGGGTAGGCCTGGATCAGGAGGTTAGAGAGGCCCGGTGAAAAACTGGATCGTAGATCTTCGACTCTGCGTTGTTAAATGGTAAGAGCTAGTCTGTGCAAGAGTCACACACGGCGGCTCGGGAAGAAGTGGCCCAAGATCCAGGCGCAGTGTTGACGAGTTTGGCGAAGAGTCACTTGGTCTAACTGTGAGAGGAGAAATGTTGAAGCAAGAAAAAAGTTCGCGAAAAAGAAAAATGTCGCGTCACCTGCGTTGCCGTTACATCAGCCCCAGCCCAGTGCTTGTGCCAGCAAAGTACCACATGCCCCAAGTATTATACTCGAGTACCGGTACCCGGCCCTTTTCCTTGCTGAACAGTTGCAGCAGCAGCTCTGCCTGAGCATGCAGTGTCCTCAACTTCTCCACACCCACATAGACTAATACTCGAGTGGTATTCGTTCAACGTATTATTATCATACCGGTATTGCGCAGCATTGTAAGCCGTACACCCGAATACTAGCCACTGCTACAGCTCTGACTGAGGTTCAACCCATTGTATTGCTCAAACCTGCGCATGGCCCGCTGCAGAGGACTGGCTATGCCGTGGAACACCGGTATGATACTCTACAGTGCTTTGGAAGTGAATCCGCCCCTCCCCGACCATATCGATAGGCTACCGAGCACGATATAACCTCCGATGATACTGGAGTAAAAGCATCCCAGCTACTGAAAGCTACCGATACAGTACCTGTATAGTGTAGCTTTGTATTAAATCATGCTTTATCGCTAATAGCTTTGATTCCATACTCATACAGTACAGTACAACCTTGTATTTTGTTATTATTGTGAATTTTGGAGAAGCCATGGGAGAAATGGCGTATCATATCCTACCAGTACTTTCCTTTTGTGGTTGCGAGCGATATGTGGGGTGTGTGGAGGCGCCACTTTTGCCCACTGGCAGAGGGCAGACGGTGAAGAAAAATTTACGCCTCCAGGATGGGAGGTCACTATGAGCACAGTACTCGAGAAGACTACAGTATATACTGTACAGATGGTGCGAGTGACATCTCTCGACATATGATATGTCCAACTCCAATCTGATGAGCCAATATCACTACTCCTACCTCCCTGATATCATTAAATTTTATTATTTGCTTACTTTTCTCTCTCCGTATGTCGAGGGGACGGTATATTGGAGGATGTTCTGAAAGAACATATCATCTAGCTGCATATAGATCTTTGTTCACTCATCAAAGTGTAACTTATAAGTTAGCTTGGCGGATATATGCTTGTAGGAAGGAACACTCGGTAAGCGTTGGATGGTGGGATCCCATGCTTATTCGTACTGTACGAGTAGAAGCGCACGCTTGCCTAGGCCGCGGGCTGCCGTTATGATACCGGTACAGTACGAGTACTAGCAGCTGGTACAGTTCCCCTCCATCTCTACCACCAATCTGCTTCTTGTGGTGCAGCTTCATTTCACACACACTGCGCATTCCAGTCGATTATTCTATCATTGCCTCTTTGCTCCCTCATAATTCCTGAACCATGAAACCAGAAAAGATAGCATAGAGTGAGTGAGCCGTAGAAATGCACGGTATTGTATGATATTTACCGGCCTTTCCCCCCCTCTCCCCCTCTCTCCATCTGTTACTATCTTTTTTCTTCTTTCTTTCTCTAGATCAAGCGGGGGAAAAATATATAATATTATACACATATTATATAATATTATTATATATATATCAGAGAAGGCGAAAGACAATAATTGACTAGGACGGGTCCGTGAGACCATGCCGACATTGTACAGTACTGTACCATAAAAACACTTTTTCATGGGTAGGGGTTTTGCTTGCCTGTGATGTGTTTACCAGGCATTCCAAGCTTTGACCGGTATGGTATGATACCTGTAGGAAAGTGGGTATGGCACGTACAAGTAGATAAATTTAAACGATAAACAAATGTGTTGTCGAACGCTGCTAGACTACCCGTATCGTTAAAGTGCCTCAAACTACGAACAATTCGGCACCTGGTAGTCCACCTAATTTACCCAGCTCTCGAGTATTTCGGGCAGCAAACTGTCATCATAGCTTTTGCTCCCTTACCCTCCACCAACAACGGCATAGCTTCCCGTGCGCAACCCCTCCTAATTGGAGCGAGACAGAAAAGCGGCCTACCCGCTAAAGCATCTCTATCAACCCCTTTGAATGCCATCCTCTTCGTCTTCAGGGAATCAATCCTCGTTTGCATCGGACCCTCGGTGTGCTTCATTCCGACCAATTCGAACTTTCAAAGCACCTGGAGCAACGAAACGCGGTTGAGGGGCGCAAAACACAGCATCTACGGAATAAGAAGCTGGGGTCTAGCTTCAGAGACAATACTGGCATTCTACTCTGTGGGGCCAGTCCGGATCCCTTCCATTTTAGACGCACTCGAGCAGAGTACCATCCTCCACACATAATTCGCCCTCTACAGCGCAGAACGCAGAACGCAGAACGCAGAACGCAGACGATCTTTCGATTCTCCCACACCGCTGTCTACCTTAACCCTCCCCCCCTCCTCCGAGGAAGGAAAAGAAAAGAAAAAAAAGAACAAAAGAAAACAAACACAAGATTGTTGTCACTCTAGCGTTTGAGCGGCTCGGCAGAGTTCAAGGGCAATTATCGACTGAAAAGTCAATTTTTGTGGTACAGCATCTCTTGCGTGGGCTCAATTAATATAAGAGGCTCAACCCGGGCTTCTGGGGGATAGCTGTCTGCTGAGGTCTTGATGGAGGATCTAAACCCACATGCATGGGTGAGCGGCCAGTTGAGGACGGGGGATACTCAACAAGAGCAGTTCATGGCGCAAAACCTCAATAATGATGTTCTATCGCATTCACCAGAAAGGCCTCCCGGGTATGGTCTGATGAGCAGAACACTGGTCCATTCACCTGTCATCAAACAGATCATACCCGCAAGGATACGGAATAGAGAGTTGAACGATGTTGCTTTTATTGGGGTAAATCTAATCCTATCCTTTTTGCACCAGCTTTATCCCACCTACTCTTTCTACCAGCTCTATCTGCTGCTGTTGGGCTTCGGATGGGTTCGATGGAGGATGTTGATTTCTTGGGCATTACTAGGAAACTTTTATAGAATTGCATCTTCTCACAGATGACGGTAAACTCCGCCAAGTGGGATCTAAGACTGATTTTCAGGCGAATATTCGACACGCCAGAGTTTTTGGTTCCCCAAGGAAGAATTTCTATTCTCCACAAGATGCCATTTTCAAACAGGAACTGGCGACCCAATCGCAGGACGACGTGGTTATGCGTGGAGTTGGAGAAGGCGGGGCAAATGGTGGAATAGTATCAGGGGCGGCGGAAGGAGATGACTCCAAGCCCTTGTTACCTCCTCATATCCTTGCATTGACTCTGGATTCGGGACATCTTGCGTTCGTGTATGCCAAAAGCTCTGAGGAGCAGGGTGAGGTCAATTTTGTGGTATCGATGAAGAGAATCGATCAGAAGGGGATCCGCACGGAGACCCTGGGGAAGTCTATAGCTGTGGATCCTCGGTATACCGTCGCCCCCCTTACCTTCTCCGATGATTGGCCAATCGAAACTAATGAACATAGATCGAGGGCGTTGGCTGTTGCTGCGTATCAGGACTCGTTCCGGATGTACGCTCTCCATCCCATCGAGGTACTGGAGCGGCAATTGCGGGAAGGCCTTCCTCTGAACCCTATCAAGGAAGAGAAATCGTTCGAGGTCAAGGGACTAATCATGCATATGGAGTTCCTGCACCCTTTCCCGGATGATCAGGATCACGTGATATTGTTAGCATTCGTGATAGAGTAAGTGCTGTTGATTGATTTGTGTGTCTATAGAGAGGTCGAAGCTCACAAACCTAGTTCAAGCCAGAAATCCCGGTTACAGTTATTCGAATGGTGGTGTTCAAAGCCATTGTTGACCGCCTCAAAGCATGGTCACCACGGATTTCGATTGTCGGAGGGTATTATCACTATCAAATCCGATCAAGCTATAGATATCTGACGAGGGGAATGTTCGACAGACATCTCAATGCCTCTACATGTCATCCCGTTAGTAATGGGTTCAGCATTCTTACTAGTTACTGAGTACTCTACCCATGTTGTGAAGGCTTCAGATATCATGTCTGGAAATGCGTCTTTTGCCAAAATCGCTTTCCCGCCAGCACCTCCTAACGGGCAGAGGCGTAAGCACCCTGTTCTGGAAATAGATTTGGGAGTTTCTGACGCTTGTTCTAGGGAGTCTTGTCACATCCTGGGCACGTCCCTTGAGGACGCCGCAGTATGCCTACGACCACGATGATATGTATCTTGCCATGGAAGATGGTGACATCTACTTTTTAGAGGTGGATACCCAGGGTCCAAATTTGATTCAATTGGCCAATAAAGCCTGCCGTCTTGATTGCTCGATTGGCACAGCGTTTGCATCATTAGATTTCGGTCTTAACAAAAATGACATGCTTGTTGCTGGTGGGGAAATGAGCAGTGGTGGAGTGTACCTTGTAAGTTTTGCCGAAATGATGATCTATTCCTATTTTATCCCTATCCGATATGTTCTAGTGACTTGAACTGAAGCTCTTGGATCAGTTAAAGATAGGGCCACATCCGGCTGAGACTGAACCAAAATTAGAGGAGTCCGTGGCCAATTGGTCACCGGTTTTCGATTTTGAGCTTGTTAACCTGCCTGCCCAAGGTCATGCCAGTGGAAAGGTGGAAAGAGATCGGATTCTTGCTTGCACGGGTCGTGGGGATCATGGAGCTATTACCGAACTTCGTTATGGAATACAGGCTAGGATTCAGGGATCAGCGGATCATCAGATGAGAGGTGTTCGAAGGTTGTGGGTACTGCCAGATTGTTCGGATGTCGGCTACTTCCTGTTCTCGTCGCTACCAGATCAGTCAAATTTATGTTTCTTGAAACCAGATGGAGAATGGGAGGACGCAAGTGATCTTGAATTGTTGGATATGAACGAAACTACTCTAGCCGCTGGCGCTGTGGGGAAGCATTCGGTGCAGGTTACTCCAAGCACAATTAATATCGCACAGTTAAAGCATGCGAGTCTTGCGAACCACCGAGAAGTTAGCAGGGACGTTGAGATGGCAGATGAGCCGCAGTTGTCAATACTGAGATGCCGATGCGGTGGCGGAGATGTTATAGTAGCCGCAGCTTTGAAGGGGAATTATATTGTAGTCGCTACCCGTAATGGGTTTCTAGTTAAGTTGACATTAGCTACCATTGTGGTTGATGAAAATATGTGAGTAATCACCATAGGTCCAGCAATCCATACAGTACTAACATTTCTCAGCGAAGATTTCCTTAACCCTATTGGAATTCCCACAAGTTTAGCTGAGGAACCGACTTTTATTTCGGTATTGGAAATGTAAGTCCCCTATGTGCGACATTGATGATCTACTTCACGAATTTAATAATGACCCGGGGTAGCAATGGCCGAATATTGGCTGCGGTAGGAACCCGACAGGCTACGATACAATTGTTTCTTTTCGATTTCTCAAATGGGCTTGTGCCTCTCCTGGAAAAGTCAAGTAAGCTTCAAATTCTCTGTTTTGGACCATAACCTAACAAGCATAGTGATGAGCGATAGTTGTCAAGGGGAGCAGGACTTGTTCATTTGCGAATGTGCTGTCATTATCCGGGCGAATGGAACGGCGCGACTGCTGTGCGGCTTACGAGGAGGCACTGTTGTGGTGATGGACATACAATGGCAACGAGGTAAATTTGCACTTTGATGACCTATGGCCGATAATCGCCGACACTGGACTTGGTCGTAAGTCAATACGTCAGGGAGCATACAAGCACTGACTTGCGAAGGCCTCAGTCTAGAGAGGATCGACGGAATCAAATTTGGCCCAACACCAGTCCAAATATACCCAGATGTTGGTCGTAGCGACTCCGCATTCATTTTGGCTGGGCCGGAACTATTTCGGTTTGATTTGCCAAGCGGTAACTTTAGGGCATCTCAAGTTGTGTTTGAAGAGTCTGAAGTTGAGGTAGTTCTCTTAATCATCCCCGTGAATACGATAGATAACGAAAATTAACTTCTGCCTAGCCTTCTCTTGTGGCTTTCGCCCAAATCGATACCTCACCAGACCCCGAAAACATCGTTGTCGGCGTTACGAAGGATCAGATTTTTTTCGCCGATGTAGGGGAAAGCGAGAAGGTTTGTGTCCGGAGGCTAAGGCTCCACGAGACACCGAGAAGGCTCCTGTTCTATAAGCCTTTGAACGTCTTGATCGTTGCCTGTTCTAGGACTGCTTCCGACGATCCACGCGTCGAGAGCGAAAAGCACATACCAGGAAAACGCAAATCCTTCTGCTCGTTGCGATTCATAGACCCAAGAACGTGAGTATATGAGTGCCCCCCCTACTAGTGCTCACACAATCGGTTTATGTGATTTTATTAATCTGCCTCCACCTTGTCTTATCCCGCCAAAAACCTACTACCAAACCCTTAGAAGGCCTAAGTGTTGTGCTATTGAATCTGGGGCACCTACGGAATTTGTCATGTTCAATTTTTACTGACGAAAAATAGGGGCCAACCAAAAGCTGATCACGAAATTCGCGATAGCTCAAAAAAAGATATTATATTTGGGAAGGCAAACGAACAGATTTATTGTCTAACAGGTTTCGTCATCTCAATTTGTTGTTGTTCAAACCAAGCAGAGCTAATCGTCTGATAGAATGGAGTATGGAGACCGAGGGCAAAATTTACCGGTATATCGTTGTCGGGACAGGCTATATCAATGTTACAGCTTCTAGTCTCCTTAAAGGCCGTGTTCTAGTACTGTCAGTTATTCTAGGCCCGTCCGGCGGTGTTGAAGTCCGTCGACGCTACCAGATCCAGTGTGACGCACCTGTGTATTCGCTTGCACCGTACAGCAGCAGGTAAAGAAAAGCGATCAAATCAAGCGTTGAAAAATGTTTACTAATGTCACTAGTTCACTAGTATACTGCTCAGGTCACAGCATCAATATGCGGACTTTAAACGCGCAGACAAAGAAGTAATACACCTTTCATAGCATCTATCGGTCCTGGCCTAACTTGTTTCCAGATTTGATGTTGTCGCAGAGAAAAAGCTTAGATCCCCAGCAGTTCAGATAACTGTTGCAGAACCTTGGATACACTTATCATGTGGCGAAGATTCAATGCTCGTTCTCAAATTTGAGGATGATAAATTCAACGAACTTTTCAGGTATGGCATCTCTGCCGAATATCTGATGGTACGATGTTCATAACAGTTTCTTACAATGGCCAGCGATGAGGTTGCTCGGAATGGCTTCCACCACTTTCAGTTACTCCAAGGGTTTTTTCTTGCAACAGATAAAGAGCTAGGAGTTGTGGGATTATGGCAACCTCCAGGTATTAGTCCAACTTCTCTTGAGAATGGGAATATAACCTCTAACACATCCATAGATCGCCGCAATGTCGAAAGCTTAGTCACCATTATAGAGGCCGAGCTAACCAGTTCCATCTCCCGCATACGGCAAGGAAACCTCCGGCCGCCTTGGTACATGAAAGGGACCCCTCCAGGGACAAAGGCCTCAGGCAAGGATCTCATCGCCTCTGGGATTGACGGTTCCATGTTCCACCTCACATTGTTAGAAGAGGATTCATTACACTTGTTACGGTACATTCAAGACTTATACCGGACTAAAGCAGGTATTGGGAGGCACAGCCCCCAAGACACTGAAAATGGAGTACGGGATCCACGGATGGGCCATGTTGATGGTGATATTTTAGTAGCGGTATTGAAATTGGGAAATGAATGGTTGAGAGAAATGTTGATGAAGTTGGACGAAACAGGTGGTTCTGCCCTTGCAGGTTTCACTGAATTGGTCGGGAGAGTGCAGGGGATATTTCAAGAGGAGTCCGACCCTGTTAATGCCGTCATGAAGTATATGAATGAGTTGGTCCATGGAGTTGTCTTGTAGAAATATTTTTCTCTCTCTAGATCGGAGTTCTGTTTTCAAGGTGGTACTAGTCTTTTTCTAAATAAATAATCAACACAATCATTCGTCTTACTACTGCAGCAACCTGTCGTCATAAACTGTCTCACCTTTAAGTTAGCACCCAAAGGGGAAATAGGCTCAATGTTAGTTCTGGCGCTATGGTTGGCCCGGATCCTGTTCCTCACATTGTAACTCTATCACCTTTTGGGACTGGAAAAAATAAGGTCTGTGCACATTCCAGCGTAAAGTCTGGAGGTTATCGTAGATCAATTGTTTTCCCGCAACCGGTGACTGACGATTTTATGCAGCCTTATGCAAATAATTCCCGGACCTCTTGAGGTGGGGCACAGCTGCAATGAGTGGAGCCTTAAACAGCTCGTTGGAATATCTCAACGATTTTGGACGACAAAAAGCCACTCCCCGACCTCACACAAAACTGATTTAATGAAACCTAGTCGATCGCTTGTATTGTAATACGCCATGTCTCCCACAAAATGCAGAAATTATTAACAGGTATCACAATCTCCCAGTATCGAGAAGGTATTAGTTAGGATATCGCAGTAAGATACCGGCGCTTGGCGGGTGTGATTTTGAAGCCTTCCCAAGCGCTCGAGTTATGTGAGCCTCAGACAGATTTAGAAACGGAGTGGGGAAATTTGAACCCGCGAGTGATATCTGATGATCACGAACTGCGTGACACTGAGCTGCTGGAAAATTTAGTCAACCCCACGAATAATTGCCAATAGCAAGGGAAATAAGAAAGGGATGCAAACCTATCCACTATTTCTCCCTAAACGAAATCCCAGGGTCGACTTCGGACGTCCAGCAGTGGGGGGTTGCGTTCGAACGTCCGCTTCCTTTACCTCCACGGTCGAGACCTTACTCGCCTCTAGCGCCCTCTTCAGATAGCGAACCTCCGCCTCCATCTCCTTCCCCTTCCCGATCCTCTCCTCTAGCAGCGTCCTCAAAACCCTCAGGTCGTCGACCGCATGCTTCAGCTCTTCCTTCGCTTCGCGCAGGTCCGCCTCGGCCACATGGCGCTTCATGAACTCCTCCTTCCAGAGGGTGGCGAAGCGAGTGATTTGCTCTGACTGCCAGACGCTGAACATTGCCGCTGCATCTTCCTCTGAGATGCGGTCGATGAGCTCCTTCTCCGGCTCCGAGAGTTGCGAGACGAAATCGTTGAGGTTTGAGTCCAGGACTTTGCGACAGCGTTGGGTTGTAGAGGATAGGATGTGGGTGGCTTTGGAGGACATTTCTTTTTTTTTGTGTATGTATGGGTATGGGAATGTGAGGATTTTGGAAGGGGGGTGGGAGGAAGAGTGGAAGGTGTCGTGATATTATCTGGTGCTATAGAGTGGGGTGATATTTGAATTGGGGTCATAAGGGCACATTGCTACCTTTGCCCATATTATTATGATACAGCTGAGTTCGGAGACCATGATGCTTGTCCATGGTGTTGGGGTTCGTAGAAATTAGGGTTTGCTGTGATAAGCTGTGATACCACGCAAACGCACAGACCAAGGATCTTCTTGAACATCATTTAATTTATGATAAATTATATAACTTCCTAACTTTACGGAGAGTACTGTAGGTCATGGCGGATGTACCCACATGTTACCCGGCCTGAGGGCTAAATCACGTGAGACTATGTAAATGGAAGGTAACCCGAAGCTTTCGTTCAGGTTCGCCCATTTCACACCAGCATACGGTTTCTCTTTTTTTTGTATTCTTATTTTTTTGAAGCTACGCACGCGATGGACGACCTTTATGATGAGTATATTATTCTCTTTCATCCTCGAGTTATCTTTGGCCCGGGACGGTGGACTAATGAGGTGTCCCATCCATTTTAACAGGTTCGGAAATTTCATCGGGGTGGCTGTCGATTCAGATGAGGGAGAACAAAGAGGCGATAGCGGCGCGGATGCCTACGTTGACTACGAAGAGGAGGAGGCATCAGCTGCTGGCGAAGATGCGCAGCAATTGATGGAGCTTGATGGTATGCGATCTCCTCAGCTGGGGTGGTGGGGAGTGAATGCTGATGGGGTGGTGGAATAGATGAAGGTCCTTCCAACGCGGTTGTGCTTCATGAAGGTTGGTCCCAATTCTTCTCCAGATGCTTGGGGATGCGTGGGGATATTGACATGGTTTGATTTATAGATAAACAATACTACCCGACAGCAGAACAGACCTACGGGGCGGGTGTAGAGACCCTAGTACAGGAGGAGGACGCGCAGCCATTGTCGGAGCCTATCATAGGTATGGATTCTATTCCTCTGTGGACAGCGATTCAAACTAATATGTTGAATAGCTCCTATTAAGGTTAAGAAGTTTACTGTTGAGGAGGCTGATCTTCCAAAGACTCATTTCTCAAGAGAGTAAGAGTTTTCTGGTACTCGAGATTAGAGGTTGTTGTGGAACTGACCATATGTAGGTTTATGATGGATTTAATGGGTTTCCCGGATCAAACTAGAAATGTTGCCTTGGTTGGGCATCTGCATCATGGAAAAACTGCGTTTATGGACATGCTGGTTGTGGAGACTCATGACCTAGAAGGGAATACGGAGGGAAAGAAAGGGGAACAGGTGCGGATTGCGTTGGATCACCATTTGAACGAAATCTAATATTGGGGTTAGCTTCGATACACAGATACCCATGTCGTCGAACGTGAACGAGGTGTTTCTATTAAATCCTCCCCTATGTCCCTCGTGCTACAGTCCTCGAAGGGCAAGTCCCACCTGGTCAACATTATTGACACCCCCGGCCACGTTAACTTTGTGGATGAGGTGGCTTGTTCTATGCGGGTCGCCGACGGCATCGTGCTTGTTGTGGATGTTGTTGAAGGTGTAATGGTCAACACTGAACAGATAATCAAATATGCTGTCAATGAGAATATTCCGATGACTTTGGTTTTGAACAAGATCGACCGTCTGATACTGGAGCTTAAGCTCCCGCCCACGGATGCATATTTCAAGTTGAAGCACACGATCGAGGAGGTAAATACGGTCATTGAAAATGCGGCGCCTGGAAGGGGTGAAGGCATGAGGCTTTCGCCTGAGAAGGGAAATATCTGTTTTGCTTGTGCAACCATGGGATGGTGCTTTTCGTTGGCTAGTTTTGCCAAGATGTATGCCAATACTTACTCTGGAATTGACATTGCGGAGTTTGCAAAAAGACTGTGGGGCAATATCTTCTATAACCCTGGCACTAGGAAGTTTACTCGAAAATCTATGGAAGCGAAATCAAGAAGGTCTTTTGTTCATTTCGTCCTTGAGCCTCTTTACAAGCTTTATTCCCATGTAAGCCCCCGCCTCCCATGAGGCAATCCAAACTACTAACCTTTTCTTCAGACGATTGGAGAGAGTACGGGTAGTCTGAAAGCTACGCTTGCCGGTCTTGGAATATCCCTTAAACCCGCGCAGTATAAGATGGATGCTAAGGTCCTTCTAAAGCTGGTCTGTGGGCAGTTTTTTGGCACAGCTACTGGCTTTGTTGACATGATTGTGGAGCATGTTCCTTCCGCTTTGGATGGTGCAAAGGCCAAGGTTGAGAATACTTACACAGGCCCGCTAGACACAAAACTCGCCGAGTCCATGCAGGCGTGTGATCCCGAAGGTTCATTGGCCATCCAAATAACAAAGTTATACCATACCAGCAATGCCTCGGATTTCCTGTCTTTCGGTAGGGTTATGAGCGGAACTGTGAAACCTGGTATGCAAGTGCGTGTTCTGGGCGAAGGATATACCCTTGATGATGAGGAAGACATGGTTGCAGCCACTATATCGGATTGTTGGATAGCCGAAACCAGATACAAGGTACCCACTAGCGGGGTACCAGCTGGATGTTGGGTGCTCTTAGGGGGGATCGAGAATTCGATCGTGAAGTCGGCCACCATAGTAGCGCACAAGATGGACGATGATGCTTATGTTTTCCGACCCATAAAACACTTTACCGAATCGGTGTTCAAGGTTGCTGTCGAGCCAGTAAATCCATCAGAACTGCCAAAGATGCTTGATGGCCTTCGGAAGATTAACAAGAGTTATCCTCTTATCTCGACCAAGGTCGAAGAATCCGGTGAGCACGTGATCTTGGGTACTGGAGAGCTATATATAGACTGCGTTCTTCACGATCTCCGACGGATTTTCTCCGAAATGGAACTTAAGGTCTCTGACCCAGTTACACGTTTTTGTGAGACTGTTGTGGAGACATCGGCTATTAAGTGTTATGCGCAGACGCCTAATAAGAAAAACAAGATTACGATGGTCGCAGAACCGCTGGATTCGGGGATCTCGGAGGATATAGAAAGCGGAAAGGTCAGTATCAAGTGGCCAATCCGGAAAGTTGGAAAATTCTTCGAGGAAAATTACGGATGGGATTTATTGGCAAGTCGCAGTGTGTGGGCCTTCGGGCCTGATGAGAGGGGGCCGAATATCCTACAAAACGACACTTTACCAAGTGAGGTGGACAAGAAGCTACTGAACCACACCCGGGATAGCATCCGGCAAGGTTTCTCTTGGGGTACTAGGGAAGGCCCTCTATGTGAAGAACGTGAGTTTTGAGGGGAGTCACTCGATAGCTTGTTAATGATGTGCTGATGGCATCTTTAGCTATCCGAAATACGAAGTTCAAGATCATGGATGCTACGCTTGCCTCGGAAGCCATCTATCGCGGAGGTGGTCAGATTATTCCGACTGCGCGGAGGGCTTGTTACTCGTCGTTTTTGATGGCGTCTCCTCGGCTTATGGAGCCCATGTACTCTTGCTCTATGACTGGGCCCGCTGATTCAGTTTCCGCGCTTTATACTGTTCTCGCAAAGCGAAGAGGGCATGTGTTATCCGATGGCCCCATTGCTGGAACGCGTAAGTTGACTCCCTTAAATACTGTCAAGATTTCGGATAACTGATACCATTGTTTTTCTGCAGCATTGTACCTCGTAAAGGGCTTAATCCCAGTCATCGATTCCTTCGGGTTCGAAACTGATGTTAGGGTAAGACCCCCTAACCCATTCTACCTTCATGCGAAACTGTTAACGAGTTTACAGATTCACACGCAAGGAATGGCCTTCTGCTCCCTCGTCTTCGATAGGTGGAACATCGTGCCCGGCGACCCCCTCGACAAAGAAGTGAAACTCCGACCGTTGGAACCCGCCTCCGCGCAGGCCATGGCACGAGACCTCATCCTCAAGACCCGTAGGAGAAAGGGGTTGAGCGAGGATGTCACCATCGCCAAATTCCTGGAGCCCGAGTTGCATGCTATGATTGAGAGCTCGGGGCTACTTGATGGTTAGACTGTTGTGAATGAGTCTTGGAGCGCATGGGGGGCGGATAGTGTAAAATAAGCGTGTGTCGGCGCATTTATTATGAAAAAGTGGAATATTCTTATAGTAGTGTTGGTGTAAAATGATACAAACCCTGTTTGTGCGAACTCTAGCTGTGAGGCTTGTTGAGTGGAGTTTGGCGACGGTAGAGGATGGTTTTACATCGCCCAGTCTCTTATCCCCATGTTTTGTGAAGTATCCGTATGGTAGTTTACCGTACTCGTACGGGTATGGTGAAGTGGTTTCATGGGAGGGTTTTTTTCTTCGTTGCTTGATAGTGGCATTAGAGATTGGGACTCGGTGATAGGGTTATATTTTCCAAATGGCCCACGTCTTGGAATTACTTCATGAATCATCACCACTGGAGAGCGCAATCTGATCCACCAGCAAGACGTGGGTTGTGGTGGTCAGTGGGGGTATTCGGCCACCAATCTATTTGGTGCACTATAGGTTTTCCGTACCAGTATTTACACAAGTGAACAATCTATCAAATCATCAAATCCCTCTCTCCGCCTCCCCAGATATAATAGATAATTTCCTCTCTTCCCCCTTCTCCGAAAAAAAAAAACCATGATACCTACAACCTCCTAAGAGCCCTACTCCTCGTCCCCCCAAACTTAACCCTAGTACTATCAGTAACCCTCCTGATACTCCCCCTGAGAAACTGCCCCTCCCTCCCCATGAGAGCCTTCAAAAAGGCATCCCTCCCGGGCCCATAGTCCCTCAACAGCAGCTCAACATTCCTGGGAACGGCACCCATCTCCGCCATATCTCCCAAAACATGCGATGCGAGCTGGAAGGCCGCGTCGAAGCCCCCCCTGGCCGCGCCCTTAATGCCCACGTTGCCTGTGGACTTGCTGATGATGCAGTCGCCATTCGGCCTTGTGTATGCGATGTGGCAGTTGTGGGGAGGGGAATAGACGTGCAGATGGTGGAGGTTCGTGCTTGCGCTGGTTTCCGAGAAGGTTGGGTAATCGCCGAGTAGGAGGGGGTCGTCCAGCGGGTCGGGGGTAAAGGGGACTGGGCTCGCGCGGGTGGTGGTAGTGGTAGAGGTTGTGGGGTTTGGGAGGAGGGTTGGCGTTGGAGTCGTGGGCTTTGTCATGGGCGGGAGGGACACCGTGCGGTTGGAGATTGGCTGATGGTTGGATTGTGGTGGGAAGGTGGGGCGCGGGAGCCGGGCGTGTAGGCCTTTGTGGAGGAGTGGTATTCGGGGCGGCATTGAGTGTTTGTGTAGCTCATCTGAGGGTGGTTGTATGATGCTATAGAGTGGATTGGTGGGGGATGGAGCTCTAAGACTGTGTCGGAGGTGGGGAAAAAAATGTTTGGTGGGTTGAGGTGCAGGGTTAGGGGTTTAGTTTATCTTGGGAGCTGGTGAGCTTGGCACTGTAAATGCTTGGGATTATTCATGAAGTCATGAAAACACAATCGAGAGAATGTCTTGCTTCTTATATCATGGGATCAACGGATTGAACGAGCTGTTCCAATCACAATGTATTTTTATTATGGTGGAGTTGTCCCCACAGTATAGGAAGGGCATGGCATTGTATAGGAAAAAGAAATTACAGGATAGTGCACTATAAGAAAACCCATAAAGTCAGAAAACCCATTGTCTCCATCACCCACAAAGTTCCGTGATGCATGCGCGCAGTGCCTATTACACAACAGGTCGCCGGTGATTTCCAATAACCTCAGAGGTATCCGGGGAACCTGCCTCCAACAACACCTTTACAACATCCCTATGTCCATACCAAGCAGCAAGATGCACTGCAGTTCCCTGGTCCGTGGAATCTGGCATTTCCTTCCGCGCCAAAACGTCCGCCCCATGATCCAGCAAAACCCTGATCACATCCACCCAACCATACATTGCCGCCATATGCAACGGGGTAGCCAAATTCGCAATTCTCCCATCGACGTCCGCCCCTCCATCCACCAAAAGCTTGGCCATTCCCGCCCACCCGAATCTCGCCGCAGAGTGCAATGCCTCTCGAGTACTTGCTCCATTCTCCAACAATATTTTAGCGGCGGCCTCGTTGCCAATCATTGTGGCCCAAGTCAATGCCGTCCTGCCATCCAGACCTTTAGCTTCCAGGTTTGCACCCTTCGAGATCATGAATTTGATGACGTGGTCGCATTTGTTCCGAGCGGCACATTTGAAAGCAGAAACAGCGTAATTGTCGTGCAATGTCAAAGAGTATAGCGGGGAGATCAAAAGAGCTGCAAAGCGACGATTTACACGGAGGAAGGAGCTAAGGTCTTTCGGATCAAGAACTTCCGCAATCAGGAGCAGTAATTCGTTCGGAACATCGAGGAGGGACATTTTGTGGTAACAAGTTAGAACAATGATTATTACGCCGCCCTGGGTTCCCTCTATTTATCTACTACCCAAGTACGATAAGAGGTGGACAGCATCGGGTAAAGCGAAAGCCCGTGACCCATGGATGATTAATCTTGTCCATCAAGAGTTAGAAAAGGTCAGTAGGTGCAGGCCTGCAGAAACTTTTGAACATCAACTGGGTAGGGTTCCGCTCTGCGGCCAGGTATGCGATGCATTGTTGTCCCACTCGCCCCCGCGATAGGCGGTATAATGAGGAGATGCTGAGATAAGTTGACCGGGAGATGCGGATTGCGCTGTCTGTGATACTGTAGCGTGCAGGAAAAATGTAAAGCACATACTTGCTGCAGCCCTCATCCCGCCCACCACACAGTACGGTATTTTACCGGTATTTCTATGTCAGCACCCGCCGAACCGAAAGAGAGAACTTTGGTCCCCTCGCGGAGCATGTCGGGGGCTACAGAGGAATTCACTTCTCAGGGAGAGATGGTCCTTAAGCTCGCCCTGTATGGTACCGGTATTTCATATCGGAGATCGAGCGGGAGCAAAGCGATGTGTCCGTAGGGTTCTCCGGGGAAGAGATGCAGTATGATAGACACGGCAGTGCCAACCCCTCCGTTCACCTGCCCAATGTATCATAAGCCGGGTAACGCCAAGACAATTCACAACACCTTTCCTTTCAGCACAGACTTAATTCACACGACACCCTTACATACCGGGCCCCAAAACGCGACAACAACGATAACCTCATACCCCCCTACATTTTCACCCCAACCTTCAACAGACCACACAGCAAACATGGATGCCTTGGGCCTCTCTGAGCTACGGCATCTAAAGCCACGACAGCTCCTTTCCCAAGTCTTGAATTTTGCTTTGATACTTTCAACAGCGTTCATGTTATGGAAGGGTCTGTCGGTCGCAACTGATTCGCCCAGTCCCATTGTCGTGGTTCTGTCAGGGAGTATGGAACCGGCATTTCAACGTGGGGATCTATTGTTCTTATGGAACCGGAATTTGGAACTCGATAGCCCCCCTACACCTGGAACGCAGGTTGGCGAAATTGGTATGCTCTGCTCGTGACACCCGTACAGCTGTGGAGATGCACAAAAGTACGTACTAATGGATGGAATTATAGTTGTGTATAATGTCATCGGGAAGGACATCCCTATCGTCCACAGGGTTGTGCGAAAGCACCAGGGGCCGTACGTGTTATGCCTTGCCATCACATGGAGCTACTGACTGAGTGAAATATAGTAAAACACCTCTCCATCTCCTTACCAAGGGCGACAACAATCACGCCGATGATACCGAGCTCTATGCACGCGGCAGGTGGTACCTTGATCGTGAGAAGGAAGTTATTGGAAGTGTGGTTGGATACGTGCCTTTCGTAGGTTACGTTACCATTATGCTCAGTGAACACCCCTGGATGAAGACAGCATTATTAGGTATTATGGGGCTACTAGTTATCGTACAGAGGGAGTAGATGTGGTCGAATATTAGTTCCTAGTATTGGTTGGTAGTTGATATCTAGTTTCATAGGGTGGTTTGCGGTGTCATGCAAAGGCCCTAGAGGTGACATGCACCATAAAATCTCATAAAAGGGTTCATTCACCAGCATTGCTCATGTGTACTATATTCTATACTTGCAGAATGCCGGTACGGTAGCGGTAAGCTAAGTCATATGTTATCACTCGGCACATCGTCCTTAGGGACGACCTTCACAGCACTAAAGCACTGCATAGGGCTGGGATGAGGCCAACTCGAGCCATCCAGAGATAAAGTGTGCTATAGGTTCGTATAAAAGGATACCCTGCAAATGAGATGTCATGAGTGACGTCAAAGGTGAAAAAAACTTAGTATGGCTCATCTCTGGCGTCCAAGAATCTCTTATAGTCCCTGTAAATAAACCAAGCTTCCCCGCATTGTGACGAAAAAGGTGGAGTTTAGTGTTCATTTTTGGGGTTGGAAGCTGTTCTATCTATCACAGTAAAACCGTTTTCGAGGATTGGGATCAAGTCTTCCAAACTGTATAGTAATCCTTAATCAGCTAAACTAAGCCCCAAAGCTGCAGGAAGTAGCATACCTTTCGACCACGCAATCGGTGTTTTCGTGATCCACCAGGCTTCTGTTGACGTCGTTTGCAAGAAGAACCGTGGCTGAACCGGCCCTTCTTCCAGCAGTAATATCGTCTGCGCTATCTCCAACCATGATCAATCTCTCACCTCCATCCCCAAGCCCCCAACTCTTCGAGATATGCAAGATACCAGCAGGATCAGGTTTTGGGGGACGGAATTCCCTGGTGACAATAGGGGAGAACACATGACCCTGCATGAAATTTGAGATGAGGTAATTGACCGGTGTCCTATGATATGTTTGATACCAATTAGTACTATATTCGTATCTCAAATAAGAGCAGGTGGGGGGAAGTGCACTCAAAGTTACGGGTGCAGATAGCCTTCCTGATGCATCTCTTATCAAGATACTCCATGAGCGGTATCAACCCCTTCTGAGGAATCATTTTTAGCATCGCCTCCTTTTCGACATTTCGAATGCTTTCCATAGCGGCTGATTGTTTCTCAATTGCAAGAGAGCAAACATGGTCTAGGATATCAACACTTTTGGCTATTCCTAGAGCAGCTCGCATTCGCGCAAACATCCATGTCTGGGGTTCACTTAGGGGCGGATGTTAGGCAGAAGCTCCAACACAAGCTGGAGAAAGGAAAGGAAGTACCATAGTGTTCCATCGACATCAAAAACGATACCCTGGAGCGTTGGAGCTTCTACCGAAAGAGCCTTCGATGCATCAAGAGGAGCAAATCGTAATCTAGCTGGAGTAGCCATTGTGGCGGGGGAGAAATTGTGGAAGGGAATGGAGGGCGAGATGTAGCGATATTTCGTTAAGAGGAGGCGGGGGAAGAAATTACGGGCTGAATCATAGATCATAGTGGGGGTAGTGGGTAAGGGTTCAAGCGTACTATACACTCGAGCACAGTACTGTACCTGTATCATACCGTATCCATTGCAATTATACGTTATCTGCAAGGATGAGGCTTGGAGCCTGATTCGTTGCTAGAGGTTGCCCTGTGCGTGCCAAGATTGGATTAAAAACTGGATCATTACGAGTACTTGCAATTGGAAGGTATGTATCATACTCGTACAAAAACTTATCATAGTTACTGGACACGATTCTGTAAATTTCTAAATATGATAACTAGAAGAGTCTTCGAGATGGGATTGTTAGAAAGCCTGTTGTAAGACACTTTGTCTATCGTAGAGCAAGAGAATATGATATGATACTGGTAGTACTACAACGCTTGAGCACCAGTATGAGAATATCTAACTTACAAGTGCATATTATTGCTATACTATACTTGAGTATGATATGTAACACAGTCGTGCGCTGGACTGGATACCCAGCTCTTGCGCCAAGACTTCAGGGTAACAGCAGGGTTAGGGCATATTTTTTGTGCGAAATTCGCACAAGGGCAAATGCAAGAGCAGTTGCCTAAATTTTCTACTGGTATACATAATCCCCCGTTCTTTCTTCTTTTTACTCCTTTCACATCTCTCCTCCACATACATATGCCCGCTCCCCTGCGTGGCTCCTTATTCTATCGCTTTGGCAGCAAATTACCGGCCATGGGTGGGAGCGAAGCGAGATCCGTCATTGGTGTGAAACGTGAGCAGCCAATTTCGGAGTCTGATTCTGAGAATAAGGGCCCTTCCTGCAAGAGGATTAAGAAGAATGCGGGGATGAAGGCAAAGACTACGGAAATAAATGCAACCAACTCCCTGTTCCGAAAATTTGTGAACAATGCTCTGGATGAACGGGCTGCTGTAAGTTTCTTATTCCTGTTGCTGCCGCTGCCGAGATTATCGACACTGACTCGTTTCATAGGGAAGCAATGCCAACTTTGAGCTTCTCCGGCGGAAATTCTCGGCCGACCCCGGCAATGAAGACGCACCGTCTTCTTTGGAGTTGCAGAATACTATTTTGGCTCTTACAAATACCGTCTCGAGGCTGAATGGATCGTGTTCCCAACTAGTGGAGGATATTATCAACTGCCAATGGGTAGCAAGGGAGGGCGGCTTTGTGGGATCATATGTGAAGCTATTGGGTAATTTAGTCAGCGCACATTCAAATTATATGGATCTGATCGTCAACATGCTCGTTCAACATTTGGTTTGGCGTAAGTCAAAGATCCCCTTGATTTATTTCATGTGTGTTCAGGATTTGACTTCTCAGATAGTGCGTAGTTCGGCAGGCCAGCTTCCCAACCATACACCAGTCAAGAGAAGCGTCATATATGAGCGTGTTCATTATGCACTGCAGTTCATTCTTGACCTAGTCCCGACTGCAGCTTTCTCCACCCTTTTTCCGGCATTAATATCTGAGTTTCCTCACAAAAGCGAGAGCAAGAGGGCCCACGTTACTTACGTCACGAATCTATTACGAGTTATCGAGTATGCCCCTTCACTTCGAAACAAGTTATTGACCTTCATCACCGACCGGGTTATTAAAATCGACACGGAAATTCAAGCCGACCTTGACGACTTGGAAGACGAACAAGGCGAGGAGTTGGAGGCCGAGATTACAGGGACGGAAATGGAGGGAAACGAGGGTGGGACTATGATTGGAGCTGAAGAGGAGGAGGAGGAGGAGGAGATGGAGGAAGGCGATAACTCAAGCGAGGAGTATGGCATAGACATGGTGACAAATATCAAGGACACTGTGGATAAGCTCGACGCTATGCTGGACCTATTGTTCTCGTATTACTCAAAGAGTTTTCCAAACAAGAGTGTTGAAAGCCCTACCCAAGAGTCCATCGAGAACTTTACGCTTATCATGAGGCTTTTCAATAGCATCATTCTGCCCACATACCGCTCCCGCTACACACAATTTCTGGTATTCTGGGCCGCGCAGAAGGCTCCACGCTTCTCAGATACCTTCTGCGCTGCTGCTATTACCAATGCATTGGACAATGCACTTCAGCCTGGTACCAGACAAGCGGCGGCGGCCTATGTCGCTTCATTCATTGCTAGGGCTAAACTAATGCCTGGCCAATATGTCCAAATGGCCACAAATGTCATGTGTCGATGGCTCGGGACTTTTGTAGATGAACGGTCTGCAGAATGTGAGGGGCCCGACGTCGCAAAATGGGGTGGGTTTTACAGTGTCTGTCAAGCTGTCATGTATATTTTCTGTTTTAGATGGAAAGATCTCAGAGTGGTTGAGGAGGATGAGTTCGGTATTATCGGAGAGCGGTGGATGGGATTCCTCCAGGATCTTAACAAGGCTATCATTTCCAAGTTTAACCCCTTAAAGGTATGCTTCCTACATGTGGCCTTGGCTGTGGTGTTTCTATGTGCTAAAGATTTGATTTTCAAAAATGAAGGTTTGTTCACCGGCCGTTGTTGAGACGTTCGCGAAGATCGCATCCTACTTTCAATTGGTCTACTGCTTTACCATCATTGAGCAAAATAAGCGCAAAGGGCTGAGTAGTCAAGAGGAACTGGATAGTTACTTCCCTTTTGACCCGTACAACCTAAGGCGAAGTAAACAATGGATCCAAGGCTGCTATAACGAATGGGAGCCTATCGAGGGGCTTGAGAATGAGGAAGAGGAAGACAACGACAGTTCTGGAGAAAGTGATAATGACAATGAAAGTATTGTTGAGGAAGAAGTAGATGACGACGAAAGCGAGGCTCACGAATAGAGGTCTCAATTTTTCTCTTCCTTCACCCAGATGTTTTAGACGAAAAGCATTGCGATAGACGGGCCCTCCCGGTTTGCTCCAACAAAAGATTCCTTTTTTTTTTTTGGGTTTGCCATGCGAAGAGGGGTTGGTCTGTTGGGGGTTTTCTCAGATGTTTCAAAAAGTGATTTATTGGCATGGCGTTCGTGGAGGGGCGTTGATATCATTAGGGAGAATCATGACTACAATTTTTGTTTGGTAGTGGCTTGGGCTTTTTCCCCAAAATTTCTATTTCTGCTTGAATGCTCGAGTACTTTGCTCAAGCAATCACTGTGGTGTCTAGTCTATGTATTGTGGTCGTGGTGTGGGTGGGTCGTTCTGCTTAAGCAAGTGCTGTGCCGGTTTTGTCATGTTAGCTATGACAATAGCTTGTAGATTCTCTTGACAATTTAGCGATATGATTCTATGCCGTAAACTACTCACTTGAGCCGAGATGTTGCAATCTGGTATGATAGCTGGGGTAGTTATGATAATAATATTATGATACTTATAATCTACTCGTACTCGAGTATGATAGACTACCACCGCATGATACCGGTAGTCTATTGTACAGTACAGTACTAGTACTGCACCCATCTTGATCCTCGGCAATGCGGCGGACCCCGGGCTCAAACATTTCGGATATCAATTAGTCAGCAATAAGCCAAGCCCGCAGAATTTATCAGACAATTTGTTCAGTTTCTTCTGCCCATCCTTTCTTTAGTGACGAAAACTCAAATCATCTTTAGCAATTTAACCTTTGGTTCCAAAGGAATCATCCCATTGGGATTTTTTTCGTGCTCACAAACTCTTTTGTTTATGCCTTGAGGGCATGTCTGAAGGTTTGTTTGCTCTGCTTCTGTTGAGGGGTTTGTGCGTGAAACTATGATACTCATAAACTCCTTCAGATGGCGAGTAGCATAGATTTCAGATGTTGGCAGCAGATCTTTTATTTATCATTTACTGACACAAAACCCCCCGGACCAGAATCCTCCTTCGAATTCTCCTTGCGGTCGCGGTTACGGTTACTAATTGAGGTATTTGGGGGGTATGCTTGAACGAATCGCTCTGCGCCTTGAAGGTAGCGGATGGCGTCTTCTACGTGGAAGGCTAAAAAGAAGAATGTTACACTCAGCATTCTGGGTCCATGGTGCAGGGGAATTAGGAGTCAGTCCTGCCAATATGTTTGGTTTTGGTTTTGGTGGTGTTGAGGTGGGTTTCGGGCGAGAGGATTCGGGAGAGTTTTGGGCAAATGGCGGAGCAGGGACGAAAAGTCAGGATATTGGGGGAACCAAGGGCACAGGACTCCCGTCAGATATTCAATTGGACTTCTTATACCCTTCGAAGACTCTCGCTTTTTTACGACACCTTGCGCTGCCTTCGGCACGGGATGAGCGCAAGATTTTGGCGTTACGAACGGTGTTCCCGCATGGTTGCAAGAGGCTTTATAGTTCGAAGTCCTCCGACGGAAATGGCGCCAATAGTAATAAGAATGGAAACCAGGACAGTTGCCTTTTGCGATTGAGTAATATGCTGAAAGAGTCACGACCTGTAGACCCGCATTTTGCAAGTTTCTCTGAGCTGAGGTTCGACCCGAAGAAGAATTTCTACGACTCGGCATGGTATCATTATTCCATCGAAAGGAAGGGCGGTACTCAACTACAGCGGATTGACCGCCGGATCTGGCTTGTGGATTGTTTGAATAAATCGACACGGGGTATCGACAAGGAGCGGATTGTTGCTATTCTTCTGGACTTGTCGTACGAGGAGAGAACTAAGGCGGACTACAATAGTGCTCTGAAAGCCCTGCTGGAAATGGGATATCACCGCGATGCAATAGCGCTTCTACGCGACCAGGTGGAGCGCTCTCCTAAGCCTCCTATCGGGTTCGTAGAGGTTATGACCTATTGCATCAGGGAGAATCTATGGGATATTGCTGTAGAAACTCTGAAGCTCGACAGAGATGTATCCAGTGATGAATCGAGACTCAACCTGGTTGCGGTCTTGCAGCGTATGCATGACATAGAGGACCCGATAATGAAGTTTGCCGAAAGCGCTAAGGGCTCTGATAGTGAGCGCCTTGCCCAGGAATTGATGGCCGGACTTCTTCGGGTCTTCTTTTACTCCAGGGAGTCGGAGAAGTTTTGGAAGGTCTGGGAATTGGGGCGGTCGCGAGGACTATTTGCCGATAACCAAGACGCTTACTCTCTCGCCCTAATTCAGCTCTATCGTGAGAAACGGGACGCGGATGCCATCAAAATATATCTTGAATTCCGTGAGATCCCGGTCATTAAGCCAAACCCGCACCTCTTCAATGGCGCGCTGAGAGCTTTCAGAAATTTGCTTGATTTCCGGGGCATGCAAATGGTTTTTGACGATTGGTTCACTACGGGGTCCCAACCGGATAAACAAGCCTATTATATACTCATATCTGAAATGGCACGCCACGGAGAGGCAAGGGTAGTGAAGGAATTGTTGAATCAGTTTCTGGAAAGATTTGACCCCGAAGAACTGCTGCCATTCAATTCTTTAATGTTTGCACACGCCCGGCGGGGGGAACTTGGGGAGGTTGTCAAGTGCTTCGATGCAATCCCGAAGTTTGGGCTCGTTCCTGACAACTACTCGTATAATATTCTTATCAATGCTTATGCAAAAGCCCAAGATGTTGATGGGGCCCTCCGGCGGGTGCAAGATATGATCGCGGCCGAACTCGCTCCAGACACATATACCTATGGGGCGTTGATGACGTTGGCCGCTGACCGGGGAGACGTTGAGAGTACCAAGAGATACTTTAACCTAGCCGTGGACTCGGGGGTTGAGCCAACTGAGCCGATGTACCTTGCACTAATGACATCTTATGTCACCGTTAGCGATCTCGAGAGTGCCGGGCATTTATTAGAATCGTTGGTGCAGGCAGAGCCTCGAAGGGACACTACTGTCCTCTGGAACGAGCTTCTCAGTGGCTATGCTGTCTTGTGCGATCCGGAAAGGTTGAACATGACTTACCACAGGATGCGGGAAGCTGAGGTGCAATTTGATCAGTACACATATGCCATCCTAATGCACGCCCTGTGTCTAATTGGGAAGGTTGAGACAGCGGAGAAGGTTCTCGACTCTCTCGGGACCGAGGGGATCAAGCCCAATTCCACACACTATGCTATTATCATGGTAGCTCACATGAGGAATATGGAATTAGCGCAAGTGTGGGCAACGTTCAACAAGATGGTGAACCACGGCATCAATCCAACCTTTACCACGCAAGCTGTCCTCCTGCAAGCATCCGCTTTTGCGGAGCATGCCAAATGGCGCTCTACTGGTGGTGCACTCTTCCTTAATTCAGCGGAAGGTATCCTAGCGCAGGTTACAGAAAACCTAGATGTCCTAGACCTCACATCAAGGGACAGTGTCAAATCCGCCACACCCCCTTGGCTCTTCGCACCCTTAGTCTCAATCTACGGGAAAGAAGGCTCCTACCCTCACTCCGAGGAAATCTATCACCGCTTCTTAGAAATATCTGAGGCCCAGAAACCTGGCGGAACAATACCGTCGATCAAGCTCTACATGGCCATCATGAACGCCCACATGAAAGCCCGAAACACCGAAGCCGTAAAGGTAATCTGGGAGCAAGTTTGCCACCTCGCAGACAAGCTCGCCCGACCATCTGACAACAATCCCCTTCGGCCCGGAGTCCTCTGGTCCCGCCGACACCTCCTCTGCCAGCCCCTCAGCATCCTAACACAGTCATTGACTCACACTAACGAGCTGGAAACCCTCGTCAAGGCTGTCGCGGACTTGGAAAAAAAAGGGTACGAACTCGACAGCGTCAACTGGAACAACTTTGTCCAAGCCGCCATCCTCTGTCAGAACCTGGACCTTGCAATGGAGACATTCGAGACAAAGTTGATGCCCGGATGGATCGCGCAGAGAGAGCGGAGACCCCCGTCGGAGACTCCGTCCGTGCGCCCATTTTACAGAACTTTTGATGCGTTGGCCGCTGCACTTAAGGATCTGGATAACGCAATGCGGAATGGCAACCAGGAGGCTGAGAAAAGGATTGGGGAGCTGCAGAGGGCCTATCCGATTACTTGGTGGGCTACCACGAATTTGGAGAATCTGGAAGCAAGGATTGAGTCTGAGGTTGCGTTCCAGATGTCCAGAATGCGGTAGATACATGCGTGATGGTTTGGTTTTATATATCCTATGGCGCCGGTGTTTTGTTCTTGTTCTTGCTTCATCTTGGGGGGGGGTTCTATCCTTGTACAAACCCTTTTTTCTTCTTCCATATACTGCGTATTTTGCTCACTCGATCGTACCCTAAGTTGGGGTTGGTGCTACTACACTAGAATATCCTATCCCTTCTATTCTTTTGTTGGATGCATTGGGGGCCCCTTCTTCTATCCTATCCTGTTTCTTTCACTTCTTCTTTACTCCTTTTTTATTATATATTTTTTTACATACCGCAGCATGCATGCAACTAGCGTGAAGGTTTAGCTGAATGCAAGGAGCGAAAAATCAAGCTCGATGACGGTATCGAGTGATTTCTCGTGCAACAGGTGGGTGATATGAAGTGCAGGTGGTGGGGACAGTGTTATATATCATACCGGTTAACGACACCTGTTTGTCTCCCTATTGATGCATAGGATATAGAAATACGGGCAAGTGTTAGAACCGATCATGGAAGCTATATATCCGCTATCGCGCCGGCCAGATACACCGTAATAAAGAGTTAAAGGTATTATTATACCCCTAAATAGCGAAGTCATGAAAGTAAGAAACAGGTGATGGTGACAAGGATTATGGTATGGTACAAACCTACAAAGTCGGTTTACCAATTCGGGGGGTGGGGGTCATATAAGAAATTACAGGGTGTTGGTACCTACTTGGGACCCAACTCTGATTCTGTGTTATGTCTATCACCTATTAGGTCTTCTGAGTCTGAGCAGCTTCCTCTCAATCTGCCTTGCCTCCTAGAGGGTCACCTCTAGGGGGGGCCCATTTTCGGGACTGGCTAACACCCAACAGCCTTCAGATAGGTATTGGTGTATCCACTACCTCCAATGGCCTCTGTGGCTCAGTAGGAGTAGTTATAGATTATTACTATGAAAATACCCTATTATTTTCAGCCTCTAGTCAGGAAGCTTAACTTGGAAGACTAATAACTTAATGTACCTCTAATAGATTTCTTCTGTTACACTTCCCACAGGTAGCCAGAGGTCTCCTCTTATATATCCTATGAACTGCTTCTGGTCAGACAGACAGCACCAATATATATAGTATTATGAAGTGGACTTTATTAATATGACATTATAGTTATGGGATGCAACTTTTCAAAATCTTGCTAAGGATGTGCAGGCACCATAAGGAGGCTGGAGGGGGGCTGTTAGCTTCGGTAAATCAAGGGTCTATGCGCAGTTACCCTACCGAGGATCTATACACTCCCATATGCCTAACAGGCACATACCTGCCCTACTCCTACCTGTGTATTATATACCGGTATTGTTATTGAGGGGGTGAGAAGTTTCTTTTGTTATTTGGTTTTTAGACCATACTGTAGGGTGCATGCCATGGATTCTCCTGTAGTTACTACTACAAACAAACCGTGGATTTAACAAAAAAAAAAAAAAAAAAAAAAAAGGTAGTACTTAGGACCCGATAGAAAGAAATATGCTAAGTTACCGGTAGGTGATATTCCTGTGCCGTGCCGTGCCGCATGATACCTACCAAATAGAGAATACCCAGTCGATATAAAGGGATTCACATTGCGATACGCTCATGATAGAGATAAATATTTGGCAAAAGGGACTAATTTGTGAGTTAAGTTACAGTGTCAAAAGATCTATATTACAGGTCATGGGATCGTGACAAAACCTGACTTACCAACAGAAAATAAAACTAAACCTCATGATCACAAGTTTTTGTTTTTTATGTATATAGTTTAAAAATTACGCTGCCTGCCATCAAAAGGGTTATGCAGGGAAAGGGAAAGAGGAGCAAGAGAGAGGAAAAGAAAGAAGAAAATAATGAAGTAAGGTATCAAAAACCCCTGCTACAGTAGCCACACAACGCCAATTAATGACAACCCCTTCCCTCCCATGCCGACTCGAATCTACTCATTACTCCTCACTCCTCCCCGGCGTCTTCTGCGCCTCCCGGCTCGGCGTCTTCGGAGTCTTTGGCGGGTCCCTACTCGGAGTTTTCGGCGTCTTGGGCGCATCTCTGCAGGGGGTCTTGGGAGTCTTGGGAGTTTTCGTTGGCGGCGCCTCCTTAGTCGGGGTCTTCGGGGTTTTTGGCGTCTTTGGGCGTTCCTTGTTTTCTTTGCCTTTGCCCTTGGTCTTCTTGGTAGTGCCGAGGTACATTGCGCCGAGCTTTCTCAGTCTCTTCAGCTTCGATTCATCTTCCGCGTCTCTTTCTGCTGGGGTTACGGGGCGCTCTAGGTCCCGGGGTGGTGAGAATTGCGTGCCGTAGGAGCCGAGCGCCGGGCCCTTGTTTGGCTGTTGGAGGATGCGGAGCGTGATTTGCCAGCCGGGTTCTGTGCCTTGATTTGTGGCGTTTATCCAGGGGCAGTACTAGAGATTGTTAGCACATGCACTATAAATAAATAAAGATGAGGGGGGCAAGGTACATCACGGTGCTCCCCAATAACATCCAATCTGCAAACACTCGCCTCCTCCTCTTCGTCGACTGAGTCGAAGATGGAAACGGCCTTCTTCCTAAATAGCCATAAGCCTAATCGCCTAAAGCATGCTGAACACGTAACGAGGCTAGGGATTCCGGGGTCTTCGTTCTGCCAGCCAAATAGCGCAAGGGTAAGGGCTCCAGAGTGCTGCTCTTCTACTGAGAGCGTGTTCTTATGAATGGCTTCTAAGATGTGCTCTGGAAGGTCGGCAGTCGGGTAGCTGAGCGACGGGGGGATTTCCGGACGGATACGCAAGAGAGAAGAGTAACGAGATATGAACGAAGGGCGGGAGATGGAAGGGTTTGCGAGTTGGAGTCGGTAGATAGTATCTAGAGTTGACCACGTCAATTTCTGTTCCCAGGAAATGTTGGAACGAAAGGACTGAAACGAAAAGGAATGACCTACCATCACAGCCACGCTTCTTCCAAAGACACTGTCCCTCATGCTCCGCGACAATCATCTCCTTGTACTTTTCGACCACCGCTCTAGCTACACCCCAATTAGTCCCCCTTTCCGTTGCAACGCTTGGTATTGTTAAACAAAACTCACTAATATCAGAATCCTGCTCCTCATCCAACTCAACCTTGACAACCACCTCCCTCTTACAGACCCCACACCGGACCCTATTCTTGTCAACACAGCTCCATCCTCTCCTCGCCCACTCAACCTCATTAACGTCTGCCGGTTTAGCACTCCACTTATCCACAAACCTATATGTCCTCAACCTCTCCAAGAATGCATTCCGGTCCCACGGCGAGTAAGTCGGCATCTGCTGAGAGGAAGTCGTAGAAACAGTGGAGCGGATCGATCCCGTTGGCGAGACCGCGCGGACGCTCGGTCTTGAGCGGTTCCCCAGACCACCCAAGCGGCGTTTCTTCGCTGCGTCGTCTGCTGTTGGTCCAATGAGGGTGACATCACTGTCATCGAGGGCGGCTGTGGTGGTGGTGGGGAGGTCTGTGGATTGCTTTGCCGGTGTGTTGGGCGCCGATATGCTTGTTGATGGGGCCGGTGGGCCGTTTATTAAGTTGTGGAGCTTGCGTTTTGTAGAGTAAAGCATTGAAGTGAGGGTTGGGGCCCAGGGGGTGGTGTTTTGGCGGTGGTGGATGATTGTGTTTACGGAAGGGTCTTGGTTTGTTTTCGAAAAGCGAAGCTATGACCACTGTGTGTAACCGAGCTAGGCTATTTTAGGATATCACCGACTATCACTCGAGACAGGACCTAAGGGGCTATTGCTTGTATTGTATCATACGATACCAGCACAGTACATGGGGAAGGTAAAATGGATAGAGTAGGAAGACGATGAGCTCCAGTTCGTGAGCCAGCGTCGGCTCCGCCGGGTTGCTTGGATTGGGACGTTGCAGCCAATCAAAGGGAAGGAGGGGTGACCCTCTGAGAGTGGTCCGGGCTATAGAAAGACTCTGTTTGATTTCTATTGAAATGTTTTAGGCAGAACTGTATACTGCTGGCTCTATACCCTCTGCTATCTCGCCTTCACCACTTGCCATTGCGCTAGCACAGGGGGGCTCCATTGCGGATTTTTATTCGGAGACAGGCTCTGGTGAGCAGACAGGGCAGGTTTATTCGGGGGCTGCAACGGTGGTTGGAGTGTGGGCATGAGAAAACTGGATTAGGGCTCTGAAGCGTTGAGAGAAGCTTATATTATAACCTTCTCCAGCACACAACGGAGTGTAAAGGGTCCGTCGCCGACTCTCGAGTAATCCAATAGGGATGATTCTAGGATAATATCTCATGCCGGCCGGGAGAAGCGTGATGCCAACCTTGGATTCTTTGGACCAAATCCTCATAGCCTGATCCATCGCCGCTCGGGAGTGCATGGCGTACCTGGGCATGGGTCTCCATGCTCTGCAAACGCGTAACCTCCCGGTCGTCACCGTAAAGCGACTTCTCTCTCGAACAGTTGCGGCGCAGTTGGAGTATGGACCGAATGGTGCGAAGCGCTTAAAAGGTGTATCATACCTGAGGGGGTGCATTTTTGTAATGCCTGTTTTTGATTAGGTTAGGGGGTTAGAAATGTCAAAATCATTTTTTGAATATTATCATAGTATCATAGTGGTTCAATTCTCCTAATTGGCAATGTTTTTCATAGAATTTTCACCATAGATCAGAATTATGATATTAGATGTAAGTGTAGTAAATGTAAATTGACAGAAAACTCCATAAAAAATTAAATGCATCAGATTTAAAAAAAGACTATGTGGATACAAATTGAACGTGTAACCTTCCAATATATTTTTTGATATTAATGACCCTTTAACCTAACCAAAAACAGACATTACAAAAATGCACCCCTCAGGTATGATACACCTTTTACAAGTAAACTCTTCGCACTATACAACACCCAATGCTATAAACGTAGGTTCCCCTAATGACTCTTGAAAGGACAACTCCTTGGCACATACACGCCTCTTTTGTGAAATGGAACGGCCTCTCTCACTATATTTCCACTCTCTCCATGTATTTCTGTAATTGAACTTATACATCTCACCAAATAGCTGTAATTCGAGGGTTTTAGCTGTATCTGTGGTTACGGGGCTTGGATGCCTGGACCGAGTCCGTTGCTTTTCATAATCTCAGGATAGAGCTTGCAAATTGCCCCAGCCTAGAGTTAGGTTGCCAGAGAGAATCGAGTGAAGCTCTCGCAGATAGAGTGACGGTATCCAGGATGGGTGGGAGGAGGGGGTGTGAATCCCCCGTGAGGATTGCGGGATCCGTTGATACGGTTATTATTATTCCGGATATCATGGACGAAGGGTGATATGGTGAGAGAATGGTCACGCCCAGGGTTGAGAGTAATGTTTATCATTGAGACCAGGCAGTCTGGATCAAGCCGCTGAGCCATATTTGCTGGGTTGATTGTTCAGGGGGTGGGATTATCCGTAGCTGATGGAAGCCACTGGGGAATTAGTAGGATAGCGCGTATGAGTCTGGTAGCCATATTATTTGAAACTCCATTCTAACTTTCGATTGCCAGTGGAAAGCATAGTGAGCGGGGAGGTTCTGAGGGCAGGCAGCCATCATAGTGTGTTTCGCTGGGTTACCCCATGACCACTATTGCTCTAGTACTGATATAGTGCGGTTTGGATTATGATGAGGTAATTACATTACTATTATGATGCCAAAATCGTGACATAAGACCCTTACGAGGTCCCTCACTAGCAACTACGGCACCGTAGGCTAGTGCATCGTACGTATTGGTTTCATCTCTACGTTGCCATCATATTATATCACTCGCAATAATAGGCCCCTGGAGGCTTTGGACTCATGATTAACTGTAGGATGCTGTGAAATATAACCTTGCACATGAAATTCAGTCTCAGGAAACATGCTTTATTCCTAGCCCATCACGCCCACAAAAGGAAAGGCTTCCAGAACCATCGAACAAAGGAAACATCGTTGAAGTTTCAAAATCCTCGCAGTCCACCGCGTGAACTCTCGGGCACAAGATAGCACTAACATCCAGCCTTGAAATGGAGTATGAGAAAGGGAAAGAGAAGATGTGGAAGGATAAAAGGAAAGGGGGGGAGGAAAAAAAAAAGAAAGCATTTGGCCAATATCCCCGGGTATACTCATACTTGACAACATGCCAATGACTCTATTCAATCCTCTTTTTCCCCTCCTCCAAGTGCACGAGTCTAATGCTACTTGCGCCTCTCTCATGCCCACTTTGTTTGCCGACCCATTTACCAATCAAGGGATCCTTCTTCGCCCTATTTAACGCATCGCTGTAGCCCTCGATAGCAAATCCTGGAGGCGAAAGCTTAGGCCAGTTGACATATAGTAAAGCATATTTCAACATGAATTGTGCGGCTAGAATAGCAATTCCGGCCCAAAATAGTACAAAAAGTTTAGTGCTGAAACGAGTGCCGGACCTGCCAGTGATATCCGCATTTCCACCCCCAGAAGTTACAGGATCTAGGCTAGGAGAAGCATTGAGGTCGGGAAAGAATAGCGCGGCAAAGTCAAGGAAGAGTGCTCCCATAAGAATATATGGCACACTTTGTATTATGATCGGGCGACGGTCAACAAAGAGGAGAGACGACAGGGAAGTCGAAGGCGTGTAGTTGCCAAGGAAGAGGTCGTAGGCATCTTGTCGAGGGCCATCTGCAAAGTTGTTGCGGATGTATCGGGTGACGGAATTCATGCCATCGGCAAGGGCTCCAGCCTTGGTGCGATTTCCCGTTCGGGTAAAGTCGGTTTTGAGAGCTCCGGTGCCTGAATAAGCGCGGCTTACTACATCGGCGTTGTCCGCCCATGCTGAAGGATGTTAGTTTGCTTCTCGTCATTAGTTGGGGTGAAATGGCTGGCTGTACTTACCGTTCCTAAACATTGCCTCGAAATTCTCGAAATCGGCCGTGTTCTCTCCCTTATCCAGAATGCCAATATCCATTAGCTGGCTATTGAGCGTCCACCTCGCAAGCATGCTTTGGACCACGTTGGTCCTATCGAGACAATCCATGCAATTTGTCCGCATAACGCTACTTTGGTGCTTCTTTATTATAGAGTTCGAAGTTGTTGCGTTTTCCTCAACCGAGTGGTAATAGCCTTGGTCGTACAATCCGTCCCCCAAGTTATCCAAAAGTGCCTGAGCCCTGTCCCATTTCATCCCTCGGCATTCGTGATGAAAGTCAAAGTAGATATAGTGTAAATGATCCATCAACTTATTCGCTCTCGTAGATTCGATGATGTGAAACCGCTCTGTTGTCTGCTCAGAGCCCTCCTTTGACTCTATGGGCGAGGATACTAGCTCCTTGACGGCATTTTCGTACGCCGTCTTTACCTCTTCCTCCCTTCCGGACTGGTTGACAAGATTGATCAGATAATTATCACCATACAATTTGATCTGCTCATCGAAGTGCTTTTTTGCGGCGATCAACGCTAGGTCAACAGACCTCACTTTCAACTCCGGAATTGGGCGAAGATTGATAACCTCTGACCAGTATACCGGGACGCTGCCTCGTGTTTGAACATAACTGAAGACCTGCACCTGTTCCTTACTTCCAGAGGAGATGGAGCTTGAATCGTAACCAGCCAACCCACCAGCGGAGTCACCGATGACGATAATCTGCTCTGTCTCGTTGAAATTTGCTACGTTGCCCGATTCATCTATCCCACGAGTAAAGTACCGAGTCCCCGCCCTATGGCGAGACTTTCTTGTGATAAGAGCAAATGTCAGGGGTGTAGACTTGATGGTTGTAGTTGTGATATTAAGGTATCCGAAGAAGACGGGAAGAATGTAAGGATCTACAGCCTGGTGAGAGTTATGCAAACCGATAAGATCAGTTTGCAGGTGCCTGTTCCAGAAGAACCGATCGTCGGCCTAAAAATTACCTGTCAGCTCAAAATGTCATGGATATATGCACGTGGGGCACGGATCAATTGTGGAACATCTGCGGGGACATACCCTTTGCCAAAGTGGAAGTGAGGGATCTGCGCTCGACTGTCGCTGAAAGCTATTGGTCAAGTCGAAGGAGTAGGAAAAGTACATTGGACCGGACCGAAGATGGGCTGTGAGCAACTCGAGATAAGTATCCTCATCGGGGTCCTAAAGCCGGGTTGTCAGGTTGGTCAGTGCAAAAGGCCTATCAAGTTTGCTATGATACCGGTATGATGGGCCTAAGAATTGGGGAGTTATTAGTAAAGGGTATGTGGAGGACATACGTGTAAAACTCTCTCCTGCAATGGCAGGAACTCAGTTGACTCGACTTTGTAGACAGCCTGGCCACGTATGCGCCCCACCGGAGCAGCTTTGGTAATGATAACGATGTATTTGTCTGACAGCACACCAAAATTTAATGAATGAGCTCAACTCAACCACAGAATATTGTGAAAATGAAACCCCATCTACAAAGGGAAACTAGCGAGAAATATCCTACCAAGACGCAAATGGACAATTCCCAGGATTCCAGCAATAGTGACCCTCTTCCCACCCATGGTATTCGGGGAGTGGGTCATTTGCATAGCACCCGAAGGCCTAGCGACAACAAGGGCTGGTGCATTTGGGGAAGATGGAGAACGAAATGTGTAATGGGAAGCAGATGCTATGATGCTGATATCACGGAACGGATAATTTGTTACCGACATGGCGAATGACGAGATAGTTTGGCTGGGGTTTTCAGAAAAATGTGAAGCTAGCAATATTAGGAAGGAAAGAGGAAGCTGGTTCCAGCGAGTGACAGGGACACAGCGATACTGAAAAGCGAGTGGAGAGGTTTAAGTGATGGAAAGGGTTTAAGTGAGAGAAGGGAGGAGGGGTAGGGGGGAAAGGGAAATGGAGAGAGAAAGGGATTGTTGGAGCTGTTGGAGCGGGGGGGGGAATGAGACAGAAGTATGTATTGGGGGAGGGGGGGAAGGCTCTGGTGAAGGAACAGCGAAGACCAAACACTTGGACCAGTGGTAGTCCAAGGAGTCCAAGAACACTTTTCCAACCAATCTTTGGCTTTGCTTCCGTTGCCGAACGCATTTCAGGGATTTTGGCTTGCCGACGTTGGCCTGGCAGCTAATGCCTGATTTGAAGCTAATCCTTAATCGGATTGCCGGTGATTATAATGATCTAATCAGATTCTCAAACCAGTTTTGGAGGTATCATAATATTATCATAATTATCATATCATACCGGTACGATATCCATATGATACCGATAAGTAGTCTACTCGGGTAGACTGGTTCTGTGGCTTGGAGGCTCTGTCTGAACCCCTGACAGAACTTTTGGGGGCCTGATGCCTTGCCTTGTGAGCCACCCATACCCGTAATTTCTATGATACGATACCGGTACCCTTTTACAATCATCTTGTCATACGCCACTCAGAGAGTTCTATCCATACCCCATTTCGCACTCGATCCAGGTACACCCCCCCAGAATAGGACAGGTCGAGAAAGGCGTCAAACATTCGCGAGAAGGAGCTTCGATCATTACCGTACAACTCCCGTCATGGCCGAGGATATTCCCCCAGGTCTAAACGACAAATACACTCACCATGTTGCCATTCAGATATCTCGTCAGCAAAACTCTCAAACCGTTAATGACTACCTTGCGCGGAACATCGTTAAGATAGCTCGCGATCAACCTGGTCCTAAAACTTTTATTTTGGCTTGTAAGGGGCTCGGTCGCTATCCTGACGATTTCTTGACTGAAATATTCGAAGAGGTCAGAATAAGGGATAGGTATGATCAAGTTCACGGAAAATCCGGCCTTAGCGAATCTTCAACCTTCGGTGCACCAGAAAGAGCTACGGACACAGGTAGCAATTTGCCGGGAGGTTTGCTACTTGCACGGAAGGGGGATAGGGGTGGAGGCAATGGAGAGAAGGGTGAGAAGAAGGAATCTCGATTAGGATTGGATAGGCTTGCGAAGAGAATCAAGCTGGATTTAGCCGCAGATGGAGAACCCGAAGGCGATCCTAAAGAGAAGAATGGTGATGAGAAGATTGAGTTCAAGAAACCCGCTATACCGATTGGAGGACGACATATCCGGGAACGGCGGGTAGAGACGCCGTCTCATGGCCCAGGTCTTTCGCAAGAAGCTCGGGAAAGACTAAACGCCCATCGTGCAAGACGTGGTGGTGAGGGTGGGAGAGACGACAGGGGCGGTGATAGGAGGGGATATTCGCGAGATTACTATCCGAAAGATTTGAGAGATCACCGTGATAACTCTAGGTATACACCTCAGAATCTCCGCAGACAAGACCCGACGCCTTTACGAAACGTGGATGTACGGAACACGGAGCGATATGCGAACGCCCGCCCTTCAACATCACGCTCATCGAGGTTTGGAAACGCCACTCCTCGTATGCCCAGTACTTTTGACCGCGACCCTGAGGATGTGCCGGAGATAAATGAGGAAGACGACTCAGCTCTCGACCGAGATTGGTATGCGTCTGACGAACTGGGGCATGCTTTTGGAGATGAATATCACAATCCGTTTGGATCGGCCGATAATTCCTGGGCAGACCAGCAGCGTGAGCAGGCCCTTCTTGAGAAAAAGCAGGGGAAGCGCATGTCTGCCCGGGCGCAACAGAAGATGAAGGATGTTGATGCATGGGAGACCAATCGAATGCTCACATCTGGAGTCGCCCAGAGAGCCGATTATAATGACGATGACCTTGACGACGATGAGGAAGTTCGAGTTCATCTACTCGTCCATGATTTAAGGCCACCCTTCTTGGATGGGCGAAGGGTATTCACAAAGCAACTTGATCCTGTGCCTGCAATTAGAGACCCCCAGAGTGATATGGCTATATTCAGCAAGAAGGGGAGTTTGCTGGTCAAGGAAAGGAGGCAACGAAGGGAAAGGGAAAAACAGGCACAAGAGGCTACGAATATTGCTGGCACGGCACTAGGGAACGTGCTAGGGATAAAGGATGATGATGATGGGGATAGTGCGGCGCCTACTGGTGGTGGTGGGAAGGAGGAAACCAGCGGATCGAAGTTTGCTGAGCACATGAACAAGCAAAGGCCGAGTGAAGGGAATAGCGAGTTTACAAAGAGCAGGACTTTGAGAGAGCAGAGGGAGTTTTTGCCTGCCTTTGCTGTTCGGGAGGATGTCTTGCGAGTTATCCGGGATAACCAGGTAGTGGTTGTAGTCGGAGAGACTGGCTCGGGAAAGACAACTCAATTAACTCAATTCCTATATGAGGACGGATACGGAAAGATTGGGATGATCGGATGCACGCAACCTCGAAGAGTGGCGGCGATGAGTGTAGCAAAACGTGTGAGTGAGGAGATGGAGGTGAGATTGGGCGGCTTAGTTGGATATGCTATTCGTTTTGAAGATTGTACTAGCGATGAAACAGTTATCAAGTGTAAGTTTAGCAACTGTATCCTGATATTGTCAGTCTGCTTACGTGGAGATTATAGATATGACGGATGGTGTCCTCCTCCGTGAGAGCTTAGTTGACCCAAATCTAGACAAGTATTCGTGCATCATCATGGACGAAGCACACGAGCGTGCACTAAATACCGATGTGCTCATGGGGTTGATTAAGAAAATACTTGCGCGTCGTAGGGATTTGAAACTGATTGTTACCTCTGCCACCATGAACGCTGAGCGGTTCTCTCGGTTTTATGGCGGCGCACCAGAGTATATCATCCCCGGGCGCACATTTCCCGTGGATGTGCTTTGGTCAAAGTCCCCTTGCGAAGATTATGTCGACGCCGCTGTCAAACAGGTGTTGCAAATTCATATCGGTCAAGGAGTGGGCGATATCCTTGTGTTTATGACTGGGCAGGAGGATATCGAGATTACTTGCGAAGTAATTGCTGAGCGACTCAAACAGCTGAATAACCCTCCAAAGTTGAATATTCTTCCTATTTATTCACAGATGCCGGCAGATCTACAAGCCAAAATATTCGAGCGGGGAGAGGGCGGAGCGAGAAAAGTAATCGTAGCCACCAATATCGCCGAGACCAGCTTGACGGTTGAGGGCATTATGTACGTTGTTGATGCCGGATACTCCAAGCTAAAGGTATATAATCCACGGATGGGTATGGATGCATTACAGATTACTCCGATATCTCAAGCCAATGCTTCGCAGCGATCCGGGAGAGCTGGCCGTACTGGACCGGGAAAGGCTTATCGATTGTATACCGAACAGGCCTTCCGAAACGAGATGTACCTGCAAACGATTCCTGAAATACAACGCACAAACCTCAGCAACACAGTCCTTATGTTGAAGAGCTTGGGAGTCAAGGACTTGCTGGAGTTCGATTTTATGGATCCCCCACCCCAGGATACAATGACAACGAGCTTGTTCGACCTTTGGGCTTTAGGGGCCTTGAATAATGTTGGTGAACTTACCTCTCTTGGAAAGACGATGGCGAGCTTTCCAATGGACCCTTCGTTATCAAAGCTTATCATTATGTCTGGAGAGTACAACTGCGGCGAGGAAATGTTGACTATTGTCTCCATGCTCTCTGTGCCAAGCGTGTTCTACCGCCCGAAGGAGCGGCAAGAGGAGTCCGACCAAGCGAGGGAAAAGTTCTTTGTCGCAGAGTCCGATCATTTGACGCTATTGCACGTATACACTCAATGGAAGTCAAACGGATATTCTGATCGATGGTGTATTCAGCATTTCTTGCAGCCAAAAGCGCTAAGAAGGGCAAAAGAAATCCGAAACCAATTAATGGACATCATGAAGTTTCAAAAGATGGAGTTGAAGAGTTGTGGGACTGATTGGGATATTATCAGGAAGTGCATTTGCTCCGGATATTACCATCAAGCAGCTAAGGTTAAGGGCATCGGAGAATATACGAATCTGAGGACCAGCGTCACTGTACAGTTGCACCCGACAAGCAGTCTATATGGACTGGGCTATCTGCCCGATTATGTTGGTGAGTAACCGAAGTCCACCAGCTTTGAAATAAATGTAACGGCTGATGTCCTATAGTTTACCACGAGCTCATCCTTACGAGTAAGGAGTACATGTCGACCGTGACTGCGGTGGATCCGCACTGGCTTGCAGAGCTTGGCGGTGTTTTTTACAGTGTCAAGGAGAAGGGCTACTCTGCCCGGGAGAGGCGAACAACGGAAAACGAGATTAATAAAAGAATGGAGATTGAGGCGAAGATGGCAGAAGATAAGGCAAGAGCAGAGGAGGACGCAGCAAATGCCCGTGCCGCAGCATCAGTCAAGAGGCCAATGACTACCATGACACAAAAGAGAATGGGTACACAGACTGGGGTTGTTAAACGGCCGAGCACGCCAGCAATGAGGAAGAGGGGATTTTAGCCAATGGGTGTAGGATTCTCAGGGTGAAGGTTGTATGATAGAGGCCAAAAAACTAGAGTTTATAATTCATTTTGTGTAGAGTCTGCTTTGTCGACGCTTCATCATGTTTAGCCCTGGATTTTTGGCGACAGGGGTGGCACCTTGCGCTGTGATATCTACGCCTTAGCCTTCCAACTACGAATACTCGTGGAATATTTTTTTAAAAAAAGTTTCTCGGTATGATATGGTATGATATCGAGGATGTTCCCGCAGCAGGGATTCTCGCCAAGCGTTGAGGCTCCCCGGTTCGCTCTACTGTAGTCGCCAGTTCTCGATCGAGCAGCAATGCCGGTACCGGCAAATTTATCGTGGATGATCAGCAACTAGTCTGCCATCTCTTTCCTCCCCTTTATTCCACTCCATCCTATGCTCTGGACAAAAAGGACATACAACACCTCTCCTGCTGCACCATGTCTCCCAAAAGCCCAGACCCCAGGGTCTTACGCTTTTCATCTACCTCCTTAATCTTCTTTACCATTCTCTCGTTCCGACTCCTGAACGCACTTACTATTCGGACCTTCTTCCAGCCAGATGAATTCTTCCAGTCACTGGAGCCAGCATGGAAAATGGTATTCGACGAGGGTTGGCTTACTTGGGTATAGAATATCCCCTTCTGCCCCCGGGGAGAAAGCTCTAACAGGTGAATTAGGAATGGAAGAACCAATTGAGGTCAATCGCTCACCCAGCACTCTTCGCCGCGATCTACAAGTCCGTCAACTTTATCAGTAACCTCATTGGATTGCAAACCTCAACCAGAGCCGAAGTTCTAGCCGTTGCACCCAAAGTCCTTCAAGCGGTTTTTGCTGCCCTGGGCGATTACTTTACTGCGAAGCTTGCCGGGAAGCTATTCGGGGGCGCTGCTGGTTGGACCAGTGTGCGTATATTATACCCTATCTGGCATTTTAGAAATGGAGAAGCTTATGTAAGCTGGGGGTAGGAATTTAGTTATGGTTCAGTGTTGGCAGTGCGTTCCATTTCTTTTGCTCCACCAGGACGTTCTCGAACAGTCTTGAGACGAGCATAACTACTATTGCGCTGTACTACTGGCCCTGGCCCCAGCTCATTACAAAGGAACGGGGTGCAAAGAGTGTTGTTGTCGAGGGGCAAATTGACCGAAAGTAAGCATTGCATAAGAGCCGGCCCAAATTTGCAGCTGATAATCTGTAGAGAACTTCAACTTTCCCTATTGTTTGCAGCATTTGCATGCATCCTCCGGCCAACCAATGTCCTAATCTGGTCGAGTTTGGGATTGTTCCTGATCTACCATAGCAGTTCTCGAGATAGAGTGCGTATTGTCACCGAAGTTGTAACAGTAGGGTGAGTTGCCCCGAATTAGCCCGGCCGTTAGAAGGCTTGACAGCAGTTGGCTCTAACAAGTGCCTAGATTTACGGCACTGGTATTAAATGCCGTTGCCGACCACCAGTATTATGGTGTTTGGACCTTCCCACCAATGAAGTTTCTTGAGTTTAATCTAGTTCAAAGCCTATCGGTATTTTATGGGAGCAACCCGTGGCACTATTACTTGTCCCAAGGGCTGCCACTGCTTTTAACTTCATTCCTACCAGTTACTATGTACGCTCTTTACTCATTCCTTAGTCGCTCCCCAATGGAGCATGGAACGGCAGCCGGATTTCAACTAGCTTCCACTACTGTTTTGGTAACTTCTGTGTATTCACAGATCTCCCACAAGGAGTTCCGCTTCATCTATCCGCTGCTTCCGATTTTGCACGTACTTTCTGCTGCCAAATTCGAAAAACTTAGTTGGCGGACCTCTACAAAGAAGTGGGTTCTGATAGGTATGATTGTGTTGAATATACCTGTTGCGTGGTATTCAACTCAAGTGCACCAGCGCGGTGTTGTTGACGTTGTGGAATGGTTGAGAAAAACTGGTAACGCTGATAACCCAGAGAAATGGAACAGTGTGGGGTTTTTAATGCCTTGCCATTCTACTGGGTGGAGAAGTTCAGTAATGGGTGATGGCGAGATGTGGGCGCTTGGATGTGAGCCGCCAATAGGGTATATGCTCTTTTATCAGTTTGCTTGAATTAACCGCTAACCTTGAAACAGCTTGTCATCAGAGGAAAGGTTAGCCTATCTCGATGAGGCGGATCGCTTCTACGCCTCACCTACAGAGTTCTTAGAAACCAAGTTCCCAACTCCCCCCTCAACGGGCAGGAATCCAATGAAGCGCATGTTAGAAGAAAAGACCCATCAGTGGCCAGACCGGTTGGTTTTCTTCGGGGCCCTAGAAGATATTATCAAGAGCTATCTAGGACCAGATACAGAGTATGAGGAGTGTAAACGATTCTTTAATAGTCATGCCCATGACGACTCTCGGAGGGAGGGAGATGTAATAATTTACTGCCTGAGAAAGGGCGCAGCGGGTGGGGCCGGATCTTTTATATAATCGCTTTGGGGCGGCTGTTTCTTTCCTTTTATCAGTCCGAGCTTTCGTTTAGTCTTCAAAAGCCTTTCTGCATTGGTGGAACGCGGGCGGAATATATGTGGGTTATTACTGTAACTTGGCGGGATAAAAAGTGAGGTGGGTAGTGGCTTTTTTAGCTGGCCCCATCTGGGTTACCGTAGTGAGGTTGAATCAAAAAGGAACCTCCCATGACTCGTTCATGGGTATCACTCGCCTTTCGTTCAGCAACTTATCCCGCTGCACAAACAACAAGTTAATTGTGTACTCGAGTAGACTATTTCCGAGACCCGCACGGAATCCTCGAAGCTAACACACCGCATCGTAACTGTCATGCGAAAACAACTGAAGTCTAGTACGTATCATAACTAGGTTCCGCGATGTTCGAAGCACATGGATTACCGTAGTACAAGTTAACTCTCTCAGTCAAGAAGCACCCCGGGGGAAAAAAAAGAATAGAGAGAAAAAAGGCGGGAAATCCACAACAAATTTGGTATGATAACAGAACGAAGATATCATGGTTTGATACTTCAAAGCACCCTCCGAACCCTTCCAACAGACAAATCTCCTCCCCCCTCCTCCCTAGCCTGTTCCCCACCCCCACCACCGGCGCTCCCTCCAATGTGCACACCCACCGACACCCCCTCCCTCTCCCGGTTCCCAACAACCTCCGCCGGCTCCGCCACCACCACCACACCCCCACTCCAAAACCCCCCCTCCTCATACACCGGTGGTGGCGGCGCCCGTATGGGTGGATGCAAACCCTCCCTCCTCGCCCTCTCCTCCCCCGTCCTACCCGCCCTATCCCTACCCCTAATCCGACTCCGACTCCTCCTACCCTCACCCTCAGCCCCACCGCCCCTCGGCAGGTAATACCACCGCCGCCTCAATCCCCGCGGCCCACGATACAAATCGCCCAGCAACCAGCATATAAAGAGCACCTGCACACCCAGCGAGCTCGCGCACACTATTAGGAGGGGCTTTTTCTGCAGGTGAGGGGGCAGTAAGGTTAGCGGGATTGTAGCGGTTGATAGGGAGATTTGGAGTATGAAGAGGAGCTTGGTGGGGGTTGAGAGTATGTGGAGGAGCTTTCGGAGCATTTTTTTTTTTTACCCGGTTTCCGCTTGTATGGCTCCTCGGTGTTGTGTTTAGTTAGTGTGTGGGCTATTTGTATGGTATGGTACGGTTTGGGGGTTTAGGTTAGCTGGGCGCGGTGGTTTCGTAGGGAGTCTTTATATTTGGGTAGGGGGTGGATTGGTATGGAAGTTGAAATGGATTGTTCATGATAGTGGTGTTTCATGTGTTGGTCCTTGAAAGAATGTTGGTGAAGAATCAAGTTATCCGAGTGATGTTTTGCGATAAAGTCCATGAACACATGGGTAGAGAAGCGAAGCTTGATGCTCTAGTCGAGATAGATTGGAGCATGTAGAGGCTAATGGAGGCTATTAATGTTATTGTACATGGCTAGCTTATTGGTCACACTCCTTGCCATAGCTCCTCTTCTTCCCTCCCGACGAGCCAATTCTATGCTCCCTCTTTTTTGACCGTTCCTCCTCGCTCTCGGGTGGGGGTAGCCAACTTTACGTGGTTCTCTTAGGAATCTTTGGCTTTAAGCAGCTCTGTGCTATTGACTAGACTAACCCCACTACCGCCACTGCTACCAGAGGCTGGCGAAGCGATATCATCCTTCCTTTTTAACCCTAGATTCCTTTCGTGCAGCGGCTTAGTCTCGGCTCTTCTTGGCTGCGGGATTGGTTCCCCTTCCGATGGCTCCCGAACGATGTGTTCCGTGCTTCTGTCGACAGACCAGACCACCTTTAATCTATCAAATGCACGCATTCCTTTTCTCAAAGTCCCTTTTATCCCATCCATAGCTTCCCACTCGATCTCGAACAGCCCGCTATCCTCACCGCCTTCAAAGTATGCGTTGAACCATACGTGGGCGATGCTGGTGACCATGCTCCAACCATAGGCTGCGATGTTCCTCTTTTCGAAGTCGATGTTGATATCGTTCGCCGGCAGGATCACCGGGTGCTTCGGTTTGAGTATCGCGTTTCTGGAAGAGCTGGTCTCGTTGGAGTCCAGTATGATTTGTTCCCCCAGTGTGAATGTGTGGTAGGTTTTGATTTCCTTGCCCTCATCCACAAAGCCTTGGATAGCTACGCGCACGCCTTCACGGAGACCGTGTATGTGCACTTCCTCTATCCGAATCGTCCGTTCTAGGTATTGTTTGTTCAACTCCCGTGCCCAACGTTCTATGTAACGTGTCCAGCGTCGTTGTGACGGGATACTCACGCCCTCACCGAAGCCAGGACGCATTCGCACTGTTGTGTAATGTTTCAGAGCGTCATCCGCGGACCAACCCTCTTCCCCGATAAGATAGGCACATGACATGGTACCGCTACGACCCTTGCCGGCTATCCACCCGTCAGTTTTGTGCCCTTCATTGTAGACAAACGGGGCGCAAACCTTTGCAATGAATAACGGCAACAGCATTATCCCTCCCTTCTCCCTTCAAATGATTCCTCATACTCGCCAAAACAGCGGGCACAAGAGCAAACGGGGGCGGGTGATGATCCGGAAACGGGGCATGAAAAATTCTTCCGAATACATCCTCATCCTTATAACCCGTTCCCTCGGCTCTGAACTCCCAGATCCGCCAGCCTTGACCGTGTTTGCTGTCCAAGAACTTGACGACTTGATCGAGGGGGTTCCGATATGCCTTTTTAGGGAACTCTGCGGCTGGCACAGACATAGCAATTATTGTGGGCGATGTGCTAACATAGCAGAGGTCTAGGCCAGCTTCCCCATGTCGGAGACGGGGACCGGCAACGATGGATCGCAGGATAGAAGTCTACGTTGGGTTCGTTAGTCATGAGACAAATAGGAAGAATCTTTAATACCATATAGGGATAGCTGAAGTACACAGCCACTGCTGGTAAGAGGATATTGGTGAGCGTGAAAGCGGTAAGGCTAGAGTTTGTTGCTTTTTGAGAAGATGTGGGGTCTGAGGTCATGTTGGATCGGTGCTATTTCATTCTAAGACTGGCCGTAACTCATGGGCATGGTATTGGTGGAACGGGGTATCATACCAGTAAGTTATCTGGAATAGAACACTGTGAAGACAGAGGGTTGTAGGGGCGGTATAGATGGCTTTATATGATGTATAGAAATGGCGCGGTGGAACTGATACAAGTGATCAGAGGGGGAAGGGTTCTCGGTGTTTGCATGGAGACACTGTGATACTCTCGCTCCTTGGATTTGGTGCCTGAGACTGCCAAATTCGCGACTAGGCAGGCCAACCCCGCCTTGGAGGCATTCCAGGATTGTGAATGGTTGCTATGATGCTGAGTCATCTAAACCTTGAAAACTCGAATTTCATCAGCCGAAATAGCTACCGTATGATAACTGCAAACTTAGCTTAATCCAATACCGACACAGGAATATAATTATCCTAGAATAATACTTCTACTGTCCTGGCAACGGTGAGAGAATAATGCGAGTTACAGACAACTTTACCATTCTCATATCGAGCTTTGGACGCGTAAGCCCTTCACGCGAGAAAATTGAGTCACAAATCATGATCTAGAGCATATTGAAATCCCTCATAGTAAATATGCGGGAAGATGTCGCGCTTAGAATACGGGAACAAAAGTACGGGCAAAAGTCTTAGGTGAGAGGACTCGTACAAGTTACCTATCATACCGTGAGGTACTATACGGCACTCTGCGTGTACTCGAGTATGATTGTGCGGTAACTTAGTTCATAATGGTGGTATGGGTGCTGTGCCGGTGTGGTGCGATGATATTTTACTTCTCGGGTCCCTCCCTCAAAGTGCAATTGAAATATTGAACCCCCTCTAATCTGAACTAAAAATACTACTGCCATGTAAACATACAATCGTCACAAGAACGATCGGAGAGAGGAAAGGGAAAAGAAGGAAGGAAATGAGAAAAAAAAAAAGGAAGGGAAGGCAATGGGAAAAGCGGTACCATCATTAAACAACAAGAACGCCGTCCAAAGACCTCTGACTTCCCTAGAGGACACAAACCAAAAACTCATGCTTTTAGCACCGAATCCTCTACCGAATCACTTCTTGGGCAATGGTGGTGGTAGCATCATCCCGGGATTCTTTCCTCTGCCAATTCCCTGTTCCTTGTGGGGCATGACGCTCAACCCGCCACCACCCACCATGCTGAAAGTACCCCCAGCAAAGTACCTGTCGTCTTCGGCCGCGGCTTTCCGTTTTCTCTCAGCAGCGACTTTGGGATCAATCAACTCGATACCCTGCACAGGGGTAAATGCAAGACTACTAGCTGTACCACTTCCCAAGCCCATTGGGGCGCCAAAAGAACTCCTTCCACCACCACCCAACGCCGCAAGGCCTGGCCCATTGCTGGATCGTGTGCCTAGTATAGACTGCGCACCTCCGACTGGCGCCGCGCCAGCCCATCCAGGGTTGTATTTGCCCATCTTTGCACGGGTTCGCTGGTCGACCTGCAGAGCCCTAATGCGACCATTCTGTTCCTGGCCAATCATGCCAAGGCCCTTGGTGGAATCACCGACTCCATAGCCTGTCTCTTCCTCTTGTTTGCCAAATGCCATACGATTCTGAGCCTTGCGGAGATCAGTCATGGCAGTTGCTTCCTTTGCCTTTCGTGCCCTACGACCTCCACGCTTACGTGCCGGTTTATCGTCAGGCGCTGGTAGGGCCTTGGGACCTTTGTTAGGTGGAGGAATAGTGAGTTTCTCGAGCTTTTCCAAGACCTGTTCTTTGAGGTCCTCGCCTTGGGATCCATCAGGAGATGAGTGCGAGAAGTCAACTCGAGCCGCGAGGATAAGTTTCGCGGATACTATTCGCATGGCTTGAACCTTTAGGTCCGTAGGTATTTCCCGAATTATAGGTGAGTGAAATATATAGCCCTGTTGTCGAATTCCAATGTTTGTTGCTAGCCCCGTTTGAGTCTGGCGTTTAGACCCTAGAGCAGCAATGTTGCAAGCTGGTGTAGCAGCAAGACCGCGCAGCCCACCGGCAAAGTTGATGAGCTGAGCTGCAGTTTGAGAGCCAACAATAGCAGAGGTATTAGGGGCGAACATGGACATTCGAGATTCGACGTAAGCCGTGATGGTTCGTTTGGCTGAGTCAAGGGCTTGTGTCATTTCACAGGCTCTCACTGTGACCGTCAACTCCTTCTCCGTCAAGTCGCGACCGGAGGTGGTCGTAGCTTCAACTGTCACCACCATCAACGTCGGCCCATCCAAGACCTGTCGTAGCCGATTCCCGTTACGGGCCTCAAGGTTTTTGATGTCCAGCTCGTTACCGATTATAGAAACTGTCTTAGCATAGTCCAAAGGATTGGTGACTAAGTTTTCCAGTTCAGGAAATCTCACGGCGTAGTGGTCGCGAATAAATTTGTGAACGAGAATGATCTCGTTATCAATGGATACGGCGTGCGCATTAGATTGGACAAGCAGCTTGTACTCGGGGTTATCCTCGACATTTCCTTGGGGTCCCTTGGCCGGTGGGAGGTTTTTGTAGTATTGAATTTTCTTGATTCCATTAAGAGTCAGCGCGTAGCTCAATGAAGCATGGAGAATGAGTAGGATGATCGCGTACCTCCAGGACAGGCTCAAGAACCTTCATCAAACCTGCCACACTGCGAACATCATCAACCCCACCAAGGTGCATCTTTTCTACTTTTGCCTTCCTCGCCTCTTCATCATCGTCATCTGCGAGCTCAGACTCCGAATGTCTCCGTAATCTAGCACCATTTCCCACAGTCCCCTCAGCACCTTCTATTCCCCCCATCTCTTCGTCCTCATCATCCTCCTCATCACCATCCAATCCAAGGTCACGGGATTTGGAACGAATACCGGTCTCTGGAACGTTTAGATCCCCATTCTCTAAGTCCAAATCCTCGTCATTGTCAGAATCATCGTTAAAGTCGGCTAGCAGGTCAGCAGCAAGTGATGATTCAGCCATATTGGTGGCCCTCTGAATACCCTTGCGATTTCGATTATTATTATTTTAGAAAAAAAGGTAGAAGGGCGAATGTGGGTTGAGGAAAGAAGTTGTAAAGGTATGGTTAAGTTACCTCAGGGAAGATGGTATGATACCACAGGTTCGGCCGGGCTTGGCGCAACAGAGGGGGTAAGAGGGTTACCTTATGCGAAACCAATAGACTACGAGTACCGGTGGGAGGAAGAGGAATACCGGTACTTGAAGACAGCACGGTACCGGTAACTTATCATTGGGTAGATCTCAGTTTGTTATTACTAAGCAAGAGCGCCAAGGAATGTCATAATTCTGGCAGGCACTTGTGAGAGGTGTGGCGAGTATGAAATATCTGTAATATCATACCGCTAAAAACATAGAAAAAACTTGCAGCATGTTATGATACCTTACTGTTTGATGTACTCGTACTGTATTAACTTAGGGTTGGCCCACCCGGAAACAGATAACTTATGATACCATTCCTTTATTTTACCATACCGTAGTATGATTTTTTTCGGGTTGATATGGAGGTCCAAAGATCCCTTACTTGACCTCTACTCATAAGTGGTAATGTTCACATTCCTAGTATCATGAAATATCACTTGATAGGTGGAAATACGTATAATGAAGCTGATTCATGGGTACTTTGCTTCAGCTATTATACAAAAAACCATACCTTTAGGCCCTGTACAGCATGTACTCAAGTATGGTACCAATTTTAATAAAGCAGAAAATGGAATATATTTTGAAAATTATCTGCTCCCCATCTCTTGGCATATCACGTGAGCTCTATCGTTGAGGAAACTTTCGGCCCAGGGCCTTTCTTTTTCTTTTTCTTTTTTCTCCCTAGTTTTTAATTTCCTCGTTCTCGCCCCTCCACCCCACTGCCAACTATCAAGGTGGATATTTCTTCCTATAACTCTACTCTTTCCGTTCAAAATTACATTTTCTTCCCATAAGTCCGCCTCCTTCATTGCACTTTTCTCTTCATTTTTTTCCACCATTGCTATCCATATACTTTCTCCCTTGTCATGCTCCGAGCAGTCGGTAGAGGAATTCGCCGCCAAATTGTGCGCCAGAGCTCTGGGGTACGACTGACCTCTGAGGCACCTCGTATACCATGGCTATGCCCTTCGCCATACGTATACTACAAACCGATTCGGTGGTCCTCTTCAAATGCGAGGGCTATTAGTTTACCTTCAGAAACACCCCCGAAACACGCCGATCGATCCTACTCCACCGCTGCCGCCGCCTTGGAGCTTTCAGATATTGACACCTCCGCTATATTCCCTCCGCTGAGACGGGATGCAGCATCATATTCTATTCCAATTGAGCCTTTAGAGCCCTTGGATCCTTCACAGCTCTTAGTATTCGAACCCCCGGCCGCTCCGGAGGAGAAATGTACGAGGAAGTCAACTGCGGGCGTCTCATCCGATAAGGCCGAAGTTCTTGCGACCTTTAACGCTTGTATCAAAGTTGGGGTGGTAGCAAGAGCACAATTGATGCTAGAGCAAATCACCAAAAATTGTATAGAGGAAAAGGATACTGTGGCTCTCGTTGATGTTCACAATATTTTTCTCAAGGCCCTGTTGGATCAATATAGCGATTCCGGTAATCTTCGTGAGCTTAAAGTCTTTTTCATGTGGTTCGAAAACAAGATGAGAGTTGAGTACTCAATCAAAGGGGATGCAACCACCTTTGCCTTATTACTCAAGGGGAGCTTGAATATTCCTGCAGCGGAAGCGAGCAAGAGATATCTAGCGGAATATATGAACTTATGGAGGTACAGTGGTAGAAACATTGTGGATGTCCTCGAGAGTGCTGTGTTGAATAATGATGAAGTTCTCAAAATAGCAAAGGTGAGATCTACAAAAGACTTTCACCTGTGCTGATAGACTAATAAGTATAGATTTGCCATTTGCGAGTCGACGAGCTCAGTGCGACTTGCCGAGAAATTATGAAGGAACAGAGGAAGTCCCGTCCCGAACTGCCGATTTTAGCGGTCCCGGACGTGAAGCCTACTCCGGTGAAGGGCCTAGGACTGGCGGCTGTTAAATCTTCACTCAGATCATTAATTGATCCCGACCACATGCCCTTCCAAGAGTACGACATAGATTTGGATGATAAGGAATTTCAAATTGAAAGGCAGAAATTGCTTGAAGAGCATGCGTTCGACAGCGCCCGGGAACGATGGAAAAGGGATTTTGAGAGTCTGTGTGAGAAGGGCATTATCAAGCAGGATGTCGAGATCAACAGCCTCCTCTGGGAATGGCATCAAGCTCTTGTTCCTTTGATTCATGAAGAACTCAAACGGGTCCAGCACGCAGAGGAATCGGGGACCAAGGCTGCTGGGGCGGTGGATCGGTGCTTTTATGGACCTTTCATGCGAGTAATAGAACCGGAGAAGCTTGCTGCAATAACAATAATCGAGCTCTTGCGAACACACACTCTCAATGGTGTAGGGGCCGGTTTGAAGGCGTCCCGGGCTGTTCTACAACTTGGGAGAGAGGTGGAGTTGGAGTATCAAGCTCAGGAAGTTGCGAAGCAGAGGGGTTCAGGAGTTTTCGCGAATATATCAAAAGCGGAATTGGAAGAGATCTTTCGAGATAGGTCGGCTTTCAGGTACCTGATTTCTAAAAGTAAAATTGCGGGTGATCTGGACTTCGAAGAGATACCCGAATGGCCTAATACTGTGAAGGTCAAGGTATTAACCCTTCGTAGTGCATCCCATGTTTCTTGGGGGGGGGTAGACTGACTCGGTGATTATTTAAAGTTGGGCGGAGTTTTAATTTCGATGCTTATTCATGTTGCCAGAATTCCGGTCGAAGCCGCAGTGCCCGGATTAACTGAAGGAACCGAATCATCTGAAAAAATTGTCCAGCATCTTCCGGCGTTTCAACACTGTTATGAGTATCAGAGGGGCCGAAAGCTTGGAGTTGTCAAGCTTCACCCTGAACTGGTCAAACGACTAGGCACAGATGACCTTAATTTTACAGCGATAGGAAAATCCCTTCCGATGGTTGTTAGGCCCCTCCCTTGGACTGACTGGGATGAAGGGGGGTATTTCTATACTCGCTCGAAGGTTGTTCGTATCAGGGAATCCGTCGAACAAAAGCAATACGTTAGGGCCGCTGCAGAGAGGGGTCACCTGGATCACTTATTCGCTGGGTTGGATGTGCTGGGTCGGACCGCTTGGAGAATTAACCGAAAGGTTTTTGATGTCGTTCTGGAAGTTTGGAATCAGGAGAAAGCATTTGCAAAAATCCCTGCGCTCAATCCGGATATTAATTTCCCACTAGAGCCGGAGCCGAACGTCGACCCAAAGGTTAGATGGGAATGGGCACGAGAGATGAAGAGCGTAAATATAGCTCAAAAAAATAATCACTCTACAAGATGTGATGTTAACTTCAAGGTTGAGATTGCAAGAGCCGTTAGTATTTCCTTCATGGCCTGTTGTGTCGGACTCTGAACTAATTGAATGGATAGTTTCTATTTGAGGAATTCTATTTTCCGCATAACATAGATTTCAGAGGCCGAGCCTATCCCATCCCACCGAATCTCAATCATATTGGGAATGATCTTTCTAGAGGTCTGTTGATGTTCTCCGAGGCGAAAGAAGTGGGGGAAACGGGTCTGAGATGGATGAAAATTCACTTGGCAAATTTGGCGGGATTTGATAAAGCTAGTTTTTCGAAACGCGTGGAATTTGCCGAGGAAAATATTGAAAATATTCGCGATTCGGCTGAGAATCCTCTCACAGTAAGGAAATCTCAAACCAGTGTTCCTCATCCTATCGAGCTAACAAATCATAGGGCAATCGATGGTGGCTGGAATCGGATGACCCATGGCAATTGCTCGCGTCCTGTTTTGCCTTGAATGAGGCCTTATCGTTACGTTGCCCGTCCGAATACAAATGCCATATCCCGGTTGCGCAGGATGGAACATGTAATGGGTTACAGCATTACGCGGCATTAGGGGGGGATGTGGCTGGTGCGAGACAAGTGAACCTAGCACCTTCAGATAGTCCCCAGGACGTTTACACGGGCGTTGCGGAGTTGGTAAGGGCTTCCGTTGATCTTGACGCGAAGCGCGGGCTTCCAGCGGCTGTTGCATTAAAGGACCACGTTACTAGAAAGGTGGTTAAGCAAACGGTCATGACAAACGTTTATGGCGTTACCTTCATTGGCGCGAGGACTCAGATTGAGAATCAGCTCAAATGTATTGGGGGCCTTGATCAAAAGGATATCCCGGCGCTCAGCCTGTACTTGACGAAAAAAGTCTTCGATTCTATCCAAGAAATGTTTACCGGTGCAAGTGCGATTCAAGATTGGCTTGTTACGTGCGCCAAAAGGATCTCTAGATCTGTCCGACCGAATCAACTGGAACACCTGAAGGATCCCAAGACTGGTGAGGATAGCGTACACTTTATGACAAGCGTTGTATGGACTACACCTTTGAGGTTACCAGTTGTGCAGCCATACCGACAGGTGGCCTCCACCGCAATTTCTACCAATCTGCAAACCGTCTACATTAACGATCCTCACGTCATCGACAAAGTGGATAGCAGAAAGCAGATGACGGCCTTCCCCCCAAACTTCATTCATTCCCTCGACGCCTCGCACATGCTGCTTTCGGCATTGAATTGCGACGCCTCGGGTCTAACGTTTGCCAGCGTGCATGACTCGTTTTGGACGCATCCTTCAGACGTCGACGAGATGAATCGTATTCTGCGAGATTCCTTCGTCGCATTGCACGGGAAGGATATTATGGGGAACCTGAAGGCTGAATTCGAAGAGCGTTACAAAGGTTTCAGAACCCTCGCTAAGGTTATAGCAAACACTCCGTGTGGGAAGAGGATCAAATTGGCTCGTAGAAACTACGCAATAGAGAACTTCGGCCGCCCTAAACTAACAGCGGTTGAGGACCTCCAATGGGAACTTAAGAGGTGGACTCTAATGCAAAGCGACGACCCCGGCGAGCGAAAGATAGCAGCGGAGATGGTGACCCCAAGTGTCATCTTGGAGAAGTATGGGGGACTCAAAGTTAACGAGTTGGCGGAGAATACTGGTAAGCTTGGTTTGAGTGTGAACGATTATGACTCTCCGAGTTTGGATGATCAAAATGGGGATGAGGGATCAATTGTGGACCAGGAGGATATCCTGGGGCCGGCTGAGGAGAGTGATGACGGATATGAGGAGAGCGCCCCACTTGATGAGATGGTATTGGGGGGCATGGAAGGAGGCTCGAGGATGCTGGGCACTGCTGGCGGTGAGGATATAGATCTGGATGATGCATCCACGAAGAAGAGATCAAGAGCAAGGAAGGAATTGGACGAGGATGGAAATACTATTCCTCACGATAACGGAAGTGCCAAAAGAACTTTAAAGCCTAAGCAGGCCTACACTGCGACATTGAACGTGTGGGTGGAGCTCAAGTTCCCCGACCTACCGCTTAAGGTAATTCAATCTCTCTCATTCACTCAAAAAGCAAACTCACCTCTAACTCACGTCGCTCCAATAGGGTGGTTTCGATGTAACCTTGCTTAGGAAGAGTGAGTACTTCTTCTCATGAGTTGCTACTTTTCTTCTGACCTGTCATCACTCGTTATTTGGCCGATATATCTCTCCTCTCTGTTCTATCCTATCTTGGTGTGCCATGGATTACAGATGCATTTGGTTTGCCTTGAAAAATGGAAGTATAAAGTTGTGCGCTTGGTTGGGTTTTCCTTCATGCATTCATATACCGGTAGGGGTAAAACGGGCCAGGTTTTCTTTTCTTCTTTCTTCTCTTCTTTTATTTTTTCCATTTAAATATTTAAATATTTTTTCCTTTCCCGTTCTTGTATAGTACCATTGATTTTGGACCTTTGTATAAAATTGAAAGGGATATACCTCTGGGTAGCCATGAGCTATGAAGGATAGTGCAAAGCCATAATTGTAATTAGTAGGCAACCCTTAACTTATAGGCAACCATGTCGTAACAGCCACGGGTGCTGCCGGTAACCCTAGTCCGTCCGACCGACCACAAACATACGGTAAATTATCATACGATGATCATAATAACCTCTCTCCTATGGTGCGCTGACAGCTACCGGTAGCACATAACTAAAGTTTCCCCCTCGAGAATCCAGTTCTCCGCTTTGGTGGGCCAAATGAAGGGTTCAAGTTCACAATTGGTTGGTTTTGCCACAGACTCCTTTTGAGTGTTTCTGTACCAATGATGGGGGATGGTAAGATACGAGTACAGTACATCGGACGAAGAAGTGCCTTGTGCTTTGACAATACCAGTACCGGTATTGTCCCACCAAGTCCACCTCGCCCCTGCTGGCATAGGTGTAAATTTGGAACGGTCGAGCCGAGGTCCGGAAACTTCCACAAGCTACGAGCACCGTATCATACTCAAGTAAAGCACTCGAGAGCGTTGGTCCTGCAAAAGTACAGTACGAGTATGATACTGTACTGTACTTGTATGGTACTGGTACGGTGCCCACTGGATGATCCGTAGCCGGGCACAACTGAGCTCAGTTTGGGCAACTTGGATCTGAAGTTGGAGAGAATACCGGGGGTTTCGAGTCTGTTTTCGCTGCTCGAATGACTCAGCGCTCTTGGTGGGTTTAGATATATTCTCGGCAGATTAAATTATGGGAAGCTCGGAGTGTTCCATGGGAAGCTTAGCTACGCAGTACCTGGTACCGTACTTGTATAGGGTACCAGTGCTCGAGTACAGTAACTCATGGTCGAGGTAGAAATCCTCAAATCCCAAGGCGAGGCATGGCGGTCTCGCGTGACCCTTACGGTATGATACCGCACTTTTTTTTTTTTTTTTTTTTATATATCATGTATTCGTTGTTAAGGTACAAGAACTCGCATGCAGCGTGAGCTATGGCGTAAACAAAACCCAAAAGCACGCATCCCTCCTCCGTCTGAGGCAAAAACCGAGAGCCCCAAGCCCCTCTGGTATGGAGCCAACCGCACATCTCGCCCTGAATCAAGCCCAAAATAAACCCAACCCAAGACAAGCAGGAAGCCACAAGGAAAAATCCCCCCGGAAATCTCAGCCCAAAGGCACAAAGGAAACCAAAACAATACCCACCAGAAATGCCCAAGGCAGTCCTGGCCGCTAAAAAGCTAACCCAATGTCAGGCCTCAAGAAAAAGGCGCAGGTGTGCCCGTAAAGGCACTCCCCCCACCAAAGCGGCAGGAGGCTGACGTATTTCCGACCGGCCTGAGACAGTGCAATACCGACCACAGGAGGGGGGCCAGGGCTGGGGCCCCAAGGAGGAGGAGAAGGGGGAACAGAGAGACTCAATCAACACTGCCCCAGAGGAGGGAGGTGGCAGTAAGATGCGAGCTGTAAAGAGGGGCAGTAGGGTGCTAGCTGGGTGAGGGAAGAAAGATAGTGTTAGGCGGAGACAACTGGTATAGACTTACGGTTGTCTAGGCCAATCGGGATTCTTTTCGTGTAAACGGAGATTTGTCTAGGAAGGCTCGGAAGCAACTCGTTTCGTTTATGACTACTAAGAGTGCAAGAAAGTAGGATAGAATCGTAAGAACAATATTATATTGTTAAGGTCTCTTCTCCGTTGCTTGATAATGTCTAAAGCTTGGGAGGCACTTCGATATTTATATTCCGCGTCTGAGTGTTCGCGGGCTACATCTATCTAGCATACAAAATATGTACCTCTTCAAATCTAATACGCAACGTCGAGTTCTCTATAATGGTGCGAACACCGGGAGACCCTGAAAACCATCACACCATCTTCGGTAATTACTATTTCCTGCCTGGGAGACATACTTGTCACCAGTAGTATTTTTCTGATCCTCAGAGTCTATAGACCTGTAGCCGAGTTCTCAAGTCGAACTCTGTTGGCTCCAATAGTTCTTTTCGTTACCAAGAGGATCAGTCTTGATACGAGACTGCATATGCAGATATGCTGGAGCTGATGACTTCTAGTTGTGATAACTCAACAACTAACCGATAGAATTCATTCTGATGACTCTCTTCTCGTAGAGGAGAGGCCATTCTATTGAATAGTCTCATAATTCCTCGGTCGGCAACTCCTGATTGTTCTATGTAGAAGGGGTGGACCTTCGTGTTGTGTTGGTTGTAAATCCCGCAACTGCGGTACACCTCTTCTCATAGTTGCAACACTCCTCGAAGCTCACTGGCTTCTTTGGTAGTGTTTCCAGGAGCTCTAGACTCTTTCTAATCGTCGAAGGGTGGATGTGAATGCATTGGTTCGTTACCCCGAACCTCCTAACATTTATCTCATGACCTTGTGCGAAAACGTCCCGTTACTTTCGGCCCGTATCAAAGATGTCTCATCTTTGAAGCCTAGTAACTCCCTGAGTAATTGACGGATTGACTTCGTTCCACTTCTCAGGTCTTGCCAGAGGTCCCCTCTTATATATCCTGCGAACAGCTTTCGGTCGGACGGACGGCAGCGACGTATACGGTGTTATTCTGACACCTTTAATTCTGTGACCATATAGTCACAGGACGCAACTAAGGTTGATGTGTATGATGACGCGCGGGCCCCGTAAGGAGGCCGGAGGGGGGTGTTGGAGACTAAGATTCTCGATTTCGGGTAAAGTTACCCTACCTAAGGTACTCTTAGGCTATCGGAATCGGGTACTCCTAACATGAGCTCCCTCCTCTAGGGCTTCGCCTCGAATGCCCCTTCGGTACAAAATTAAACATTAAATTTTTAAATATTAAATAATAAAATTTTTAAACATTAATCATTTAAGGACCCGATGAAAGCAGGGTAAAAAACTTTCCGCGTTTGCTTGGCCACGGCAAGAAAACCTTATCTTCATCGTCCTTCCTCTGCCCGTCGTGGCATTTCCGGGTTATCGCGATGAAATTCCTCCACCAATTCTCTCGCATTGTTCATCCCCGTCGCAGGTTCCCAAGTGTTCTCATCTTCGGAACAGCCCTGCCATTTAACGAAGTACCATAGCTCGCGCATCTGTTGATAGCGGCCACGGACTCTTTTCCTGTAAGAGCGTATTTCGCTTCTTACAATCTTTTCTATCTCCCATTGTAGGTCGCCTTCAATATCTTCGGGTTCCCTGGGAGGTTGTTGTCGGTCTGCTCGTACCGACTCTCTGTAGGGTTCTAACAGAGAAACATGGAATACTGGGTGTATATTCCAACGATCTAATATGTTGAGTTTGAATGCCCGGCTTCCTCGTTTTTCCAGAATCACGAAGGGACCATAAAGTTTTGGGCTTAACTTTTTGGACTTCCGGCGGGTGCGAATATTCTTTGCGTTTAACATTACTTTATCGCCGGGTTTGAAGTCTCGTTGTTGCTTGGCCTTTCTATCATAATACTTGGCCATAGCTTCTCGTGTCTGTTCGAGTGATTGCCGTGCTTGCTCATGAATCGTTTTTATCCAGTTTGCGTAAAGGGTTGCTCCTGGATTATGCGCTTCGCGCTCCATCATCCATTCCGTTTGAGGATGGAACCCATAGTTTGCATAGAATGGGATCATTCCGTGTGCATTGGTTGCTGAGTTGTTGTAGGCATGTTCGGCTAGGGGTAGGAGCTGATACCAATCATCCTGATCGTAATTGTCAAAACTTCGTAAGTAACCTTCCAGCACTTGGTTGGTTCGTTCAGTTTGTCCGTCCGTTTGTGGATGGTATGCAGTTGACATCCTCCTTTTTATATCCAATGCTTTACACAATGATTCCCAAAATTCTCCTGCAAACTTCGAGTCCATATCCGAGACAATCTCTGATGGTAAGCCCTGTAGCTTCCATATTTCCTTCGTGAAGGCGGTAGCGACATCTTTCGCAGTCGCTGTTCCCTCTAGTCCGATGAAATGGGTGTTAGGCGGAAGCCAACTCTAAATAACTGTCGAGAAGACTTAGGCCTGAATCTTTCGTAATAGACGGAGATTTGTTTAGGAAGGCTCGGTGTCGTTCTTTTCGTTTATGACTACTAAGAACTCGCTTAATCGAAAGGGGAAAATATTTCAATAAAGATTCGTAGGTAAAACAATGTTATATTGTTAAGGTCTCTTCTCCGTTGCTTGATGATGTCTAAAAGCTTGGGAGGCACTTCAATATTTATATCCCGCGTCTGAGTGTTCGCGGACTACATCTAATCCTCCTATAACTAAGTATCTATCCAAGATTGTACGCTAACGTCTCGTAGCCTTAACAAGTGCGAACACTGTTTGACCCTGAACTCTCACACACCATCTTCGTTCTCATAAATTCTTTTCTGTCTAACCGTAGGATGCGTGATTATCCTCGAATGACGGATCTTCGATTTATAGAGACAAGTAGACTCTTGTCTGAAACTGCAGTTGTCTTGACTATCGTTCCAGTAGTCTCTTCCGATTTCACATAGTGGCCAGCATATGTGTCGGGTACCTATGCATAATGCAGGCTATGTAGACAGTGTGCCAACACTCATAAGTCTATCGCCTATTAGGTCTTCTGAGTCTGAGCAGCTTCCCCTCGGTCCGCCCCGCCTCAAAGAGAATCACCTCTCGAGGGATCCCGTCTCCAGGACCAACCAACATACAGTGGCCTTCAGATAGGTATTGGTGTCATATGTAACCCCTATGGCCTCTGGGGCACTATAGGAATAGTTGCGGATTTTCGAACCGAAAACGTCCCGTTACTTTTGGCCCGTAGTTAGGATGTCTAACTTTGAAGCCTAGTAACTCAATGCGCCTCCGACGGATTTCCTCCGTTCCACTTCTCAGAGGTACCCAGAGGTGCCCTCTTATATATCCTGCGAACAGCTTACGGTCGGATGGACAGCAGCGACGTATATGGTGTTATGAAGTGGGCTTCATTGAAATGACATTATAGTCATGGGACGCAACTCTTCGAAATCTCGCTAAGGACGTGCGGGCCCCAGAACGGGGCCGGAGGGGGGTGTTAGGCTCCGATAAATGAGGGTCTGTGCGCAGTTACCCTACCGAGAGGTCTGTGCATTTTCTATATGCCTAACAATGGGCCATCTGGGTGAACCGATCAACCACTACCATTATTTGCGTACATCCTTGACTTTGCGGTAACTGTGTTATAAAGTCCACGGATATGGATGCCCAAGCTGCATATGGTATTGATAGTGGTTGAAGTAGACCATACTTCGCATGACGTGGTGACTTGTTGTGTTGACAGTCGTCACATGACCGTACATAATCGTTTCCCCAATTTGCCAAACCTGTTAAGGGGTCCTGTTCCTATATCAGTTCACGCGACAGGCAACGATACTTCTCTTATAGTATTGTATGACACTATATATTTCGTACTAATAGTGTGCGTTCACACTATTACTTTTCTTCGTCGTTCTCGTATAGTGTGCGTTCACACTATTACCTTTTCTCTTGTTATACTTAGTAGTCGTAGAGGCGTTCCTCTTCTACTAAGTTTGTGTAACTATCGTGAGGTATATAGAATAAAGTAAATTCGTTCTTAAAACAATAAGTAGGAAAATAACTTAGATGGTTGCGTGAAGAACTAACTAACTCGCCTTCGAGGACTCCTTATATAGTCCTTCCCTCAACCCGCTTACAAATCAAACCAAAAGCAGTCTGCCTTGCCAGTCTGCCTTGCGCAGCCCCCTTGCGCAGCCCCATGACCTCTGAATAGATCATGTGCGTGAAACATAACATAAAACATAACATAAACCTAACGAGTCTGCCTTGCGCACAGCCTCGTTGCATAGCCTCCTTATGCAGCCCCGTGACTTCTAAATAAGTCTCGTGCGTGAAATATAACAAACAAAACCTCAACGAGTCTGCCTTGCAGTCTGCCTCGTTGCATAGCCCATCATAAATCACATGACCTCTGAATAGGTCAAGTGCGTGAAAACATAAATCATAACATAAAACAAACTTCATAATAAAAGAAACTCATAAACCAATTTCGTAACAAATGAAACTTACTAGCTAACTAATGAAATCTACTATGTCCGATCTAGAATCGTGACAAAACCTTTCCAATAAGAGTCTCGCATGATGATTTCGAGAGTTTTTTCTTGTCCGAAGTGTCCTGCAATTTTTGCGTCGTGACATCCTTCGGCTATTGTGGTATCCCTTAGGCTGTCGAGACATTCCGGTCCAGATTGAAATGTATAGCACTAACTGGAAATAGAATAGTGTGGGAATGTATTGCAACCTCAAGTGATTGAGCCAGACAGTATTCCTCTGCATGCAGCAATACCAGTTAGCGATATCCTCTTATTCTTGTCAGTTATGCCACCAAAAAGAAAGCAACTTGCATCTTTAGATATCAATACGATAGAAGGAGGCCAGCATTGGACGGAATCAAGTCAAATTCGAAAGCGACTTTGCCAAAATGTGTACCGGAAATACTCCGATACGATCCAACCAACATCTATACCACTCAGCATATACGATTTCAAGTCAAGCGATCACCTACCCAGTAGCCAACTGCACCAAGTCCCTAGTGAGGCAGCTAGTAATGAAAAAGACCAATCCCGGCCCACCATCAATCTTGGAGTTAAAGCGAAACGAAAAACTCGAACTGAGCCATCACTTCTTCCTGAGTTGCCTGATTTTATACCTTTTCGATCAGAATTCCCATTACACCATGCGAGGGTAGGTGTGAAATTTTGATACCTAAATTAAGTTAAGATAATTAGTTTAATTCTTGTATAGGCGAATATTCCGGCTGATTGTGGCCATGATCCTATATCGCTCTTTTCACTCTTTTTCAGTGATGAGATATTTGAGGAGATTGCAACAAATACCAATCGCTATGCAGCTATGAGATTGCATAGAGATAAGATTGTCCGACAACCATCAAGGCGGGGAAAGTCAACTTTATCTGGTGATAATGGACAAGATTTAGGAGTACGGCGTAGTTGGAAGAAGACAAGTGCGGCAGAGTTAAAGATATGGTTTGGGATATTGATTAAGATGGGGTTACATCGAGAGCCATCGATTGCCTTGCACTGGAACCGGCAGGTAAGGCGACAATGGCGGCAGGTTTCTAAAAAGCCACTACTCAAGCATCGTGCTCGGAGAAAGCAACAAAATCTACCATATCGCGTACGGCGGAACTGTATCTCACTCTCCCAATTCCAGCAAATCAAAAAATATCTCCACATATCGGACCCATTGATCAGCCTCACTAAGGCTGAGTGGTATCGCAAGCTTGAGCCTCTTGCTAGCACTCTGGAGAACCGGTTTCAGAGTTACTTTCTTCCTGGAAGTAAAGTTGCAATCAATGAGGCAATGATTATGTTTTTTGGTCGTAGTTTTCACACACTTAACGTGAAAAACAAGCCAATAAAGCAGGGATACAAAGTCTTTTGTCTCTGCTCTGGTGGTTATACCTATAGTCTGCGTTGGTACTCACTCTCGGAGGGAATTGCTGGCTTACAAAAAATCAATCATTTATCACCTACTTCCTCCTGTGTTTTACAACTTGCCAAAACACTTCCCTCGGGTTATCAGTGGAATCTCTTACTTGATAACTATTTCACCAATGTTGACCTATTTGAGGAACTCAGGAAAATAGGTATTGGTGCAGCAGGAACGACCAGAATAGATGCTCGTGGATTTCCTACTCAGTTAAAGATTGAGAAAAGTGAAGCCAAGAAACAGCTTCCATGGGGGCACCTCTCTGGCTGCGTCGTGCAAAACACCTGCTGTCTACTGTGGCAAGATAACAACAGCGTTTTTTTTATGACCACCTACCACGACATTCAACAGACTGTAGTTCGTAGCCGACGCCGTCCCAAGAAAACAAGTACGAATGCAACACTTGTTCGTCAAATCTTTGGAGACAGCTCACGAAAGGAACTACCAATTCCTCTCTTTATTGACGATTACAACTTTCATATGGGAGCAGTTGATATAAGTGATCAGCTACGCAGCTACTATTCAACACAACTACGATGCTTGCGGAATTGGCTTCCACTTTTTTTTTATCTTTTAGACATTACGATTATCAATTCCTACTAAATATTCCGTACCCTTTATCCCCACCTAAAGGCCCGGAGCCAACATTTTCTCTTCCGGGAGGATCTTGCGGATAAGCTTATTGAGATTGGCATAAAGGAGAGCAATCTCCTTGGAGACTCTGATATACTGGAAAGCTTTTCTGATAACAGCATTGCTACCACTCCCGCAAATCAATCGTTTTCAACCAACCAAACTAGTTCCCCGCTCCTCCCATCTCCGTCAGCGGTGGTCCCTCAAGATATGCCAATTAGTACCAAAGGTTCACTCTCAAGCTCCCTCCCCTTCCTTTTCCTACTTTGTTATCGTGTATGACAAGGTAGATAAAAAAAATATAGCTAATATATGCTAAGATGTACGTTTCGTACAACACAATAAAGTCCAGGGACTTGGCCAGACTCTCAACTATCGCCCAAGACAGCAGACATATTACTTCCGGCGTAACTCTCCTCGCCCTTATCCTGTTGAGTTCCCTGCTCCCCACCAACATCACTACGAACAACGACCAACTCGGGGTCGATGTCTGCTCTGTCGGTGGAAAAAGGCAACTAGAGTTGGTACAGTTACAAGTGTTAAGCAGGTTTACATGGGCTGTCAAGAATGTGATTATACGCTTTGTAGAGAGTGTTTTTCTGAGTTTCATTGTCAGATTTAAAAATGTCACTTACCTGTTGTTTTGCGGCGGAAAAGCTTTCTGATATCACGTGCATTGGCTTGATGCCTAAACAAGTTAGTGCTATACATTTCAATCTGGACCGGAATGTCTCGACAGCCTAAGGGATAAAGGCTTTGGTTGTTTGGTACGAATAGTCTTTGCTTATAGTAAACCAAATCATCGGTTAGGGTCCAATCCTTTGGAAAAGGTTTGTTGTTGTCTCGGAGTTTTTCCAACTCTTTCCTTCGCTTCAGCCATTCCTTATCACCTGGGATGGCCTTTTGAATCTGCTCCAGAAATTCGGGATTGAATTTCTTTAATTCTTTGCAGGCTAGTATGGTACTAGTCATGAGGGTTCGTTCGGGTATTTCGGATACGTCATACCAGTGTTTATTCTGATCCTTTGACGCATGGAGCTGGCTGACTACTGGTTCGATCTCTTGGATAGTCATAGCTCTTGTAGCAATATCTGTGCTACCGAACCCCGCCGTTCCTCTTTCTGTTTCGTCCAGGCTATCTATTTCCATCATATCAGCGGTATTAATCTTTTCTATCACCAGTTGGGCAATACGGTCCCCCTCTTTGATGTGACAGTCCGCGTCTCGGTGGTTGAAAAGTAGAACTTTGAGTTCTCCGGTGTAATCCGCATCAATTACTCCGGCACCTGTTGAAATCCCGCTTTTAACGGCTAACCCGCTTCTGGGAGCAATTCTTCCGTATGTTCCAACCGGTAGTCCCACTGCTATTCCGGTTCCGACTACTAACTGTCCCCTTGCTGGGACTGTATTTTCTTGCAGAGCGTAGAGATCATGGCCTGCTGCCATTCTTGAGCCCTTGGTTGGAAGCCTTGCTCTTGTGTCTAACCTTTTGACCCGAATAACGGAATTGGGATCATTCCATTTGGGTTCCTCTTGGATGTCATCTGCACATATATCGCCTTCAGGGTTTCCTGCAAGTAAGCAGATTCGAATTTCCCCCATCTTAGTTCTCGTAACTGAACTGATTTGGAAATGTTCGGGCTTCAAGATCGCTTGTTCGCGATGTGCAGCTCCCTCCTCAGGACGGTACTCCGGCCATCGACTGAGTGCATCCGGTTTTCCTCCCCTGGTGCCTGGGCGGTAGACAATATTGAAATTGTAATCTGCGAGCTTTGTGCCCAGCGGATCTGGCGACCGCTCCAGACCTTTGAGGTGAGGAAATATTGGAGGTTTTGGTGGTCGGTGTAGACAGTAACCGGCTTTTCGGTTCCAACCAAGTATTGGCGCCATTCTTTGAATGCTTCTAGGATCGCCAATAGTTCTTTATCGTGGATCTCGTAATTCCGCTCCGCTGAGTTTAGTTTGCGGGAATGAAACGCCACTGGATGGAGTCGTTTCTCCACAAACTGTGATAAGACGCATCCTAAAGCGAAGTCGCTAGCGTCTGTTTCCACTACCGTTTCCCGTTCGGGAAAAAAATGGTGTAGAATAGGGGCAGAAGTAAATCTTCTCTTAAGTTCTTGAAAGGCTGCCTCTTGTTCCGGGCCCCACCGGAACTTTTTTGGATCACCCTTCAATGTTTCTGTGATCGGAGCACAGATTTTTGAGAAGTTTTCTATGAAGCGTCGGTAAAAGTTCGCAAATCCTTGGAATATCTAGACTTCCTTAACCGACTTGGGTGACTTCCAATCCAATACGGAGTCCACCTTTCGGGTGCTCATAGACACCCATTGACGGCTACTATATGGCCTAAAAATTCCACCTCTTTTATGTGGAAGAAGGATTTCTTAATTGAAATTGCGAGTTGGAAGTCCGCTAATCTTTGTAGGACCTTTTTTACCAACTCGATATGTTCTTTCTCGGTCTTTGAGTAGATGAGAATGTCGTCGAGGTAGCAGACCACGCCTTGGTCAAGATGTTCTCGGAGAACTTCGTTCATCATGTCTTGGAATGTCGCCGGAGCATTAGCTAGTCCGAAAGGCATTACGTTGTATTCGTAGTGCCCGTATCTTGTTCGGAAAGCTGTTTTCCATTCGTCCCCTTCTTTTATCCGAATCAGGTTATAACCATCTTTTAAATCAATTTTTGAAAAGATGGTTGCACCTGCCACTCGATCGCGTAGTTCTGACATTAGTGTTAACGGGTACTTGTTTAAGATGGTGATCTTATTTAAGTTCCTGTAATCCACTACCAAACGTAGTCGGCCATCAGCCTTCGGTGTGAAAAGGATCGGTGCACCGAATGGCGACTGACTTCGTTTAATTTTTCCTTGTCGGATCATTTCTTTAAGGTATTCGCGTAGGAGTTTTAGTTGTTTTTCAGATAATGGATAGATGGGTCCCCAAGATGGTTTTGCTCCGTCAACTAATTTGATTTCGTGATCGAATGTTCTCCTTGGTGGTAGCTTTGCTGAAGTTTGCGGCAGGAAGAGCTTTTTGAATCCCCAGTAGTGTTTGGGGAGTGAGTCGAAGTTAACTTCATTCGGATCTTCGACAGCACCAATTCTTCCAATTTGAATTGCATTCTCATCCCAGGCTACCGTTTCGTCGTATTCGAACATGTCTGCGATTCCTTCGTCTTCTTCTTCCACACATGTAGTTTTACATTTGGGGTCTTTGAATTCCCAGTTGTCGGGATCCCCAATATTCGATAGGGGGTGTTCTGAATGCCACCACCCAAACGGGATAATCATCCCGTAGTCTCCTGCTGCTGCGATTTCGCACGCAACTTCGGATAAGTGTTTGTTGCGTCCAATTTCAAGCCATAATGGACGCGTATAAAATTTTCCTCCCGATGGAGATTGTACTCCATCAAATCCTTGAATAGCGACCGGATTCGGTCTTTCTGTGAACGGAATTTTTAATTCCTTAACGAGGTCTTTGTTGATTAGGAACACGTTGGATCCTGAATCTAATAGAACACGGATTTTGTATCTTTGTCTGTTTGGATTCATAACATGGATATGAGCATATCCCTCGGGACAGTCATATCGTGTAGGTTTTGGCGCGTCAAACGCGCGTCTCTTTGGATGAGGGGTCGAACCGTCGTCTTTTCGTTTCGACATGTCTGAGGTTTGATAACAACTAGGATGTTTGTTACCGCGCCCGCGCAGTTTCGACCATACAGGTCTCCTCAGACAAACTGGTTTCCTAATAATAAAGAAAATTCCAAATCCCTACTCGGCGTTTCACCGATACACTTAATAGTGCACGACCAGTTCTTAGGCTGGATGCCTCTCCTTTCTCTCATACTTAGGGCCTTGGTGGTAACGAGGTTGGTTCCTTACGAAACCTATTGTTCCTCTCCAATTCCTTTTCCCTTAAGGATTGGTTTGATCTTCCAATCAGGAACAGCTGTGTGTGCAACATAGAGGTATCCCCGGCGCTGTCCAGCTGGTACAACTTCCCGGATACGTGTCCTGCAACTCCACATATGTTTTCTGGGGTTAAGATCCCGACACGTGATATGGTCGTCCGTATCATCCTTCTGTTAAGTGGTCCTGTTCCTATATCAGTTCACGCGACAGGCAACGATACTTCTCTTCTAGTATCGTATGACACTATATATTTCGTACTAATAGTGTGCGTTCACACTATTACTTTTCTTCGTCGTTCTCGTATAGTGTGCGTTCACACTATTACCTTTTCTCTTGTTACACTTAGTAGTCGTAGAGGCGTTCCTCTTCTACTAAGTTTGTGTAACTATCGTGAGGTATATAGAATAAAGTAAATTCGTTCTTAAAACAATAAGTAGGAAAATAACTTAGATGGTTGCGTGAAGAACTAACTAACTCGCCTTCGAGGACTCCTTATATAGTCCTTCCCTCAACCCGCTTACAAATCAAACCAAAGGCAGTCTGCCTTGCCAGTCTGCCTTGCGCAGCCCCCTTGCGCAGCTCCATGACCTCTGAATAGATCATGTGCGTGAAACATAACATAAAGCATAACATAAACCTAACGAGTCTGCCTTGCGCACAGCCTCGTTGCATAGCCTCCTTATGCAGCCCCGTGACTTCTAAATAAGTCTCGTGCGTGAAACATAACAAACAAAACCTCAACGAGTCTGCCTTGCAGTCTGCCTCGTTGCATAGCCCATCATAAATCACATGACCTCTGAATAGGTCAAGTGCGTGAAAACATAAATCATAACATAAAACAAACTTCATAATAAAAGAAACTCATAAACCAATTTCGTAACAAATGAAACTTACTAGCTAACTAATGAAATCTACTATGTCCGATCTAGAATCGTGACACCTTCACCAACCCTAGTAACTAACTGGGAGTGGAAAACGCTTGTGGGTAAGGTCTGCGGAATAACTAGTGTACTGGAGAGACTAACTAGTTTACTCGCTGCTCTTGTCCGGGCGCTTGAACCATCCCCTCTTTCCGACATAACTCAGCTTCAGGACTGATAGGTTCGGGAATGTGGGCTTGCGCAGTCTTTCAGGCCGATTTCATCGTCATGAATTCGGCAACCCTTCTGACTGGAGGTCTCTTACCCGCAACCCTACTTAATATGCCTGCTTGCTGGTATGGATGGGATGCCTGGTCAAGGTGTTATTTTGGTTCCCGCTGACCCTGGCGGACTACCCAGACGATAATACCGCTGGTGCTTGGTTCCGTTCACTAACTTCACCCCAGCCCCGGGGGGTTCCCAATTTCGATTCCGGTTTCGTATCCTAACGAACCCCGACTACCCAAACGCCGTCGCCGTTGGTGCCACATGAGGTGACCTAAGTCATTTCCTCATCTTCGCCTAGTTCCCAAAGTTTGTTTCCTCTAGGTGTTTGGACGGCGGAAATGTTACGGGCACGGTGTATCGTAGCTACCGTTCTAGCCCTATGTCAAATGGGGAGAGTAGGTCGCTCTACCCTTGTAGTAGACACCTTAATTTGTCCCCAGCATGTTTTATAGTCGTGGTTTTTCTTTCCACAACGAGTGCATATGCTGTCTTTATTTCGCTCGTCGATGACGGACTGGGGAATTCCTTCATGGGCTTTTTTGAAGTTGGTATGCATTTGTTTATTGACTCCGCCGGGTCTTTTCGCCGGTTTATCGGGTTCCGGTTCCCTTCTTCGCTTTTTGGAGGGACCACCGCCTTTGATTTGGGGTTTCTCCTTCTTAAACCTGGGCTTGTCAGGTTTTTTATCTTCGGAAGAAGTTTTTACGGGTTTTGGTCTATCCCGTAACAGGTGGTCCCATTCCTTTAGTTCCTCCTCTTCTCGGCCTGCCTTCCTGAGTGCTGCTTCCCATTCTGCATCGGTGTCGAAGGTCTTGAGGGATAGGCGTAAACGTATGCTGGCTGGTAACTTCTTTTCCATCGCCAGACGCCATGCAGGGCCAGTTATTTTGGCCTTAGTATTAAGGTTGGTCATGATTTGGACGTAGTTTTGAATATTATCTTTATATTCAACTTTCTCCATATCTCGGACCGCCTTTCGTCCCTCTTCGATTGATGCGAACCGTTCTGTTAACTCGTGGTCGAAGCGTGTCCAGGTTGCCAGGCCGGCATCTTGCTCCACTCCATGGAGTCCATCCATAGCCCTACAGTACCACATTGCTACCGGGTTGACTAACTCCCCTTTAGTTCTTCCTAGTGCAAAGATGACCCTTTCTCGGTCACTATTCCAAGTTCTAGGATTTCTTTCGAAGTAGTCCATACATTGTAGTAACCAATAGCGAACGCATTGTGAAGGTTTTGCTTCGAAGAATGGGGGTGCATCAGCCGGTCGTTTAGTGGTTAATACAAAGGCTTCTGCCAGTACATCGGCTGTTCCACGTTGCTCGGGTGTCAATCCACGGCTAAATCTGGATGGGCCTCCTCCACGTCTTCCTCCGTTTCCTCCATTATCATCACTCCCATCATCATCTGGGTCACCCCCTGGTGCCGTGGGGATGGGAGGTTCTCCCTCTCTTTGCTTTCCCTTATCTCGGGAAGGCCCCTCTGGAGGTTGAGTCTCCTCTCTTGCTTCCGCCCAACTTTCAGGGACCGATTCCAACGCTACTTGTCGACCCGTTGGTCGATTTTGTGAGAGTTCCGTTACCCGTTCTGTCAGCATTGCGAGAGTATCCATGATACGAGTTTGGTCTCGCTGTATTGTCCGGGTGAAGTCACTGTAGCTATTAGCCTCGCGTTCTTGTCTTTCGGCGAGGTTGGATATCATGGCTCGAAGCGTCATGTTTTGTTGGAATTGGTTATCCTTGAATGCCTGGAAATCACGTTCCAGGGTGAGGTCTCTTTCTAGGGCTTCTCGTTGCAGTTGAGAGGTAACTCCCTCGTGATGCTCATGCCGAGCATCTTGCTGCGCTAACTTAGCAGCAATCTCCTTTGCCAACTGGGTCTGAATATCCCGAATGTTGGCTTCCACCAAGACACACTGCTGCAATACGAGTGTCATCTCATTGTCATGCAGATCCTGTCCTTCCAATAATTGTTTTTGGACTTTGATTAACCCTCTTGCATTTTCTTGAGAATCTGCAGATAGGGTTTCAAATGCAATATTGGAGGTATCGATACTGATGGTAATGTCTTGACGGATCTGCCCAATAACCACTCCTAACCGAGCCGCGAGTCTTGCGAGATCGACGGTGTGGGTATTTGGTCGTGGTGTAGTAGATCTGGAATGAGGAGATGTTGCTCTCGATATCGGCGCAATGCTAGGGGTCCTTCCACTTCTTCGTGGATTTCGAAGGGCTGGATCGAGAGAGCTAGGATTGCTGAAGGCACTGGGGCTATTGTCTCCTGAAGTATCCATCGGTTCCCCTGGACCGATTTGCTTTGGAGGCTGCGACATCTCTTTTTCTCTTTGTGCTCGTACTCGAGCTAACCAAGCCGGAGTGTTGGAGGCAATGGTTTTATGGATAGAGGGCTAGACACTTGGTGTCTCACCGTATCGTGCGGTGAGGAGGTGATGTGAACCGTGGTTCACTCGTAGGTAGAGAGCCTTGATAACAAGGAGATCTAACAATATACTGTTAGGCGGAGACAACCGGTATAGACTTATGGTTGTCTAGGCCAATCGGGATTCTTTTCGTGTAAACGGAGATTTGTCTAGGAAGGCTCGGAAGCAACTCGTTTCGTTTATGACTACTAAGAGTGCAAGAAAGTAGGATAGAATCGTAAGAACAATATTATATTGTTAAGGTCTTTTCTCCGTTGCTTGATAATGTCTAAAGCTTGGGAGGCACTTCGATATTTATATTCCGCGTCTGAGTGTTCGCGGGCTACATCTATCTAGCATACAAAATATGTACCTCTTCAAATCTAATACGCAACGTCGAGTTCTCTATAATGGTGCGAACACCGGGAGACCCTGAAAACCATCACACCATCTTCGGTAATTACTATTTCCTGCCTGGGAGACATACTTGTCACCAGTAGTAATTTTCTGATCCTCAGAGTCTATAGACCTGTAGCCGAGTTCTCAAGTCGAACTCTGTTGGCTCCAATAGTTCTTTTCGTTACCAAGAGGATCAGTCTTGATACGAGACTGCATATGCAGATATGCCGGAGCCGATGACTTCTAGTTGTGATAACTCAACAACTAACCGATAGAATTCATTCTGATGACTCTCTTCTCGTAGAGGAGAGGCCATTCTATTGAATAGTCTCATAATTCCTCGGTCGGCAACTCCTGATTGTTCTATGTAGAAGGGGTGGACCTTCGTGTTGTGTTGGTTGTAAATCCCGCAACTGCGGTACACCTCTTCTCATAGTTGCAACACTCCTCGAAGCTCACTGGCTTCTTTGGTAGTGTTTCCAGGAGCTCTAGACTCTTTCTAATCGTCGAAGGGTGGATGTGAATGCATTGGTTCGTTACCCCGAACCTCCTAACATTCATCTCATGACCTTGTGCGAAAACGTCCTGTTACTTTCGGCCCGTATCAAAGATGTCATATCTTTGAAGCCTTGTAACTCCCTGAGTAATTGACGGATTGACTTCGTTCCACTTCCCAGGTCTAGCCAGAGGTCCCCTCTTATATACCCTGCGAACAACCTTCGGTCGGACGGACGGCAGCGACGTATACGGTGTTATTCTGACACCTTCAATTCTGTGACCAAATAGTCACAGGACGCAACTAAGGTTGATGTGTATGATGACGCGCGGGCCCCGTAAGGAGGCCGGAGTGGGGTGTTGGAGATCAAGATTCTCGAACTCGGGTAAAGTTACCCTACCTAGGATACTCCTAGGCTATCGGAATCGGGTACTCCTAACAGGTAGTAGGGTACCAGCCGATCTAACCGAGGTGAGAAGAGAGGAGGGGCAGGCCCAAGCACCAAAATAACTATCGGAAACGTGTTCGTGTCTTAACTATGCGGTCCCGTATAGCCCCCAACACCCAAGAGTGCCAGGGCACCCACAGAGGGTGAAGGGGAGGAGAATGGTGAAATCGACCGTAGCCTGTTGAGAGGACCAACCACAAACCCCTGACCGTGGGACTGACCCATGCCCACCGGTGGGACAGAACCTGGAGCCAGCAGAGGGACTAACCCGAACCGACCAGAGAAAAGCAGAAGGAACCCACCGTGATCGCGTACCGCAAACCGTGTTCCCAGCCATCTGTTGTAGGGAAAAAAGGAGCCGCCTGACCGTGCTGAAGCTAAGCGAGGCTCAGCAAAAGCCGGGAAGGAAAGAAGACCAGCATCCAGAGACACTGGGAGGGAGGAAAGAGGATCTCAAGAGGGTAGACCTCAAGAGAGAAGACAGGAGAGGAGTTCCACCGTTGTGGAAAGATAGGAAGTGATGGCCCGGTCCCCCCCCTAGGGGGAGGACCTGGCACGAAAAGTGGTGAGAAGTTTCTGGTGTTGAGTCGTTCCCAAAGAGGTAATAAATTTCAATCACCGGAGGTGTAGCGGAGACGGTCGATGCGGTATGATACCGCACAAGTACGAGTACTTGTACTAGTAGATCTTGAATCTTGCATAACTACGAGTAAGGCATGGCGGCGATCCTGGTGTCACTTCAGCTTTAATGAGCCTGGGATCATGCTCGAACCAATCCTTCTCCTCCCAACCCCACCTCACCTTATTACCGGTATCTCTCTCCCCACTCTTCTTCCTCCTCGCACTTACCGTATACCTTCCTCCGGATTTTACCAAAACAACAACAACAACAACAACAACAATGTCATTCCTCTCCCTCCCGAACGAGATAATCCTGCAAATAGCTGAAGACTTGTCCCCGGCGCAACTCAACTCCCTATTACGGGTAAACCGCCGTCTTGCCAACCTCATCCCGCACGTCCTCCTAGAAAGCCTCTTCCGCGCACGCTCACCGTGCTTCGGTGCCCGCGCGCTCTTCAATGCAGCAGAGCGGAATGACTGGCAATTCGTTAAGCGTCTCGTCGACCGCGGGATCTTCGACTTCGCCGACGACGGATTCCTGCTTAATCGTGCGGTCGAAGAGACGCGCAGCGAGCGGGTTGTGGCGACGTTGTTGGCGTACGGTATTAAAGCGGATGCTTGTATGTTTAGAGGGGCACAACTTGGGGGAACGCCGCTGTGGATCGCGGCCAATTTGGGTTGCCGGGATATCGTCAGGTTGTTGTTGGGGAGGAAAGACGTTGATCCGAACGGGCGGGCTGATGGGGCGCCGTTAATCGCGGCTGTCAAGAGGAATGATGTTTCAATGGCGAGACTGCTACTATGCAACCCCTTGACGAGGGTCAACCCCGCCGACAAGAACGGGGAAGTGCCGTTGCAGATTGCGCTGGAGAAGGAGCACCTGGAAATGGTCTTACTACTCATGGTGGACGAGCGGATCAACGTCAACGCGACTTTCAATACGGGATGGTCACCGCTACACTTGGCTGCCAACACGGGTAACGAAACTATGGTGCGCGTCCTCTTATCAGACCCAAATATCTTTGTGAACGCACAAAACCACCGAGGCTGGACACCGCTGCATCAAGCCGTCCACCATGACTTCGTAGTAATAGCGCGGATCCTCCTTTCGGATGAAAGATCGGACGTCAATATCGGTCCACCATACCACCGCACAGCCCTCCACATCGCTGTCCAAAACGGAAACTTGGCCCTCGTGCAACTCTTGCTAAACGACAAGCGCACGGAAGTGAATCTCGGCCCGCCCTACCACAGCACACCCCTGCACTGGGCCGTCCAGCAGGGAAACCTGGATGTCTTGGGCCGCCTGCTGCAGGACCCGAGAATTGACGTCAACGCGGCGGATCATACCGGCCAGACGCCGCTGCACCTGGCGGTCGCAGCCCCCAATGAAGAGACGGTGGAGTACTTGTTGAGGGACGGGAGAGTCGACGTCAATGCTGTGAGCTCCTACGGCAGGACACCGCTTGACATTGTGGTAAATAATGGCAGGGAGAAGACAGCTTCCACGCTGATTGGCAGGAAGGGTTTGGCGACTGGGGCGGGGAGGAAGAATAGGAAGCGGAAGGGCGTGTCCTTGCTGTCGTCGATTGGCTCGGTAGCTGGGGGTGGGGGGGCAGTGTTCGTGCCCGTTACAGATCAAGGAATTGGGGGGGTCGCTAGAGGTAAGGTGGAGATGCCGGTGCAGAAGGGATTCGGGGGGAGATTGAAGGATGTGGTCGCTGGGTTCACTGTGCGAAGGAGAGATGAACCATGGTGAATCAATGTGATATTTCTTAGCGTGCGATAGTCGCGCTGCACAGTAGTACCGGTACTGTAAATTGGCCCAGCTAGGCTATGATACTATGCGCTAGTGCAGTTAGTCTAGCCCGTTCACGATTTCCTTCAATATATATATATAGTGATCGCTATCTGGCGCTTCCAGAGCTAGGATTACCAGGAACAAGCTCGGGGAGTGCCACAAGCCCAAGCAGTCATTGAGTGACCCCTCTTGTAGTATATATCTATTATATCAAACTGAGTCATATAGAGAGTAGCTATAGTTATCCATGGACACGATACCGAGGCAAACTTTGCTACGAGTAGAATACCGTACGAACGGACCCCCCCTTCCGCTTGTCCCGCAATCCTCGAGCCTTCGTGGGAGGAAGGGGAGGGGGAGGATTCACGGAAAGGTGGGATTGCTGCTGCAGCGCGATCTCGGACAATTTCGAGTTTCTTGGAATGGCCCATCTTGCGTTTTCGAAAAATCTGGAGTCCTTGCGTATATTTCGATTCGGTTTTTGAGAGAGAACGAGAATGCTTAAGGGGGAGTATTTATTTTTTATTTTTATTTATTTTTTTATTATTTTTTATCATACGGTTTGGTATTATGGTTATTATAGCGGGGCTGTTATTGTCCGAGTGGGGTTGGGGGTGAGGAGGGGTTTGAGAGATAGAGAATTTCCAGGTATTTCGTTTTTACTGTATTTACCGGTATGGTATCTCGCGGAGCGGGGGCTCCGTTTGGAAATGGGAAATGATCAGGTTGGAGAGTTGCACGGTGCCAAGAGAAAAGAAAGGGGAGGGGAAGTTTCGCCGATTGTTTGATGAGGCGAAAAGAGATATAAGAGGTGAAGCATCGCACAGAAGAGGGAGAATATCATATAAGAAAAGAAAAATTTGAGTGTAAGTATCGTACATGCAACTGACTTGTAATGGCAGGTACTGTTCAGTATCGTACGTACTTGTGTATTCGAGTGATAGGACGTGTCGTCAGAGGCCTTGGTCGCGATGTGTGATGTTAATGCCGGGGATTTGGGCTGGAGGTTTGAAAGGCTTGAGTGCTGTGAGAGGGCTTGGTTGCTGGGTATTGGAGCTGTGCGGTGTCATGCGTCCGGCGGGAGGGGGAGAGAGATATATACTGACAATTCGCGGATCAATTCTGTTACGCTGTAAGAGGGGCCCTGCGCCTTGTGAAAAGGGTGGTGGCCGTTGTCAGAGGTGTGATGGTTGTTTGCAACTGTCTTTCAATGAATGTGCTAGGCAATTTTTAAAGTGGGAGAGGTGGGAGAGGACACTGGCGACATCAAATAAATAAATAGGTCAGTGGGTGCATCATAGTTTCTCACTCGTCCACCTGAGGACCACCTCCCGACCGCTTGCCTTTGGCATGGTCCAGAGAATTCTTCCTCCAATTATACTTTATGAGCAGATTTTGCAGCTGGCTAACTGAAGGAAAATACCCAACTATCCTCTTACTCGGGAAGCTGATTTAGGGCAAATTATTGGCCTCTTGAGCTGACGTCCAGCTTAACTTTTGGCCATAACAAAGCTGAACTTAAATGGGCACTTTCGGTGTAGATCGTTAACATTTCAGAAGTAGCAATAAAGTAGACCAACAAAAATACATACAACATAAGAAATTGGGATTGAAATGGATGCCCAGAATGTTCCAGAGCCTTTGTAACCTCAAGGAAATCAAATGAAAGTATTGAACTATAAAGCGAAAACTCCCCCAAAAGTCATCTCATTCAGTCATCAGTAAAATTATCATCCCAAGCAACCAGACTACCAAGGAGCCCCCCCCCCGAGGGCAGACCCAGATAGAATTCTGAGGCAATTTACCCTGAGTCTACCCAACAATCGCCCGGCAAGCAATGCACCTCATATTTCCCTCACCGCTCTCCTTTAAAAGTCCGTCGTAACATCCTCCACAGATCATATCCCCACAAACAAACTCAAACTTTACCACGCACCTTCGACAACTCGGACACAGCTCCTCCTTTCTCATCCCGTTGTTCCAGACCTCTAGCTTGGATGCAACTTCGGGTACAGGCGGGGGAAACATATCCTCAACCGCTATCTCAGGATCACACTCCAAGACGCTAGCTAGGCGGAGAATGTGCTCTTGAGGTACTATTGGAATAAGGGGTCCTGGAGCACTTCGCCTGGAGCTTGAACCCTGCGATAGGGAGGGCGCTCCACGCTCTAGCTCGAAGGCTGAGGAGGGTCTTCTGAATGAAGATTCTGGTGGTGGGGATACAAATCGCCCAGTTGGGGTCTGACTCCTTACTGTTCTCGAATCTCGAAGAATTGGAGTTGGGGTACTTCCCCTACTGCCTGGGGAGATCACAGACTTTGAACATGACTGTGTCGATCGCGGGGTTGTTTGCCGTTTCTTCTCAGGGGTGGTTGGACTTGGCGGTTGTCGAGTCACCCACTTGAGTTTGGAGGCGATTGTTGGAGTTCTAGGGCCGTCAGAGAGTTCACGAACCCGAACCTTTGGTGCCTGGACGCGCGCCGGGAGCTCGCTCTGCTTCTTCATCAGAAAGGGCTTTCTTTCCGTTGTCGGGTTTTGGTAAATATTTTTCCGCGGTTTGTAATCTGAGATTTGCTCTAACTTCGATCTCATCTTCTCCACCGCATTCTCTTTCACCCTTCGCACCTCCACCTCGGCGCTATCTTCTGTTGGCCTCCCCGGCCCCCGCGCCTCCCCGAGCTCTCCCGAACCAAACCCGCTTTCACTTCCTTCCTCCCCATCACTCTCTTCACCCTCACCCCTTCGCCCGAAAAAAGGCACTCCAAACCTCATAATCTCAATCTCCTTCGGCGCCTCGAGCTTCAAAGTCATAACCTGAGACGGCAGAAGTGGCTCTGGGGTCGGCTTCCAAGCGCCTCTTCCGCGCACAGGGACTTTCGGACTCTCGCTTCTCTGATCCTCGTTGGCGCTTTCTGAATCATCGTAGTTTGTTTTAGCATCTTGTGAGGTGTTGTTAAGTGCCATCTTTTTTCTTTTTGATGTTTGGTGTGGGGGGTAGGTAATATGTGTGAAGTTGGAAATTGGTTGGCAGGCTGCGGGAAAACGGCTTGGTTTTATGGACCTTCTTTCCGGGTTGTAAGGTATTCAAGAGGGACCCTATCAAATTTTTAAACTTGGCCCGAACCCTAGTTTTCAACCCTAGAATATTGGAACCTCTAAGGCTAGGTATTTGCCCTTCGAGTGATTCTCTAGGGTGTTTTCCTATCAAAAAGAGTGTTTCATAGGCTATAGGGCGTGGAGAGGTTTTGGAGCTGGATTTGAAGATTTGACTCATTTGAGTGCTATCATAGTCTAAGCCTTAGTTTCGTGGGGTCTTAGGTGCCCTCTGTAGATCTAGATCTTGGAAATGGCCGGCATGACAAGCCCAGCGAAACCTAATAGGGACTCAGACCTAGGCGCACGGTAAGCTTGAGATGCTGTAGCAGAACTTACAAAAGAATTATTCCGAGAGCAAACACGGGGTAATGAAGATCCGGATTGTCGCGGGCTTGTTGTCAGCCTTAAATCTCCGCGTAAATATCAGTGCTGAAGCGTCCACTGCAAGAGTTCTGATTCAAGACGTCCATAGTACGCACCAGGGCAATTTCGACACGGGACCCCTCGGCACCAAATGTGGGAGAACCTACCTTCATTTCCTAATTGCACAATACAAGTATGATAGTCCCCATAATAATTACCGAACCACAGTTTTATGGCAAGGTATAGTATGACATGGGAAATAACAATAACGACAAAGCAGTGGTGTACTATGTAGACCATGGATTGTCTCGTTCTTCTGCAATTGTTCTATGTTATCAGTAGTCTGCCTTCATCTTTTATTCCGAAAAATAACCATGAGATAAATCGGCTCCGACCATTTTGCACTATCAAGTGTGGCTTGAGAATGATGAAAAAAGCCATGCACGGTTGCGAGAATTGGACATAGACTTTCTTTTTTTTTTGAATTTGCGGCTGAATGCCGAGTGTCCCCCATCGCTATCCCCTTGGAGCACACTATTGGCGTCTTTGAATCATATCATACTTGAATATTATTTTTTTTGGGTGAAAAGTGTTTCATAGATTCTCACTCGGTTCAATGTTTAGTTTGCGCTTTGGACTTTTTGGCACTGGCATGGGGTTTCTGGAGGCTTGGGTCCTAAGGATTTAATGGGTATCCATATGGTTTGGCATATACATAATATGTAGTGCGCGATTGGAAGCTAGGTGTGGAGAACTAGGAGATGTAATCAGATCTGTTGCAATCTTTTCATTCTTCCGCGATATCCCCCTCCTACCAGGAAGGAAGCATATCATATCATATCATATCATACCTGGGAGGCTGGGCGCGGGATGGGCGGAAGTAAGAGGGGGAAAACGAAGAGAGCAAAACCGGATACCTCTGAATTGGTGGGGAAGTGCTGGAGAAAGTTTTCTACGGGGTCTCCGAATCGCCTGGATATGGATGCTAGGGGGCCAGTTGCAAATGGAGCGAATAGTTTCCAACCCCCTCGAGGTCTCGAGGAACCTCGGGTGGTGTTACCGCACTGCGCATTGGCTTCGCTGCTGCTGCTGCTGGGCGGCGCTCGGGAGATAAGGACGCACGCTCCTCCCCTACCTCGCGAGACACCTACCCAGGAGCTCCAATGCTGCTAATCTCACATTACTATAGCCTGGCCAGCAGCGGTATCACTACAAGCCATCTATTATGCAAGACCGGGCGCCACCGGGAAACGCCTATGGCGCATCACGCAGCCCTCCGCAAGTCGAGATCCTTCGAGAGACTCTTAGGGGAGGATCACTTGGTACGGTAGAAGATGGTGTGATCGGGCCAGGTTCTGTGTCGCTGTAATCGCCTCCTATGGTAAGGTTTGGTGCTCTCTTGCTTTTCTATGACTCTCAGAGGGCTATGCAGCTCCAGAGTATGGAATTTTCGAGCACTCAACACATAACCCGCTTATCAGGGTTTCTATAGTATCGGGTGAGAGTATATGAACAAGTTTTATCAATGAGCACACCCGTGCAGGAGCGAGCGGTTCGGGCGGATAAACCCACGGATAGGCTATCCCATGTAGTACTAAGTGTTATAGTGACGAAATAATACCTCTCCTCTACTCGAGCAGTCTTGGCTTAGTACTAATATTCCTGGCAGTGATGCAGGGAATTCGGTACCTATCACCACCATTGGAGATAAGTTGTTGACCTCTTATTCAAATTGGTGTTAAATGGCATATCTTGTCACGAGAAATCGATTTATTACATGCAAAATAAGTTGAAAGCACAATAGAGAGGAGAAAGAAGGGAGAAAAGCAAAACAAATTCTCCCACTTAGCAGTAACCTACGTAGTTTATCTACCCGGATATCTATGGAATGCGGTCCTGGGATGTGGTTCAGTTTGGATTATGTAAACAGGCTTGGGGACTCGCTATTGGCCAATTTTCCAACCATGGTCACAGTTCCAAACGACATTTAAAGTTACCGTATGTAAATTTATATCGTAGACGACTTCGTCGCGCCAAACAACCGCCCCTGTTCTCCCAACTTTCAACACAATGACACCATTACCAAAATGCTATATATCTGTGCACAAACCACCAGAGAAGACCATCTTACCACATCCTTTCAATCACCTTGTTGACCTCTTACTTCCTACCGATCTTTACCAACTTATATCTAATGACCTGGAATCGTCACCCACGCTATCTAAACCGCTACTATGTCATCGAATGTCGATACCTCTATCGGCGATAGTAGAGACTGAATTTCTTACAAAGTATATAAAGACAGGTTTGTGCTTTGCTAGCAAAACACCCTCCTTTGCTAATAGAATGATAGGCAATGTTATAATGCTCTCTAGAGGCCGAATCGACGTTGACAATGTCTTCTCGCTTAACGACGGGATACTTCGTCTTTCACTCACGAAAGAAGCATATGAGAAAACGGGCTTAACTGGGCAGCCCACACGCTTCGGGAATATAGGCCCTAGAAAAAAGCATAACCGACATCGTGAAACACCCCGGTCCATCTGTTACCCACCGTGTGCTAACGTGTCTAGTGGTTGAAATAAACCTCCGTGACCCTGCTATGCTCCATGGAAAGAAAGGCTTTGACCGCGTAGTCTGGAGTTTCCAGAATAAACTCAATATGAAAGTCGATTTCTTGTTTTGCGATTTGGACCAACAGAAAAATCCTATAGATTGCCCAATACTCGCAGCGTTGGGAGCTACTCCCCGACAGGTTCAAGTCCCGGAGGTAACTTCGTCAAGCCCGGTTAAAGTGCCTTCTTTCGATCCTCCGCCCGGGTCGGTGCCACAGGGCGGGGGGGCAAGTCTCGAGGCGGAATATAATCGGGAGGTATGGAAGGATTGGGCGATGCATGTGTATGAGTGGCTAGCGCTGGCGAATTGGGGTCCTGCCGATCGGGTCATTGCGGGCGATAATATTGACTCCTATCTATCCATTTATGCCGTCGATCAGGGGGAGTTTGAAGGAGAGGCAGGTGCAGGTCTAACCAGGGTACGGTTTCGGGGGATGATCCCGACGGGTTGGATTCTGGGCCTCTGGAAGGCTGTTGAGTGAGTTGTATCTGAGTCTCTCGTCTTCTATGTTTGTTTGAGTTCTGATGGGCCTTGGATAGGAAACTGGCATCGTCTGTTTCTGTTGGGAACAGGAAGGGATGGTTTTCATTGACTGTTCATGGGCTTGAGAATTCACCGATAAGTTGGGGTAAATCTGCCCATGGCTCAATGATGGGTGGCGAGAATGGATACACCCTTCTTAGCATACCACAGAAAAACGAGAGTAATGCAGAATATGTGGAAGTATTAACTTTTGAAGTCGTTGGGAGCCAAGATGAGCATTCATGATCTAAGCACAATATTTTAGCTTTAAAAAACTCTATATTATTATGTTGATTGATTTTGCGGTATTCTCTCTGCGTGAACTCCGAATTTATTATGGCTTGCATTCCTGGTCTTGACCAGGGGTGGATCGGCGCGACAGCGTTTATTGGAAAAAAATCATTTAAGCGCGATGCAGCTGATCAGTTATCGCCTATGCGGCTCTATTCATGACACGCGGCTTCAGTCAGACCAATCTTGAAACCAAACCTCAAAAGTTTCCCACTCTCCATCCATACACTTACCGATAACTTACCTCAGAGACGACTAGCCGACCGTTTAATAACTAGCTACAAACCTCATTCCCCTAGCACATCGCGATGGCTAACAACGGATACGACGTCGTGGTGGATGTTGACGATGAGGGCGATCTCGGACACACAGATCTTGCAGACCTAGAGTTCCACCCCTCCAGTAAGAAACCCCAATAGCTCTGGGAGCTTCAGCGTAGCTAACTTTTTAGACTATAATCAGGATCAAGCCAGCGGGAAGATACCTACCAGCGCTTCGAGTTCGTTCCCTTTACCCAGCACTCATTCCGCCATTAGCTAACTCTGATAGATACGGGCGGTTTCTTCAGTGGCTCCTCCGGTTCCCGCGGGAACGACCCGAACAGCAAGAGGTTCCTCTGGAGCATGGACTTTTATGCCCAGTTCTTTGACGTCGATACGAACGAGGTTCTGAAGAGGTGCTGGGCAGCATTATTCCCCCGAGCGAACTTTTTGGATGTGTTGGACGATAATCCGGATCTTTACGGTATGGCCACAGAGTATCTAGTGGTTGTGGACAGTTAGCTAATGGTTGGGTTGGAGGATAGGCCCGTTCTGGATTACCACTACGGTGGTTTTGATCTTGTTCCTCAGCTCAACGATTGCGCAGTACTTTGCTAGGGCGAAAGATGAACCTTATGTGTACGACTTTGGCCTGCTCTCTGGTACGCCTGGATTCAGCGATTTTGTTTGGAGCCTGTGCTGATGATTACTACAGGTGCTGCTGGACTCATGTATGGCTACACGGGTATGTCTAGAACCTGTTTTACTGGACCGGGCCCCGGAGACTGATGAACTTAGGCGTTATTCCTGTGGCACTATGGGGTGTCTTGAAATGGTATGGGAGCGAATCTGCGAACCTTTTAGAGTTTCTTGCACTCTACGGATATGCCAATCTGATTTGGGTTCCGGTCGCTATCGCTTCCGCGTCTCCGATTACTGGTAAGTCCTCAGAGCTTCAACGTAATAGCTTGTCTCACTTAGTACTAATACACATGTAGTCTTGAACTACTTGTTTGTGGGTATCGGATTCGGAGTTTCGGCCTCATTCTTGTTCCGCAACATGTGGGTTCTCTCGTTTTGCTAGCTTCCTGGCATAAGTACTAAATATGGGAAAATAGGCGCCCAGTGGTTAGCGCAACTGATGCGAACTCCAAGATCCTTCTTCTTGCTATGATTATTGCACTGCATGCAGGGTTGGCACTGGCAATTAAGATCTTGTTCTTCGCGTATGCTCCCCACGGTTCTTCCGAAAGCATCATACTTAATAGCTAACGATCCAACAGCCACGGTAGCCCTGTTGCCAAGAAGCCAGAAGCACAAACAGGTGATGCGGGTAGATTGAGGTCTTTCTAACGATGAGAAAAAGAGTGAGTGCCTTTGGGGGAGAGAAGTATGTATATCAGGCAGCGGCACTATGAACAGGATTTCATTTCTCTCCCTTTTCATTGCCTTTTTTATCCATGAGTTTGATGTATATGTAAATTTCAAAATGCGGAACGAATAATCATGATTGCCCCCCAAGTGCAGAGGGTAAAAACCTCGTCTGCTAGTCTAATGTTTATCATATCATACGATGTGGTTTGGATGGACCCGACAATCCCGAACGCACGGTTCTGGGATCCATATGCACAGTGACATTAGCCAAGAACCTTTCCTCTTCGGCTGCGCGACCGAATGTATGATATGGTACCATTGGTAGGGGTGGAGGAAATAAAAAGACGGTCCCTGTGTCCGAAACTTGGACCCCCCTTTGGGGGTTTTGGACGTGTTCTGTCCCAAAGAAGGCGAACCCTTTGACCTCACCTATGCTCTAAAAGTAGGCAGTTTTCTCAAAACGCCGGATGGGGGGGTCTGGGTTTCGGGCAAAGGGGACCGTCTTTATTTCCTCCGCCCCTAGCTAGTCTACCGATGGTATGCCATGGTACTCGTACTGTACTTGTATAATATTAAACAAATGCCCCTGTAATCCGTGGTATTCTGAACCCTTTCTCATGTACCGATATCGGTACAAGTATTATAGGAATCTTGGCACACCACACAGCATGTCTTCACTCTGCTAGCTTCTACATTTTACAAGACAAGTGACTTATCATACATATCGGCAGGTGAGTTAATATGTGACAGTGCAAAATTGGGGTGCTCGAGGTTAATGACAAGGCTTGGCGACCTAGCTCATTGATCCCCCCATGTACGAGTACTGTACTCGTAGTTAAGGCGGACGCTCACTTCCACCATACTCGAGTACCTTTACTCCAGTAGGGGTTTTCAAAGTTAAAAAGGTAGAAAAAACTTAGCTTACTTTGTTGTTTCATGTAAACTTGGCACACCCAGAAACAGTTAATTTACCATTACTTTACCATACCATAAAATACTTTTTTTACTGGTAGAGACGGAGGTCTGGAGGTCGGTAACAGCTACAGGTCTCCATTTTACTGAATCTTACCAAAACCCAGAAACAATCCATGAAGCACAAATAAAATTGAAAAAAATTGATGAAAAATTCTAAAATGTTTTCAATGACTCTAGAAATAATTATCTACATTCTGTGGTAAAAATCTCTTGATGTTGACTTCTTATTGATAAAACAGGCTTTACACAATGTTTGTAAGTACCACCTCAGCCTCGACACTTTATCCTTCAGTTACCTTGGTGTATTCAAATATGCTACCCCAAACATGGGGACATCATTGGCTAACATTATAAAGTAACCCAATGCAACTTCCCACTTTACTCGTTACTGAGAAATCATCTTTTAACTTTGAAAACTCCTAGTGCCGTGGGCATTACCTGTAATTAGGGCACGGTATCATACCGGTAAATTATGGCATTGCAGCCGTTCCACCTAGGCGCAATCCCAACAAGAAGTGATTTCGAGACGCTTGGGAGTTGGCCACTACCGGTATGTGACCTCTTGAAAGGGACGGGTTTAAGAAGCAGGACGTTTGTGGGAGATTTGATCCCTTCGCTGGTAATTGACGTAACCACGGTCGAGGCCGCCTTCCGCCTCCCATTCAAGCGAATACCCCGCAGATCCTCGGGTCAGAGAGGTTCATTGGCCGGGTCAGCATCAGAAGATCTCATCCATACCCCTTCAAGCCAAGTATCCCTCCAGCTTTCGGGTGAAATTCGGTGACACACAAACGAAGGAATGGGCCTGGGGAGCTTGATGTGAGTGACAACCTCTGGCAACTATGGGTAGCTCCCACCTGGGTTAGACTGTGCAAGCCCTTCTTCCAACTGACCGTATTGCCGTGAGAACTCGAGTGTAGTATCATAGTTGGGGTCCCGCACTTCCGTACGTAGGAGGTTGGAGTGCCCTTGCTGGTAAGGTCTAGCACTTTTTATTCTTGTCTTGAGCTTGGGGGGGGAGGGTCAGTTTTCGCTGTGTAATGGCCCCCCATCCGAGAGGGAGTCGTTCAGCCCCTCTGAAAGAGGTAGAAAACACGGGAATATCAGGCCTTGCTAGGGGAACGACGTACCGGTACTCGGGTACAGCATATGGTTCAATCGTCTGGGATCCCATAGTAACTTAGACTACCACAAACACATTCAGATATATCGTACCGGTAGACAATCCATTATTAGAATAGGCACAGCTGGGCAAGTTGACAAAATTACGGACACCAGATATTGAGGAAGTCCGGGGAGCTCAGCTCGCTCAACCCATACTGGTGGGTCAGGTGAACTGCTATCCCCTTCTCGGGGGTGTTTTGTCTTTGGCTGCAGAGATTAGAGGCTCGCAGGAGATGGAGGATTTTCTGAGTTTCTATGGTACGAGTACTGTACGATACAGTATCAAATCAGTAGTCTATCGTCCTTGGCTGCACCGAGGGCTTGGCGAGTTTTTGGGGTGGCGGTGGATTTATTCCGTTGGCTTAAGATACTCTAAGTACGAGTACTCGAGTACGGCGGAGCGGACTCCCGGCGAATGCCGTTAACGGGATGGCAAACCGTGGTGAAGCTGGGGGTTCCCTCTCTACTCAAGTACCGGTACCGGTTTCTCCTTCATGGACACCCATGCCAAGTGGCTACAATGCTGTGTCACCATACCGCATCCGAGTATTGTTCGTTGGGGAATTCTCGATGAGACAAACGTTCCAAAGTGCAGACAATGGGTGCTATTTTGGGCCCCGAAAAGAGCTGATGCCGGGATTGCAGTTATCTATCTATCGAGTCCCACTTGTTTCCGAGTCGCAGAGCCAGCTTCCTCCATGCCCACTCTTCCCCACTTGATGGGATATGATACCGCGTACCGGTGGTCCATCTGTAAATTAAATTTACCTACCGGTAGATGGGAGAAGAAGGGTTGATCGCCTTCCCTTGCCAAGCTCGCTTACAAAAAAGGGGCATAACCGGTGGTACAGTACGGTAATCGAGTTACCGGTATCTTGTACGAGTAAATCGATAACGGTGAACATGAGTGCGTCATGTCTCAACTGCAACCTGGCATAGCGCAACAAAACTGATGAAAAGCATGGCACTGGCACTCTCGGCATCGAACTCAGCCAATAGCATGGTTTGGGGCTTGTTGTATGAGTGCAAGGATTGAATTAGCCTATGATACTGTTTGTCCTGGCCAGGTGAAAAAGCCCCCACCACAATTACCGTACCCTACCTATCTCAGCTGGTCCCTCTTTCACTCTTCCTGCGATACTCCTACTCAATTTTTGCTTTCTTCCCTTCCCTCCCTCCTCTCCCTCCTCTCCCTCCTCTCCCTCCTCCCCCTTCTCATATCCCCCCCCCCCCCATTCTTCCTTGCTCACCATCTGTTGTTTTTTCTTCACCAAAAGTCCTATTGCTCCCGGATTGGGCCATCATGGTGAATTTACGTTCATTGCTGGGCACCGGTAATGGTGCTGGGCGGGGTGCCACTGAGGATTTGAGGGAGCATTTACTGCCTACGCATCGGGGGGACCATTTTCACACATTGGTACCAGCAAAGAGGTTGGCTGTCCAGCTTTGTTTTTGTTTTGCTCCCCCCCCCCTGAGAGTGAACAAACTAACTGGAAGCTCCAACCCAGGGTTACCAAAGCTGCATTGAGACTTAAATTCCTGTTTGTTTCCCCTCTCAGCACAGCAATCCGAAAAAGGAAAGCTTGTTCTAATGATCTCTCAGCATCGAAGCCGCGGTTCCTTGTGAACTAAAGGAAACTCACATCACGCGCCCTCACTCGCAGATCATAACCAAGCAAGTGGTTCTTCTTGCTCAGGAGGCTGCTGGCGATGAGGACAGAGCATGTATTGTTTACTGTCTCCTTGTCTGTCTCCGCTGGTTCAAGCGACAAGCTCGGTTGGAGATGTACGATGCGGGCTTGTACTTGCTGAGAGCCGAGGCTTGTCAGGTCATTGCCAAGCGTATTATCGAGGACATTTCGGAGAATGAGTACTTGTTCCAGGAGGTGCTGCTTAAGAGGTACAGCATTTTGAGAAACGGGCAGGAGAGTACGCCTGCTAACGGTCTGTGGAACCTTTCGTTCATGGTGGGGATTGCGCTAATTTATTGCGTGTAGCTGTTGAGCGAGCGGTGGACCTCCATGCTACGAGAGTGATTGGGTCTTCAGGTTATCAGAAGGTAGGTATATCCTAGTTGCGGGTGATCCAGCTTGACTGACAGTTACAGTGCATCAACTATCTTTGGAGAGGTTGGGTTGCCCAGGATCTAAACGATCCAACTCAATTCTGTGCCTACAAAAACATTGCTGAAAGGGGTTTTTGGATCCATTTCGACCATGACCGTCTCCGAACTCCTAAATACCAAAATGCCTTTCAAGTGCTCATCTCGGTGATTTACTTGATCTTATACACTGTTGCTATCAATACCGTTAACCCCACTGGCGACATCGATGTCGAAGAAGCTTGTCTTTACCTTTTTACTGCGGCCTTCATAGCAGACGAAATGACCAAGTTCTGGAAGGTTGGAAGGTTTTACCTTACCTTCTGGAATACCTTCAATTTAACTCTCTACTCGGCCCTCATCGTATCCTTTGCGCTCAGGATGGTTGCTATGTCCAAGCCTGTGGGCAGTGATGAACGGGGGCATTGGGATCTCATGTCCTACAATTGGCTGGCCTTTGTGGCACCGATGTTTTGGGCACGGATGCTACTATTCTTGGATACAATCAAGTTCTTTGGAGCTATGCTGGTCGTCTTAAAGGTCATGATGATGGAAAGTTTGATGTAAGTTTTCTCGTCATGAGTTGCTGGGAGGGTGGGCTAACATTATAGCTTCTTTGCACTTCTCGTGGTCATTATTACTGGGTTCCTCCAGGGGTTCATTGGCCTGGATAACGCGGATAATAAGAAGGATGCTTCCTTTTTTATTCTCAAGTCTATGACAAAGGCCATCTTGCAGAGCCCCGAGTTTGAAGGGTTTGACAACTTTGCTCGTAAGTGAATTGGGTTTTCTGTGTTTTTGTGCCTGAATTAATCTGGGACCCCTCTAGACCCATTTGGAATTGTTCTCTATTATCTATTCACTTTCGTGGTGATGGTCATTCTCCTAAACGTCCTTATCGCGTTGTACAACCAAGCGTACACAGACATCACCGAGAATGCCGTTGATGAATACTTGGCGCTGGTAGGTCTCTTCTACTACCACCTAAATGCGGGATTCCTAACTATTGCGATAGTTTGCGGGCAAAACTCTACAATTCGTTCGTGCACCGGATGAGAATGTGTTCCTTCCTCGTAAGTTGCCTTTTGCTGTTTTCCTCTTTGGATTTGCGGTCTGATGATTACATGGCACAGCGTTCAATTTGATCGAGATATTCTTCCTGGTTATACCTTTTGAGTGGTGGATGGAAAGGAGAAAGTACCAAAAACTCAATGACTACGTTATGACGGTCTTGTACAGTCCTTTTATGCTCCTTATTGCATTCCTTGAATCAAGAGAAGCTCGCCGTGTTTCCAGGAACAGGGCAAGAGGGGAGCAAGACGATGACGCTATCGAAGAATGGGAAGAGATGCTGGAGGATGATATCCTGGGTGGAGGATGGTCCGAAAAGGTTGAAAAAACGGTTCCTAACATCGAGGAAGATCCAACTATTCTCGAGATTAAGGACTTGAGGTCTCATCTCGATGAAGTGACTTCTGGTCTGGGGACACGCGATGTTAGTGGTAGCGCTGATGAATCTCCCTGATATATAGTAGAGGCGGGGCATGAGAAAGCTTGATATAGTATGGGTCATATGTTTGCAACTTTCCTTATCCTTTCTTGAGCAAAGCAATGTCTGGGATTTTCATATTCTCTTATTTCTTCTAAATTTCCTCATGGAGATGCAACAATGTGTCACGGTGCCCTCCATGAAGGTTGGTGGAAACAATCACTCTCCTACTTTAAGAAGCGAAAATACAGGTAGGAACAAGACCAGCGATTCCGCGTGATATTCTAAATTGATGTGCGTAGTTTAAAATCCAATTCTCGGAAACCAACAAACCAAGACATTGATCCCCTCCCCCCCACCGTTGCCCCATCCCTGCTTGCTTCCCCCAATAATCAGTCGGGTCCAAGCTCCGATCCAGGGCCCGCCGATCCCTAGCCTAGACGTAAACCCCACGTGCACGGTACGCTGCGCCCACATCTCATGCCGCATCGCGGTAGCATAGCAGTACTCTACAGTACATCCACCGTTTGATATTTTTTTGAATAAATGAAAGAAAAAAACTAAAAAAAACTAAGCCCTCATCGATTAAACCACTGTACCAAATTCGGCGCTGTTGTCAATCGATCGATCATTCTAACCCCACGCTTTTCAAGAGCTAATTGGAGTGGAAAGGGGGAGTATATCATAGTTGATAGCGAGGAAAGGGTTGGTAAAAGAGTAGCGAAGAGGAAGAGAAGAAAAAGAAATATGGATGGAACACGGGAAATGGAAATACGGTAAGAGACCCGGGACACGGATTTATGTACAAGTAAAGTAATGTAGGATCGTAAGATAGAAATATCCGCTTTTGGTGTATTCCCGGTTCGTGAACGCGTGAGAGGTGGGTGAAGGTTAGGTAGGTATCATAGGTGGGTAGGAGAGTAGGTATGAAGGTATGTATGTGAGTTTACCGGATGGGTAATGTAGATGATGAGCCAGAGCAAGTAGTAGAACCCTCCCCTCTCGGAGAGCAAGTCGGAGTACCCTCCTAAAAGAAAAAGGTGAAAGTGACATCCTCTCCGATCAACCAACTAACCAGCAAACATATCCTACACAACCTGAGCTAAACAAAACAAACTTTGCCCCCCCACCCGCAAACGGCTTATGCACTGACCCCCTCCTTAAGCTTATAAGTTCTCTTATCCGTCGACACACTAAGTCTGCGGAGACTGGAGACAAGCCCCTTCTTAACTTCCTCGTTCCGGACGCGGTTCTTAAACTTGTCGGCGATGAATTTTAGTGTTACACCTTCGGGATTGGAGGATAGGACTGCGCGGATTTCGGCGTCTGTTATGAAGTCTGTTTGCCCCATGTCAACTATTTGTTATTCTTCCTGTAACAGGGGGGAGGGATGGAGGTAAGGGTGTACCTGGAGGCCCAGGGGTGCCCCTCGCCGCCGGAGCACTAGTATTGCCAGCGCCAGCAGCAGCAGCGGGGGAGCCTGCGCGTGATGCCCCGGGAGTGCCCTGTCTTGAAGCTGCTGCCGCTGCAGCAGGTGAGAGTGACCGCCCGCCAGTGGTGATCTTGATCCTTTGCTTCTTACTCCCTGGCCCGTCTGACATCTCGCCGGAGCGCTCGTCACCACTACGTGCTCCGGCGCTCATATCTGCTTTGCGCTTCTTGTTGCCAGCTCCAACGCCTGGTGGTGGCGGGGAAGGAGATGGAGTTGAAGAAGCGATCTGGGAAAGACTCTCGCTGGCAACTTTTAACTTGACGATGTTCTTCTTATCTGTACCGCCGAGGATGGGGAGGGTTGTTGATTTCCCGGTGGTGCTGTTGGTGGCGGCGTTGTTCTTTTTTGGCTTCTTGCGCGACTCGGTGCCCGACTCTGGGTGCGGTGGTGTGCCTGCACGTTTGAGCTGAGGTTTTTTATCACTGAGTGGGAGAGGCGTACCGGCTGGGTGTTTGTCTTTCTTGTTGGCTGCATTGGGGTGTGGCGCTCCGGTTGTGCCTCCTGTGGCCTTGGATTTTGGCTGTGAGGGGGCGGGGGCGGTGACGGCGGAGGGAGTTGAAGTGGAAGCGGGAGTAGCAACGGGGGGAGTTTTGGACTTGCGGGGATCGGCCTTTTCCTTCTCGGCTGCTGCTTCAGCTTTCTTACGCTCCTCTTCCTTTTTCTTTTCCTCTTCTTTGCGCGCGGTTTCTTCTTCGTCTTCGGAATCCTCGTCGCCCTGGTGTTTTTGATAATGTTTAGTTTGGGGAAAGAAGTGAAACAGTGGAATGGAGGGTAGCTTACACTTGTCCCGTACGGATTGGCGTCCGAGTCGGACTCATATGTGAAGTTACCCTCGCGGTTCATCAACGCTTTCTTCACCCTCTTACCGTGCTTCCGGCGGACCTCTTCGAGCTTTTTCCTCTCGAGTTCCTCCTTCTCCCAGTCACGTTCATCACGGGCGTCAAAGAAGTTGGCGGACAGTTGCTCCTTTTTGATACGTTTCTATAGAGCGCCACATTAGTAATGCGTAGAAGTGTGTAGAGTTCATCAAGTAACCTCGATCTCCTTGTTTTCCTGCTCCTCCCCTTCCATGATGGGGGCCTCCTCGTCATCAGCAAATTGATCGTCTTCGAAATCCAAGTCATCGTTGTCCGCCTCTCCCTTCAACCTATCCCCTTTCCTAGTGAAGAGGGTTTTGTTGGCTCGGGCATTCTCCTCCAACTCCCTCTGTTTGCTCTCCTTCTCCTCAGTGCGCTTCATCAACCACCTTGGCGGTCGGGCATTCTTCTTCATCTCGAGTTCGGCCTCTTCAGACGTCATGGTGGGAAACCTGTTCTTTTCCTGAAACTTGTACCATTTCTCGATCGGAACCATCCTGAAAGCACCTTCCTCCAACACGAACATAGCGAAGACACCCTTACTCAACGAGCTCTCGAGCTGCCCCTGCCAAGTGTTCTTGTTGTCAAAGTCCTCAATGAACCAAGGGAAAAACTCCTCATACCGCAGCTTCTTCTCAGCGTCATTGCTCTTGAAAACCTGCTGAGTCTTCTTATGGAAGACTTTCTGCTTCTGCTTTTGTGCGCCGCCAAACGGCGCAATCTTGTCCAGATTCGCTTGCTTCTCCGCGTCCTTCTTCGCCTGCTCAACTTCATCCTTCGCTTTCTCCCCGGCCTCCGCAGCTTTGTTCGCCGCAGCCAACTGATTCGCCGCTGCTTCCTCCTTTGCACCTTGAAGCGGCGCTCTGGGATCTCGACGGTGAAGCCTAACCGGACGGGTAAACTGGGTAGGATCGGTAGGGTCGATTTCGCGCTTCGATTGCATCCTCATAACGTGGTGTCTCAGCCCCTTCAACAGTGAAGCTTTAGTAGTCGTGAGCTTGAATTCATGCCACTCTCCTTCGTCGTCAACAGTGATTGCGCTACCAGTTCCCGAGACCGACGAAGCGGTGCTTGGCACAGTTTTAGCGGGAGCTGCCGCTATTGGAGGAGGGGGTGGTGGTGCTGCTAGTTTTTGTCGACTCACCACCGGAGCACGAGGTCGCTTCTGTCGTTGGACTAGCGGGTTGGAATTCGCCTCCCTTCTGCGTGCGACCATGCGGGGGACGGGGCTACCGGTGGTAGGAGCGGAACTAGGAGCGGGAGAAGCCATGGTTGATGAGATGGTGATGGTGGTAAGTGCTGGGCGGGTAGAGACTGTGTTGGTAGGAGTGGTTTAAGGCCACGGAGGCTCAAGAAAACGAGCCAAGTGTCAATCTGCGTTTAAAGGCGACGAGCGGCCTCTCGCACGGTTTGCTTGGTCCCGATTGTGCCTTTGATTTTCTGTTGGGGGGTTCTGGTCCTTAAATGGCAAGTTGTAGGTGTTGTTATGATTGAGAGAGGTGTGTTGAAAGAGGTTGTGGTAGTGGTCGATGGTGCGAAGGTGAGCGGTTGATGAGAGAACAAGGGAGAGGGGAGGACGCGGTTCAACTAGGCTCGTTCGGGCCCAATGCCAAGATCACGTGATGGATGACTTGCGTGAAGGTCTTGCAAGGCTGAGGAGCCTCCAACGACGGCCCTGAAACGGCTCATATCATATCATACAAGTGTCATAGAGTGGCGGTAGGGCACGGGCAGCGGATTTCATCAATAGAATGTTCACTCTTTTTTATCATACCGCTATGATAAGGCAGTGTTCAATGGTACAAAGGCATTCAAGCAAAATGGGCCGTGCGGTGACTGGGAGGGAAAAAGTGACGGCCTTGTGAGAAGTGCTTCTGGGGCCCGGGTGGGAGGTTACCGGTACCGGTATGGGTTCTTTCTTCAAGCCCTGCAGTACAGTGTCTGGGCTACCGGGGGTTTCGCGAATGCAAAGCTATTGCAAGTTGGCAAGGTCGAATGCTAAGGTTTACCCGCAATTAAGTCAGTCCTAGCAGGTGCCTCTACGGGTTTAAGCATCTACAGGTTAACTCGCATTAACTTTCTGATGGATATATAATATATACGGCACACATTCCTTTAAGCATGATGATTATGATACCAAACGGTGCGGATCTATAAGCTACAGTAGGGGTATTCAAAGTTGAAAAACTTGAAAAAACTTAGCGTACTTCACTGTTTCATGTAAGCTTGGCACACCCAGAAACAGTTAATTTACCATTACTTTAGTTTACCATACCATACTTTTTTTTTGAGTAGATACGGACATCAAGATGTCCGTATCTACTCAAATCTCAGTAGGGGTATTCAAAGTTGAAAAGATGATTTTTCAGTAACGAGTAAATACCGGAAGTTGCATTAGGTTACTTTATGGTATTATCCAATAGCATCCACACGTTCTGGGTAGCATATTTGAGTGTACTGAGGTAACTTAAGGTAAAGTATAGATATTTTCACCAATCTTACCGATACCGTAAAATCTCTGTTATTGTTAAGAAAAAGTCAAAATAAAGAGTTTTATTGCTAGAGAAAGTAGAGAATTATTTTCAATGTATACTCTAATATTTTAGAATTTTCTTCTGATTTTTTAAAAATTTCTTTTCATATTATGTATCAAGTCTAGGCTCTGGTAGAGTTCGGTTATACTGAGTTTTGAGGTAGATACGGACCTCTTGACATCGGTATCTACTCAAAAAAAAAGTATGGTATGGTAAAGTAAAGTAATGGTAAATTAACTGTTTCTGGGTGTGCCAAGCTTACATGAAACAGTGAAGTACACTAAGTTTTTTCAAGCTTTTCAACTTTGAATACCCCTAGTATAACCGAACTCTACCAGAGCCTAGACTTGATACATAATATGAAAAGAAATTTTTAAAAAATCAGAAGAAAATTCTAAAATATTAGAGTATACATTGAAAATAATTCTCTACTTTCTCTAGCAATAAAACTCTTTATTTTGACTTTTTCTTAACAATAACAGAGATTTTATGGTATCGGTAAGATTGGTGAAAATATCTATACTTTACCTTAAGTTACCTCAATACACTCAAATATGCTACCCAAAACGTATGGATGCTATTGGCTAACACCATAAAGTAACCTAATGCAACTTCCTGTATTTACTCGTTACTGAAAAATCATCTTTTCAACTTTGAATACCCCTACTGTGAACAAGGGTATTTTGCGGGAGTTGTCCTTTCTGGCTCTCCATGTCTCAACTTATGACCCATTCTCAGCTGTCAGATCCCTGACCCGCTTATCACGGACGGCTTCAGGATGCCAACGTAGAGGCAGAGCCTCAACGACAACTACCGCTTTCGACTCCTCACCCAACAGCAAACCATTACACAGTCACATCCAACACTAAATGGCTCCCCACTCAACCACCATCGACACTGCCCACATCAAAGCCACCGCTCAAAGAGACCTTCTAGACCTTCTTGTTGCTGTAAGTTCGAGGTCAATCTTGGTCTCTGTGAAACCTCGCTAACTATCTATTCAGGTACGCGGGAAGAAGACACTCATCCTAGATAAATCGTTAAGCGGGCCTGTTGGCTTGTTTTGCAAGTTTTCTGCTTTGCAAGTACGTTGCTTCATCGCTTGCGTTGGGGGCGAGGGTACTGATTTGGCCGAACAGGATCATGGTGTCGACAAGATATTTTGGTTAGACGAGAATGTTGTTGCCGATCTCACGCAGAAGAATATCGTATTCCTCGTACGGTGCACGGTCAAAAATGCCCTCAAGATAGCTGGTACGTTACCGGGACTACATGGAGAAGTCTCATTTTTTTACCCCGCCCTTATCACCCCGGATGGGACATAAAGTAGGTTGTACAACGCTCTCTCACATTGTACTGCCAGTCTTGCTCCCAAGATTTATTATGTCTTGATATGTTAGCAATATATCATTCCTGCTTGAACGTTGATATTTACGTTACAGGTAGAGAACGATCGACTGACAAGTTCACAGCACATGTCAAGAATAACGCGAAAATTCCGGGTCAGCAATTCGAATATAATGTCATGTTTGTTCCCCGGCGGACACTCGTTTGCGAGAAGATCTTGGAAGACGAAGGTGTTCTGGGGGACTTGACGATCGGGGAGTTTCCGCTTCACTTTATACCCCTTGAGTCAGACCTCCTCTCCTTGGAGCTTGAAGATGCCTTCGAAGAACTATACCTCGTACGTCTCCCGCGAGCCTCTATTAAGACCCCCTACCTGACCAATTTTTATTGAGGCACCACTAGCGCAAGGATCACACATCCATTTTCTACTCTGCTCGCGCACTTATGAACATACAACGTCGGTATGGGCTTTTTCCGCGAATAATTGGCAAGGGGGACTGTGCAAGACGCCTTGCAGATGCTCTGATACGAATGCGCGGCGAGGAGGATGCTTCAGATTCTAGTTCTAGCCCGTTTGCTTTAGCGCCAAGCAGTGTTCTTGGTGAATTGATTGTGGTGGATAGGGAATCAGACTTTATGACTCCTCTACTGACACAGCTGACTTACGAGGGGTTGATTGATGAAACAATTGGGATTCACAACTGTAATTATTCTGGGGGCTAATAGCGTCACTGTGATTATGCTAACTGAGGTTCGGGGTACAGCAAAGATAGAAGTGGACTCTTCGCTTGTTGGAGGCCCTCAGCAGTCAGGCGTTACCGCAGCATCTTCTTCATCTGCCAGTCCTGCCGCTACCTCATCGCAACAAAAGAAAAAACCAATATCCCTCAACTCGGAAGATAAGCTCTTTGAGAATCTTAGAGATACAAACTTTGCGATTGTAGGAAACTTATTAAACAAAGTTGCTAGGAGGTTGAATGATGATTACGAGGGGAGGCATCAGGCGAAGACGGTTTCCGAAATAAGAGAGTTTGTGGGCAAACTGGGGAGCTTGCAGCAAGAGCATCAGTCGTTGAGACTGCATACAGGCCTAGCAGAGGAGATCATGAAGCATACTAGATCAGATATTTTTAATAGGATATTGGAAGTTCAGCAGAGTAAGTCTTTTAGCTATTATTTCCCCATACCTTACTAACAATTCAATAGATCTCGCGGCAGGAGTAGATCCGTCTAGCCAACACGATGCGATAGAGGAATTGATCGCCCGCAATGCCCCTCTTGAATCGGTCCTCCGCTTGCTCTGCGTTGAATCCCTTGTTGGCCAGGGGCTAAAACCCAAGGACCTGGATAACTTCAAGCGGGAGATTCTTCAGGGCTACGGCTACCAACATGTCCTTACTCTTGCCGCCCTTGAAAAACTCCAGCTCCTCCAATCTCGGACATCAATAACATTCTCCACCTCAACCCGAACCAACTATGCAACCCTGCGAAAATCTCTCAAGTTAATAGTCGACGAGGTAAATGAACAAAATCCCGATGATATCGCATATGTCTACTCAGGATATGCTCCTCTCAGCGTCCGTCTCGTCCAGTGCGTTATCCAGAAGCCCCTCATGACTCGTGGCCGACGGGGCGAAGACCCTTCGACACCTGCTGGGGTTGGCACTACTGTGAACTGGGCTGCTACCGGTTGGCGTGGATTCGAGGACGTGCTTAAGAATGTGAAGGGAAAGACCTTCGACGAGTTACAAAGGGGCGAAGAGAAGGCTGTTAGAGCTAGGAACCTACTTAATGGGGCAAACGAGAAGAAAGTTACGGTTGTATTCTTCGTAGGAGGGTGCACATTTACGGAAATTGCAGCGTTGAGATTTGTTGGACGGAGAGAGGAGGAGAAGAGGGAGATTGTTATTTGCACTACAGGAATTATTAGCGGTGATAGGATGATGAGAGCCGCTATGGAGAAATAATGAAGTAGTCCTATGGCGACAATGATGATTTACGGGGAATTGGATCTGTATATGGTTGAACCGCGGTTAATGACGTATCTTAGCGGACGAAATTTAATATCATAAATAGCTTGACTGCGCAATTCGTCTATAAGGGCGTTAGAAGCAGTGCTGCGAGGCGGGAGTCAACTTTTAGGTTGGTTAAGAACCCAGCGATGCAGTTTCTTCGAGAGACTGCAGGAATCCTGTCTTTCTATGATGGAGATTCTTAACGGAGCGTTGGAAGATCAAAACACACCCTTTTTTTCACTTGAGTGTGGAGTTGGGGTCTCAGAGACAGAAGGCGTATGCTCTATCCACTCGTGGAATATGGGGTAGGCGCAAGAGAACCCTCTGTACATTTCTAATATTATGATAGGATTACTACAACATCGGCCCAAGTTCTAGTGGTTGTTTGAAGCAATAGAATAGTTAAGATTCTGGTCTAGTAGTGGTTAGAGGTAGTTATGAAATTGAAAGACCCTTATTTATGTTTTCCATTCTGCTATCATAGTTTCACCGGGCTTTTTTCCGCCAGGTGTTAGTGGCATCGACTTGCAATATTAAATTTAAATTTTGTTGAAGCCATTTTTGTATTTTTAAACCCACTAGACCCCCCCCCCCAAATCGGACTGTTTCTTGGTCCTTTCTTTCTTTCTTTCTTTTTTCTGCTAGTAGGTTAGCCTTCCTCCTAATATCTACCGAAACTCCCCTGGCCTCCCGAATGCCTCGCAGCCCATTCAATATCTCTAAATAGATCTAAAGTGTTTATAACATTAACTGTTCCATTCGAATGCTTGTTAAGTCTGGTGGTATCTGGCAGGAGAAACCTGTGCCAAGAATGATTGACATTACAAGAATCATAGACCTCATCCTAACCGTGCCTGCTACGAGTTGGAGATGGAAGTTATCACACACACTCCATCCTAGCGAGAATAGAACTTCGCAAGTTGTTGTCGTTGTCCATATTCCGGGTTTCGAAGCAAGAATACCACCGTGTTTACTATGGCTGCTCGCTGGCCATAATAATTGCAGGAAACTGGGTAAGATATGGCACAAACTATTAAAAAGCAAACCTAAATTCCACCCACATAAATCCTCAATTCTAATTTGCCGGTGGAAAGCTAGTAGTATAAAAGGAGCATTACCAATCCTTCCTTCCTCACCAGACAACACAAAACTCCAACACCCTTAATAACCACTCTCAAGAACAACCCCCCAAACCCTCTCACCATGACTAGAGAGACCGAAAATGCGCACAACCACTACCATTACCCCCCGGAGCAGCCCGCCGTTCAGGTTCCGGAATCTTCAGTCCCGATCCTTCCTCCCCATCCAGGCCAGCAAGGCTACTGGATGGTGCCACCCCCTCCCGTTCCTAACGCACTCCCAGGTCAACCCACCGAATGGGCACCCGTAATCGCATATGGGCGGATAAGCCACTCCCAGGAAGTCACCGCCCCCCCTCCTTCCCCCGCAAACCCCGAGTGGACCGCACTGAACGGGGGGGAACCCATCCCTATCGATGAGCCGGTTGAGCGGCAAGAGACGGAAGGTAGTCTTAATCAAGGAAAGAAGTATACCTTTCTTCCTCCCCCCGATGCAACTGCTCCCGAATCTGCGGCGGGAGATAAAGGACAGGTTCCACCAGGCCTTGGTCAAGGAGTGGATTGGTTTGTTGTTCCGATCCCTGCTCTTCCTGGGAAAGGAGTGAATGGACCGTCTGATGGGCCGAATGCTCCCCCCTCAGAGAGTGACGATGGGGAACCTAGCTCTAAGGTAAATTGGTTATTTTTTCGGATTTCATTGGACATGCTAACTATATTTTAGTTGTAAAGTCCTTGCCTCGGATTTCTGGAGAGGGACTACTGGAGTTTCTTTGTGGCGGCGAAAAGCGCGGGGTTACCGGATGGGTAGAGATTTATGGATGAATCCTGTGTATTCCTTTTTCTTGAATGTTTTCTGCCTTGGGTGCGCCCGTACTCTTTTCTACAAACTTCATGATATCATAATAATTATTACAATATCATAATTAGTTTTTTTTAAAAAAAAAGGTTATCTTGAAAAATACCCCTGTGGGGGGACCACTTTCACACGATGCAACGCGCAAAAATAAATTTCTCCGCAGAATACCCTTTTAGAATTTTTCTTTTCTTTTCTCCTGTTATCCAGCATAGAAACTTGTATCCAAAACAGGCCAACTTCAAAGAAGATTCATGTGAGGGTTGGATAGCAGGTGCGCTTCTACTCATTTGATTGCACGGAAAAAGCAACTAGAGGTGTAAAGTTTGAAGAAGAAAAAGAGCGATATTGTGAAATGCTGCAAGCAAACAGGCGAAATATTACACAATCTTCCTGACCTTTTAACATCCAGCCCCCCCCATTGCCTGCTTCCTCCGACGCAGGGGGTGAAAGTGCATCTGGTATCTAGCAACGATAGAGAATTTCTCCTTGAAGTTGGCATACTTTGGGTGTTGGGAAAATCTGCTATTTTTTCTCTATGGTGGTGCGCCGAGAAGAGCTTTCATAGAGGGGTTTTTCTTCCTTTCAAAAATCATTGCACAAGTTTAGGTATGATACTATACAGGGTGATAGGACAAAAGAAAGTGAAACTCTAGAAGGGTATTTTGTAAAGGAATTTTTCTTTGATAGCATCCCACGTAAGTGGACCCCCGATAGGGGTATCCTGCAAAATATCCGTTTCCTTAACAGTTTGTTAAACCGCACAGAAATCAAGCCATAGCATCTGATTCGAGTCGACCTAAGAGTGGAGACTGTCCCCATGAGTTATCTCACCATTCTCCTTAGCGCCCGCCATCCAGAGATCAGCTCGCCGCGACACATCAGTTGACCCGAAGAAGAAAGATATCTTAGACATTGTTACGGGCATGGTATCCGGGTAGGTGTGGAGGCGTCGTAATTGATGTGGTTGGTTCGAAAGTGGAGAAACATCCCCATACATCTTCTAACGAACCTCCGCCGCGGGGCGGACCCAGAGATACCCGACGGGGACACAGCTAGTCACTCGGAGTGCAACACATAAGGGACCGCTCTTGTGTGATAGTTGTCTAAGGCTCCGAGATACGCGTCTCCGCGACGCTTCAATTGGGTTTAAAGTATATGCCAAGCGAGCCGGGAGTAGGAAAGTGTCCCTATGCATCTTCTAGCAAATCCCCGCAGTGCGGGGGATCTAGAGATTGTTTTGCGGCGTCATTTCCGATCACTCGAAATATAAAAACGGATATTTGTATTCTCGCGATGCAGTAAGAAGTCAGGAGGACCGCTCCCAATAGCATATCTCTTGTGCGTGTGGTGCCTTGCTGGTTGATAGGGCACCGGAGAGTTTAAGAGGCGGCTCAACAATCCCTCTCTGCCGCTGCCCCACTCCCGTTCTTGGAGATTGATGGAGGGGTTGGGCCCGAGCCAGTACCAAATTCAAATCAAGCAGCAGCTTACCATGCCTCTCCTCCTCTTCTTCCCTCTCTCTTCCCTCTCTCTTCCACTTTCATCATCAACACACTTCCTTCTCCCGCAACCTAGTCCATCAACCTTGGTATGTGAAGCTTCAGTCCTTGTTGGAGCTCTTGCTAATCCATACCACGCCCCAGTGATTCCACGCGTCAGAAATATGTCGAACAATAACTTTCAACCCGCTTATTACCCTCACCACAACTTTCCCTATGGCGCTGTTGCTCAACCTGCCGCAGGGGAGTTCAACACTGGTGCCAACCAGGCAACCTCTCCACAGTTCTTTATTATGAGGGCACCTGCGGGAGGCAATTCCACCATGGCCGTCGGGGAGCCGAAGAACAAGGGTGCGGCGAAGGATTATTCCTGGCTTTTTGGCCAGGATTCCCCGTACTATGTGGCCCAAAAATCCACTAATTCCGTCCCTGCCCCCGTCCCCGCCCCCGCCCAAACCGGGCAGTCGGCCGCGACCAAAGGCCAACGTTGGTCAGCAGTAGTCCAGGTCTCTGCTAAACCCGCGGTCAAGAAACCTGGAAAGCTTAACATTGCTGGATTTTGCGTATGTTGTTTCCATTCCCTGCTTCCTTCCGGACGTCTCGTGGCTGATGAGAATGATAGTTGTAGAATCCTGGCGCTCGAGGGGGGATGTATTGGGGCATTTGTTTGGGGATTGTTTGGGTTATTCTGTTCGGGGCTTTGAGTTTATTTTTCGTTTTTTTCCTGTTGGCCAGAGGGTAACCGAGATTTGTTCCTTATTCTGTCTTGATCAATTGATTTCTTCTCCCCTTTATAAAATGTTAAATCCACTGTGGGGCGCTATTTCCTGCATGGCTGCTGTTTACAGCACTTGCTAGGAATAACAGTCTGCCCTAATCTCTCTCCTTAGGATCAGTTGTGGAGTCTCTGGTCTGGTTCCATATAATCGACAACCAGGGCGCATTATATCTTCCCCTCTGTCTGAGGATAGAGCTCGGGTATCCGGCGACTAGGTCTCTCACAATACTCGAACCCTTCCCTACTCAAGTTTCAATCCTGGCACATCGGCGTCACAGATTATGACGCGGACAATGCCGACATGCCTTGTCACTCGATCATGCAGAACCCGCTGCGGGTGCAACCCCAGTCTTAACCGGGACCCAGAAGGCGCTGTCACAAAGAAAGGAGGATCAAAGAAATGCGGTTATGTGAGAAACACGGGTATGTGGGCATCACCTCAATCCCTTCTTCTTTGCCCTTTTCTTGCATGAAGCTATTAAAGCGGGATAGAATTGCGCCCGGCGAATAAAATCCTGGAGATTACAGCGATGGCCAGCGATCTTAGCATGATCGCTAGAAAGGAAAATTTAATACTATCGAACCAACCGCTCCTATTTTATTCACGTAAAATTTATGGACGCGAAAGCATCCAGGGCTGTCGTTGGGCAATTCTATCATACGAAACCCCCCAGGGCCTATCATCAGACAATTCTAAGAAGCCCCTTATGGCCCATAAAAGCGTATCCAGGACCTTCTCGTCCCCCATTCTTCGTACCTTGCGCCCATCGCTTCTCCGCCCTCCAACACACCAACCAAAGATCCACTAACACTCGTATAAAATGCCTGTCAATCACAACTATCATTTTGGAGCCGGTTGGGCTCCACCAGCTCCACCCCCAGACCCCCTCGTCCCCGCGTGGGTGTTCGGGGCACCCGCACCCGAAGCTCCCCCGGTCGCACCCATTCAAGCCCCAGCAGCCGCAGACCCACCTCCCCAGTGGTTCGCCATCGCCGGGAACGGAAACCCCCCTCCTGTCCCCGCCCCGGCTCCTGCTGCGCAGCAGAACAACGCCCCACCCGCCCCCCCTCCACCCCCGGCCCCGGCCCCGGCTGCTGCTCCAGTAGCTGGGCCAGACTGGTTCATCTCACCAGTCCTGGCTCCGGGCCCGGTGGGAGCCTCTCAGAATCCGGCGGGTTTCTTTGTAAATCCCTCTTGAGCTGAATCAATTATGGAATTTTGCTAATGGTTAGTAGGGGTAAACGTCCATGGGTATCCCATATTATTCATTGATGTGGGAAATGGTGAAGGGATATATAAGGAAAGGGTTGTGTTTGTCGATTGTTTTTCGTTGCCCTATTCGGGTTATTTCTTTTAGCTTCTGGACGAAGGTGAGGTATGGGCCAGCTACTCGAATATGTTCGTTTTGAGGTTCATGTAAAGTAGCCTATATATGGCCGTCAAAAGTTTCAAATATATCGACATTCAAAAAGCAAAAACCACCTTACCGTGAACCCTGAATTCAAGAGGTCATAATCGACACATTTCTTCTTCTCCTATCACAAATCCCGCGCAACAATTGAATTGGTATGATAGCATGGGACCTATCATACTGCGTGTCTCCCAAAATTCTTTCGTCCAAACTTCATAAACCTTAAGCACGCTACTCGCCTAGGACTGAGCGCCCAGCCCAGAAGTCTGTGATAGCAAAGCACTCCGTTTAGGCAAGTATCATATCATAGTATTGGAAATTTCTGATAATAGTCATCATACCTCTCGTCGAAAACCACAGTCTCTAGCAGTGCAAAGATCCAATTTCCGGTCATTAATGATCATCGTCAGGTTATTATGAATAGGTGTAAACCCCCCCCCACCCCCCTAACCGAGCCCCGTCACCGTAATCGATTCGTTGTGCTCGAGTGGTAGGTAAATTTCGGGACATATCATTTCTTTTTTGCCACACGGTAGGAAACCGCACTGTGATCATCCTTCCTCTTGGGAATCTGCCAGTAATGAGAGCACGACATCCCCAAACCGCCCCAGAGCACTACCGAGTAGCCGTATGAAGCATGCCAAATATGACTTGTCCATAGAGCAAAAATTAACTCCAGCCGCACTCCGAGAGGACAAATCTAAATTTTTATTTTTTTTCCCCTGAACCCGCAATTCTGGTGCGGGCAGAAGCTCCCCGCGGGACATGTTTCTGTAGATAAAGAAGCAGAATGGAATTTTCATCTTTCTAGGATAATGAATTAGCGTGGCGATGACAAAACGAGAGAACGAAAGATATGCACCAGACACGATCACTTCAGAACACGAGTGACAATCCGTGACAAGATTCAGCCAAGAAAAAGATAGGGTTACAGTAAGTTAGGCCTCTCCTTTTTCATAATATTCCCCTTGCATAAAAGCTGCAGCAAAGTTACACGGTTGGCTTGGTGGATGCGCAGTGCCACAGTGGCAACAGTGGCGTCGCTGGGGAAACCAACAACTCCACCCGGCGCTTACTCTAACGCTTGAATCTGCACCACTCGGGCGAGTTGTGATACACCACTTCATTGTTCTATGGTATCACAATATCCCGATACATAGCGTACTCGAGTAGCTCGTACCAGTCCCGGTATTATTTATCGATAGCGATGGATATCCTTATTGTATGTGTGCCATGTTTACCCGAGTAGGTGATTTAATCTATGTACCCCGGGCTGGGTCTTGGACGAACCCGTCCCAATCAATTGTGCACTCCTTGGTTGTGCTACGATCACCGGCAGTTGTTGCCGCGGCTTGTGTCACGGTGGACTTTCCATAGAAAGGGTGAAGGTGAGCCTGGTCTCTCTCTCTCCGCTCGGGTTGAGAAACTTGGATACTGTATCATAACCCTTTTTCAACCCTCGGGCTAGGTTCCTCCTCTGTTTAATTCTCTTTTTCAGCGTGTATGTACGGGTAAAGATGATGTAAAGATATGATATGGGATTTCTCTTTTGTGCGAGTGCCGGTTTATATATAGATTAACCCTCTCCATTTGGTTCTTGTTTTTACCCCTCTTGTGGGAAAGTCCGTGGCTCCCCCCCGCAAAGTCTTGGCTTCGTTGTGCTCGAGTACTTATTCGTACTCAGCCTAGCTCCATTTCTACCAAACTTGCTGCCTCTCTCACTCTGCCTACTACGCCCCTCGTGGTAATCTGACGAATCTTTCTCGTCCTCCTCCCTTCCCTTTTAATAATATTCCGCTTTCTCTCTCCTCCTTTCATCTCCTCCCCCATCTTCCCCTCCAACCATTTGTTTCCTTCGCTAAGATCCTCTTACCTACCGCTATTGCCGACTCGACTTCTCCTGACAACGGGTGGCTACTGATTGCTGGTGTTCCACACTTCTCGCGGGTACCTAGCCCGTCCTTCACCTGCAGCCGGGCAACGACGCTCTAGTAAACTCTCTTCCATTTACGCCCCCAACCCCTTCACCGCTGCCACCGAACAGGATGCCGGCCCGTGCAGTTTTCATCGCCGTGTCGGCAGCTATAGCTGCTGGCATCGTGGTTTACCATGAACGCGAGAGACTCCTGGAACTTCTCGAACGCACCAGTCGGAAAGTTGCCTTATCGCTCTCACAGATTGCGGAAGACTTCGACCCACGACCACGACAAACGGAGCATCCCATGACCAGTAGGGCACCCACTCGACCGCGAACTCCGACCGAGGAACAGTGGACAGAGGAGGAGAAAGCTTTCATCTTTGACGAGAAGCCTACCGATACCGAGGCACGCAAGCGAGACGAGGACACTTTTGGTGCTGCCTCTGGCTGGGAGGGACGAGATGGCGCGGCTAGAGACGTAAGACGCCGTGGTTCTCCACTCGCCACTCTGGTAGACGGTTCCATCCTTTTCGACACTGCACCGGCTTCGCCTGCCAGGTCCTCCACCCCAACGGGAACTTCCGTAAAGGTGCCTGGCTCTGTTACATGTACTTCCGTCTCTCGCCGTAGTTCGAGTGCCACACTTAGTGGCGACAGGGCTCTACCGAATCTTCCTCCTCCCCTCCCACCGAAGCCTCAAGCTCTTGCCCAGGAAGCCATTCCGATGGCCGCAGCAGTGGCGGAAGAAATTGTTTCCCCCCCGCAAACCCCCAATGTTCTTGTCACCACCGCAAACGCAGACTCCTCGCGAACCGCTTCGTCAAGCAGTGATCACGAGGGACGCCAGGTTGAAAACCCCTTTGGGAACTCGCAGCCGTATTGGAGCATTCACGAGTGGGCCGAGAATACCACACTAGGTAGCGGCAGCAGGTCACCGAGCATTGCTGGCAGTGCAGCCGAGGAAGTTCCACGGCCTGCCGATGAGATCTTGAGTGAATTCGGATCCGAAGATGAGAGCGTGGGTTCGTGGACTGAAGTTGGTAGCTCCGTTCACAGCGACGACGATAATTAAGCACGTTTTGCAGTTGCTTTATTCAACGCATCTGTTTTGTTCACAAATGGTTTCGGATAAACAGTTCTGGCGCGCGCGTGAATTCCTTTTCTGTGTGTATCTATAAATTGTACGGATGGGGATCATGGGAGAGACGAGATTACGGGGAAAGAGACGAAAACAAGGGAGGAAGGAAGGAAGGAGAAATTGTCAGATTCTTACACCGCTGGATAGGGGGTCAACATCAGGTTTTTCGTGATTTTTTCCCCTCTACTCGTTTCTTTGCTCTGATCTTACCTTCTCATTGTTTACTCTCCCCCATTTCCTTTCCTTTTTTTCTTTTCCCTCTCTCTCTCTTGTGGAGTGGTCTGGTTTACATTTTCGCGCACTTCTTCCCATACTTTCCACTTTCTTTTTCTCCCCGCCTAACGTTGCAAGGGAAAACAGATAGGCTGGGAAAATTATTCCTTTTTAATGTCTTCTTTCCTTCTCTCTCTTAGCTTTGCCTGCTTGCTTGCTTCATCACACCCTGTCCTATCTGTATTGGGTTTCTTTTTTTCTTTTCTTCTTCCCGATTTTATCCATATATACAAGTGAATATCTAGGGTTGAGCGCTATAGTGAGAATTATCATGTGCTTTTCGCGAGATGGTGATTGTCCTGAGTGGGTGTAAAGGGTGCATGCAGGACCATGTAACGAGTGAGAACACATGATGGGACTTGGGGAGGACGTAAGCTTTCAGGGATGTATTGTGGGGGCGGGGAGTAGTTCTTCCGTGCTGAGATTGGGGTAACTGTGGCATATGGGTGGTATTGTGGGGTATGCCATTGATTTATGGAGTTATTCATGTGCACGCCAGGTGAGGTATCACCTTGCTATGCTTTCCTGTACTCGTAGGGTATTGGAGGTGTATGCTGTGGCGTAAATGGGTTGAATACCAGCTATTTCTCAATGAACATTGTTATTTCTAACCTACGATTTCTAAACTGGTTCGATCTGGACCTCGTAAATATCACCTCTACCTACCTGCCTGTGAGGTCCGCGCTTCGGCAGTGGAGTTCGAACATGTCTGGGTATGATGGTACAGTATGTTATCATCTCCTTGAGTCCACATCATTTTGCGAAATGAGGACTCACGTGGGAGTGAAGAAAAGTCTGGGCCAAGATACTGTATTACATAATCCTTAGACTGATCGTTAGCACAACTGGGCTACCGTATTTCCTGACTTCCGCCACGGTATTCGCGAAGACCGCCCTCCCCGCTAAATTTAGGTACCATGGACGCGAAGGGAGAGGAATTCTTGAAAACGGAAAGGGATAGTTTTTTTGTATTTTTGCTGGTTGTGCTGGTTACTGTATATTCTAGTGCGCTCATAGCGTGACTAGATGGCATCTCCGCCGAGATCTTTGGAGGCCTGAGCTATCATACAGTACTGCAATTGCTTGGATTCCTCTTATGACAACGGTGGTCTAATCCAAGCTTCCAATCCGCTCCGACCCCGGTCGCCCCAAGGCCCCACCCACACACGTATATATAATGTGGGCCGATCACGGACTGTGTACGAGTACTGTATCAATCCCCACAAGGAAGCCGCAAAAAGCCAACCGGATTGAAAAAGCCAGAGCGGAAGATGAGCAGGGGGAACGGGAGAAACAGGGAGGGAAAGGAATTGGTAAAAAAGAGATGTCTGTTCATTAAACCTTGTGGACATTCACAGGTACAGTACAGTACAGCACAACACCCCACACATGGGATATTGTTTTCTGGTGATTATATTTCAACACTAACTTGTGTCGAGATGATTTTCTACCGAGTGGAGGAGCTGCGAAATCGGGAGTCGTTTTGTCTTTGGACCGTGGTACTTTTCCTGGGCTGGCATACTGGTATACCGGTAAGTTACTGGTATGATAGTCTGGGTATTCCAGCCGCCGGTTCGCTCACTGCTCTGAGATTTATTCCGGTATCGTTGTGGGGTCTTTGGGGTTGAGGTTTGAAGAGATAATAATATTATGATACTGCACAGCACTCTACTATGGACGGGGGTGCATGGCCCCCAACATTCAAGTTAAATTTTAATTAAAATAATAAGCTTATTCGGTCCCCCCGCAATTCCTCCCCTGTGCTTCTGGAAGATCTTGATTAGTCAACGGTTGGTTACCATAGAGGCGCTCTTGGAGTTATGATCTGATCTCCGAGTGTGCGGTATGATACTCTCTAGCTTCACTGCATGGTACAGTACACAGGGGCGTTATTAAGAATTCAGGGGCTAATTCTCTAGAGGTGGGATACATGGGGATTATTTGGCCGGATGGTCATGAAGTCCTGGGAGAATACAATGTTATGATACAGAAGGCAAAAGCCCGAACTGGTTACTTTTGCTTTGAAGTTGCACCCGGTTGAGTGAGGGTGGGATGTTTAGGAGAGATTTTCATCCTGATGAATTGGTATAGTAGGAAATCTGGCTGGTTCCAATTCCGGTTTACGCCTCCCCCCCATCTACTTGTATAGTGCCATGTTGCTCTTGGAATGCCATACTCGGTAGCTACTCTCAGGTTTCTACCGCTTCCTAAAGACCCTATGGTTGTATTGCCATCTAGGAGAGAACCCGCCGACTCTCAATGACCCCGAGTACGACGTTCTGCGTAGACTATGATACCATCGGAAATTGGGGGTAGAATACCCTGTTTCGGGACTAAACGCAGAGAATAACGCAGCAAGGGTGAGAGCAAGTAAATTCTGCCTCGGTGATTTCTAAGGATTTTAATGTGCCTTGACCGAGGATACTTTTTGGCTACAGTATGGATAGGTACGATATGCCCGTATGCGATGGAGGGAAGGTGCTATACTGGAGTCACACGACCATTTGGGACTCTCCAAATTACTGACATGAAAAAAAAAAAATGAACTAGTCAAGTTGTTTGGTACAGCCTGAGCTGGCAATAACAGTGTTTGTGACAAACCATTAAATTTTGATCTATAAATTTCGCACTCCAACTTAATTCCCAAAACCGCCACCATACCGGTATCAGAAAACCCACCGAGCAGGATAACGCCCCGAGTTATTAAAAAAAAAATACCCTTTTCCACACAGCCAATCAAGTTATTAACGAGTAAGTTAATATCCATCAGCCGGTTATGATACCGCCATTGACGTGGAAAGAAACTCGACAGAATGGGAGGGAATTACCCCTTCCATACCGTAGTGAACCTAAAGGTAAAATAACAAGTGCTGTTGATTTCAAAATTCATCCATACCTCTGTATTTGTGGTTGATGATACCGTAATTGTACCGTAAGTTACTGTACAAATAGGTTTACATAGCACCTTATATAATACATAGCTCATGAAATTTGGTCAAAAAAAAAAAAAAGTACTTGATTGCTGACAGGCTCCATTGTTTGGGACAACACCCTGATGGTGCTGACGGGATTGGGTTTTTACAGCTAATCGTCCCGGGTGGTCGTGTGACCACACTATATATAGGATTTACGAATAATCACATCATTAATATTGTTCCATTATAGGCCACCAGATCATGTGATAAAATGTCAGTATTTTTATACATTGGGGCTAGCGCCAATGATAATTTGTGCGGGAACTGGGGCGATTGCACCCCTTACCGAGTGATATTAAAACTATTATAAAAAAGACTATGTCCACAATAGAAAATAAAAACCAAAAGAGTAGAAACTAACACCACACGCTAAATATCCCTAGGAATGGACATGAATCCTGACTTAAAAAAGGAGGAGGAAGGAAAAAGAGAAGGGAAAATCAAACACAGCCCGAGGATTGAAACACGGCTACAACATCAAGAGATGCCCCACCAATTAATTTACTTCGCTGATAGCTCCAATCGACTTGTTCCAAGAATCTTAGAATATGCATCTTCAACCTCTCTCGCAATTTCTAGGAGCGAGACGATGACAATCTATGAGGATGTTAGCACTCGCAAAACATGATCGGGTCGAAATCCCATTATCATTTCACTTACTTGATGAGTTAAATTGGGCAAACGATCCCGGTGTAGCCCAATCCATTCAAGCGGTGGAGTAGCCTCCCCCATATCCCTCAATTGTGGAGTTTCAATAATCGGTAACTCAAGAGCGTTGTACTCATATCGAGACTGGGGAACGTTGACAACCGCAGTTATTTTGCCCTTTTCCTTCTTCTCAGACTCCCCACCTTCGCCCGATAATTCAGACGGGGATGACGAAGCGTCTGTATTTATAGTGATATGCGAGCTCGATACTGATTTTCCTTGTCGCTGTGCTATGGATTTGACATGTGTTGCCCACATCCTATTATTTCGGGGTTAGCTTAGCACAAACACGACGAAGGTCAAATAATACATGCCCTTTGATGAAGCTAACTCTAGAATAGTTCCACCCCACGTCTACCTTGCCTTCGAACGCGCTCTTAAAAATATAGTCGATATCCATCGACCCTGCTTTGTTCCAAGTGTGCATGAACGCTGTAACCCGAGGAACCTTCAATATTGTCCCACCCTTCGTGGCTCCAGAGTTTCGCACGATGTCTTCCACAGTAAAATCTTGACTCAGAACCTCAGCTCTTCGGATCTGAGATAACGCAATCCTGAGTTCCCCCAAAGTCATCTCTAGTTTGCTATGTAGCCTTTCGTCCTCCATCTCCACAGCAAATCTGGCAGTAGCGTTCAATGCCTCCATTTTGAAAACCTGGTTGTCGTAGAAAGTGCTGGGGAAAGCGCCAATATTGACCTCCTTGAGGCTCACCACAACATCGGTGTGAAGCGATAAGAAAGTTGGTGGATGTGCTTCCTTGTGGGTCGAAATAGAAGGGGATGAGGGGCGCGCGGGGAAGTTGTGGTTCGATTGCGAAGGCCTGTTCAAGTACCTCTCTACGTCCTTTAGAGAGGTTTGATACGATGCTATTTTCTCTTGAGCAAGCCGGAGAAGCGCTTGGTAGAGTGCAAGACCTTGGGATGCGCTCTGCGCCGTACAGTAAACATGTACTCTGTCTCCATCCAGCACTCCCACCAACCGATCTCCCGCATTCCCATTATCCCTCTGAACGTTGTACATGAGGAAGGAAAAGCGAGTAATATCTGCAACTAAGAAGGCTTGATAATCAAAGGACGTTTTGGCCTGGAGCTGCTCAAGGCTTAACGAAGCCTGAATAAGGGGAGCTCGAATGGCGTCATCAGCAGCAGCAGAGCGCCAATGTATCGCAGTCCGCGCTTTCAAGTTTTTCAAATCAACAAATCCGCTAGCACGCCCAGTAGCAGACGCCCTTATAGTGTCAAACCCAAGGCACATTGTTTGCTCCCAGTCAGAAGTCTTGCGAGAGTCGACCCAAAAGTTCGAAATAAGCAAAGCAGTCCTTCCTAGCGCTTGCCCAAGGTCCAATTGTAGATCAATCTCTGAGATCGCCACCGTCGTGTTCCACGGAAACGCCTTGGTAGCTGCAACTTTGTGGTATCTTTGAACCAACATTGGAGAAGGTTCCGATGATGTAACAACCGGAGCAGGTGTGCTTGAGCGAATTTCTTCGGGAAGCCAGATCTCTCGGAAAAGTAGGAAGTCTTGGAATTGCTTGACATTGAGTAAGGCTTTCATTGGGCTGAGCTTCATGATGCATGAGAGGCCTTCGGATCCGTTAAGGTGTTTGTTATTCATTAATGAAACAACCACCGACTCAACCTCAAGGTAGCCGGTAGATTCTCTTGAATAGACATGGCGCACTGAAGTCCGCAATCCGGCTACAGTGGTTGAAATGGCATAGAAGCGCCCGCTTTCCGGATCCTCACAGGTGCTAACGGTGACATAAATCTCTTTATACTCAGTAGAAGCTGCTACTCGCGCAATTGGCTGACAACTGAGAGTAAACTCTTGCTTACATATCCTCAAGCCGATGTTGAGTCTACAGCGTCCAAGGATCACTGCTGGATCAGGGGGAGACTCCTTCTCGCCCTGAGACGCTTTCGCATGCTTATCCTCTGGCCTAGCCTCCTTGGGGTCTCGCATCACCTCCTTCACATTGGAGGTCATCTCCAGTATCAGAGGCACTACGGAAGGGTAGAGAGTATTGCTCGAAGCGCTGACCTTAATCTCTGCATTTAGTGATGGGTCCTCATTCGGAGGCGCAACATATTCAGCCTTGAAAGCCAGTCCTGGGGACCGAAGGATCGTTGTGCCGTTTGATTCTCCATGGGCAAATTGCCCGTAACGGCCCTGTGGAGTCCCCACCCCTCCTCCTCGGGTGGACGACAGCCCGGGAAGTGTAGGTGAATCCGACACATTGCTAATACGGACCACAGCTCCAGCAAAATCTGCATCTACTAGAACCGAGCCTAGTCTTTTGGTTCCGAACATATTTTCCCTCTCGGCACCACTTTCAGTTGGAGTCGACTTCCATGTTGCCGAGGCGTGGCGTAACTTCTCACTCGCTGTAGCGATGGAACTTTCGAGATCACTAGCTGCGAGGACAACTGAAGAGGTGACTCTTAGATCTAATGAAGTACCTTTAGCTTGGATCGCCAATCGCCGGTCCGATTGATTGACGAAACAAGCAACGTTGAAGATCACCTCTGGCATGAGCGCTGAGTTCTCAGACCTGGCCGATTGTTTCCGTTCAGTATTCGAATCCACCACCTCCAGCAGAAATTCTTCAATCGTAAGACACGCCTCGTTCTCCTTCCTTGTAGCTGTAGCGAAATCAATCCGCTTGAACGACAAAACGAGATTCTGCCTTGAATCGTCGTTCGAAAGAGAGGAGCCAGAATTCCCCACGATCCACGACACCTGGATTCCCATCATTTCAACAGCGATCATAGAACTAAAAAGCTCAATCCCACTCTGACCAGCTTCGGCATAGTCCACCGCGATGAGTGGCTTCGATTTGCGTAGTCTCCTGAGATATTTGACTTCTCTCGAGAGATCCAGGTCCTTCAACCTGTCCTGTAAATGTCCAGCGACATCGACGATTGTTGAGGCAGTCTCCGCAAAAAGATCGACCCGGAGCGAGCGACTCTTAATAAAGAAGGCCCTAACAGATTTGCCCCGCGGAGTCTTCTTAGTTGAGAAAAGAAGAGAAGCATGAAGCTCAACATATCCACATGAATCCAGAGCCCCATGTATGCCAACCCGATCAAGCTCAACCGTGATCTTGCGGAACTCCAGATGGACCTCGGGAATTGAAAGTATATCTAAATCGGGTTTAGGTCTATTGGAGGCATGTACTTGAATAGAGCCGAGATCAATCTCCAAACTCGCGGAAGGGGCAGACGTTTGTATTTTCAAGCCGGAAATGCCTGCATGTGCACGATACACTAAAGGGGCACCGGGTTTGGCTGAGGATGCGTGAGCATCCTTAGAATTCCCGAATATCTCGTCAAGTCTCGCTTGGGTGCCAATCCATTCAGCCCTGGCTTCATCAATAACATTTGTAACCTCTGGTTTGTTGAACGCATTGAATAAGCTCTGGAGTGATGATGCGTCAAGTTGAATAGCTTCCACCGAGAGAAAAACCTCCAACAACCGTTCTTCAGCGGAAATACAATCCCTAACTCGGCCATTGATGGCCGGTATCTGCAATGCCGATATTCTTCTCGTCTGTTGCCTATCATAACCTGTTCGTATCTCGTGTTCGTGATGAAGTACATCGAAATCAATAACCATTTCCTCGGTAGCATTTATAGGTCGAGTGGAGAGCCTGACACCATTTCCATGCATCAGATAAGCTAAAGACGGTAGAAGAGTGGCCTCAATGCTGAAACTCTCCAACGAGAGTGTCAGGTGAACGACGTGAATAGTCCTCTTTAAGTATGAAGGGCTTTTTGGTAACGAGTTTGTGGCCGAATTTATATGTTTCATCCCCTGAACGAGCTTCCATATCTGCGAGAGCTCATCGTTAACTATGACATCGATGACTTCCATAAGCCCTAAAACCTCCTCTTTGATATTGAAAGATATGCTCCCGCAAGAACCCGCGATCTTCCAGATATTAAACCGAGTTACAGCCAAGCAATGTTCATCAAAGTGGCCGTAAAGGCTTGGCTTGTGTGCTCTTGCCAAGCTCAAAACTTTACCAGTATAACTTAGCTCTGAAGTCACTAGATCTGCCCTTATCAGAGCACTGCCAACTAATGAATCTTGTAGCTCTATGTTTTGTTCCGAGATAAATAGTGAGGCTTGCATCCCGTAAGCTATCGACAAGCTCTTAAGATTCACCGTGTCCAGAGAGACCGATCCAGTATCCATGGTCCAAAGAAGATGGAAGCTTGGTTTCTTTTTTCTAACCGCACCCGCTGCCCTTAGAGAAGACTCGCCTACTGAATGAGGTTCTGTATCTCCCTCACGACTCGCCAGAGCATTCGCTAGTCCCTCTGCGATATCCAAAATTTCCCAAGTCAGAGACAACTCAATGCTGCGGCAATGGACTTGCACCATTACCGACGCCGAGATGCTCGGGCCTAATTCTGCTGCCAAGAGCCCGCCTGAGTTGCTCTCTCCGGGGCTGCCTATTGAAACGGCAGTAGAAATGTTGCGAATAGAGAACTCGCACTGCATCGGACCTGGATCAACGAGTAACTTTAAGCTTGCTAGCATAATTCGAGCCTTTGTGGTACGTGGAATAACTATAGTATCACCCTCTTTAAGATCACTCCCGAATATAGCTCGAACCACGAAGCTATGTTCTAGATTTACCAATTCCCAACTCCGCCATCTCTCGAATGCCCCTACTACCTGCCGCCTTGCATCAAGAGGACAGTTTCCCATATTTCCAATGCATTGTCTGTCCACATCTTGCTTGTGTGCTGCCGAAAGGGATTGATAAATATGGCGCATTCTAGACATAACCTTCCAAGAATCGTGGACGCGGACGTGATCCAACGATGAACGAAGTACGTATGACGGGCGAGTTAGTGAGGGCGGATCATTTATTACTCTCGACTCAGGTCTAGCACCTGCGACGGCGAGCCTATAGGCAAGATCCCGCATCCGGTTACGCTCGCCAGAAAGAACCCCGAATGCCTGTTCAATATCTCCAATAAGAGGAGCAGTCCGACCAATAGCGTCGTATAAGAACAGTGCTTGCCTGCTTTGTAGTGAGGATACAACGTTTTCGATCTGCAGAGATGCATTGGAGGTCTCGTGTGTGGAAGCCCAGAAAAGTAAATCTTCTACCAGAATACCCAATGCTGGCTTTGTAAACGGGTCAGATGACTCAGCCAATAGCTGCTTCAATGTCAACTCCAATCCATCCAAAAGAAGATGAATCGAAAAAATCCGTTTTACTGGATCAACCTCCAGATGGTTCGGACTCCGTTCGGGGAATATTGTCTTCGACCTAGCCGCAACTAAGAAGCCTCTCAGCTCAAGGTTAAAAGAGTCCTCATCTGGTTTCTCGTCACCAAAGTTCTGGACACTGTTGGAAATCTGTTGTGGTACCGGATTGGTGAAGCAGAACTTGAGTTGGGAGGATTTCAAGCAGACTTCGATTATCCTCGAGTCGCTGGATGGGCGGGCAAGGCCGGCAAGCTTCTCAACAACATCTTCTTGAATATTGTCCAGAATATCCTCAGGGGTCTATTGTATATAACGTTAGTTAATAAGCAAACCCGAACACACGTACGGCCTACCTTTGCTTGCACGCAATCCAAAAGCCGTGCCACAGCCTTGATGGCAACCGCCGTGCAATGACCCCTGATTCCAGGCGTAAACTCAACCAGGATACTTTCGTGAGCTGTTTTTTCATCGATAAATGTCCCAGCAGAAGTGGATGATGAACCCCTTGCCTCACCATCTCTCACGCTACGCTCACCCCTAGCAGAAAATATTGGGACATTCTTTAAGTTGAGTTCTATAGCTTCCAACGGAAAACTCGGCCGAGCAAACGGGCTTGATAATCGAACTTTAGACGAAGGTTTTCGAATACTTCTACTAGAATATGTTCGAGGGGTAGATGATGGTTTAGGTGTTTGCGATCCCAATGTAGTTAATGTTGGCGTCCGAATGAAACCTCGCGTATCCGGCGTAAAAGAAAGTGCGTCTGAAAAGGATTCTACTGCTGAGTGGAATGATGGTGCATGTGAGCTCGCCGCCCTACGACTGCTTGCTGCTCGGCCTGCAGACCTACGGAGAAAGTTAGGTGGATGTAATTTCCTAAAGGAATATACGAGGGAGCCACGTACCCTGTGGCCAGAAACGAGTTTTTGCTTCTTGAGCTCGTTGTAATTTGAGATGATTTTCCGCAATCAATCGAGCTCCCCCCAAATATTCTATATCTCTCATCATCTAATACTTTTATAGGTAAGCATTTGTTATAAGGAGCCACCACAGAGTACATACCATGGATAGGCGTAGGCAGCCCAGGCAATGGAAGAGTAGGTTCTGTTTGGTCCATATCTTCATTATAGAGACTACTCCCCCGACTCCCAATGCCCTCGAAACCATCCCTCAAAAGAAAATTCGCCCTCCCCGTTCTATAATCACTCTCTCTAACATGTTTCATTTGAGAACCGCGGTGCTTCGAGAACTCTTTTTTCCTTCCGAATGCAGTCATTTTTAAGGAAGTCTCAAGATACCCCCTCGTCTCTGCTTCACCTGCATCTTTCCTAATATCAACACAGGCCATCGTCAAATCAGGGAGTGACAATGATATCCGTTCAGAATGTTTTTCGTCCGCGAGATCATTCAAAATAAGAGATATTTCACCGCTAGTGATTCGGAATGCTAATGGGTCATCGTCCAGATGAAGCCAGATTTGCATGGCTTTGACGTTCAGTCTAACGAAGGAAACATCGTGGATAATGACAATGTTCCTCAGTGGTATAGGCAGAGCATTCTCGATATCCTCGAATGCAAATATGAAAGCTTTAAGCGCAGATACAGTTGTATGGAGGAATTCAGTGGTGCATTCCCCTGCGACTGAGCCAACGCCAATATCCCAGTTACAGATATAAGTGGGCTCAGTTGGCGGGAGTCCAAACAATCGATGACCATATATCGTAAGTCCATCGACAAACAACTGCGAGGTGTGGGAGGAGCTCGTAAGAGATGCGGATATTGGACTAAGGTCCAGTTGAAGATCTGTATACATGAAAGTAGTTAGTTCATCCGTAACGATAGATAAAGCCGAGATACGGACCCATATAGTAATTAGTGAACCTCATGTCCATTCCCACAACCGCCACACCTAACTTAATCCCTTCTTCAGCGCCATAAATCTTTTTCGGTAACACAACAGAACAATCCTTGGCATCCAAATTGAGAATCACGTCCAGATCGTTACTCTTTATAGCTCCGCCATCCGCAAGGGCAAGTGTTCCACCCTCCTCCCGTTGCTTCTGCCATTCCTCGAGCGTCTTGAAGTGTAAATTCTCTCCAAAATAATTCTCCCTGACAATCAGGAAGTATCGAATCAGAAACCCGAATAACTTCAACTCCAAGCCTACGCCTACAATATCCAAGAGGAGTGTATCAACTAGACCTGGTTCAACAGCTGAGTAGAAATTATAGCTTCCTTTAAGCCTAAGTTCTTCAGCACTCCCTAACTTCATCCCCGCCTCTGGCCCCAAGAAGCTATTCCAGGTATTCCAAACCGGCTGCCTCACTCCCAATTCCAACCTATTTCTTCGTCCGCCAGAATCATCGAGCCAAACATCAAATACCACCGTATTATCATCCGGCCTGAACCTAGTCATATCCAACACTACACTACCTCGTAACCCTCCGGCTCCCCTGAGTATTATGAATGTATTGTCCTCAAAGTCGCTCGGGTTATTAATGATGTTCTGATCGTTGACGTTTATGCAAACTTCAAAAGTATCCTCGAACCTCAACCCAATCTCATAGACAAATGGTGCGAAGGCCAAATATTCCGTGGGTGGCCCAGAGGACCAATCACCAATGAGATCAGTCAGCAATGTGACATGCTCCCGAAGAATAAATAATTTGAGTCCTCGAGATAGAACATCAAATCTCCATATGTGTTTTGCATTCCACTCCAAGGGACCGCTAAGATCACACTCGAGAGACTGATTGTCCGCTTTCCAAAAAAGACCGTGGTTAACACTAGACCTAACCTCTGGTGTTTTCAAGTCTATGTTTAGTTTATTGGTCCATCCATCCTTCCCGGGCACCATAGACATATCATAGCTTATGGTACTTTCCGGGCCAACCTTTACTTCAATCCAACCAAATGGCCTCACTTCACCATCGTTCTTTCGGCCGTGGTATTTCCTATCTTTGCTTTCTTCCCTAGTCGGAACCCTCAAGATCGTTGAGCTCGACAGCTCCACAAACAACTTAAACTTTGTAGGGATACGGTCTTGCCCCGGCGTCAATCTCTTTGCCGGAGTGGAAGTTTTAAAAACCCTAGGGAAAAACATGTTTTGCAGGAAAACCCTTTGCCGATCTGCCCAAGGGCCATAGTGAATTGTACCTCCGTCAAATGCCAAATCGATACCCCATGCTGGAGGTGAGTACTGAGAACCATTGATATCTTCCCCTAGCCCATTTTCCGACGAACTTGTAGCACCCGAAGTAGATGCTGTAGATGGAGGCGGGACAGACCCCGGTGCATCCCAATACAGGCTCAACCTCCCCGAGGGGCAGTCCACCAGGGTTGTTACTTTCGCATATTCGGCAGGTTCAAACTTCCACCTTTCTTCTTGTTGCGACTCGTCCAGATACCTGCTCAGACCCATCCACTTATCCTGCACAGCTCCAGTACCTCCGCCTTGTTTCTTCTTTGTTTCAGATTCATGCTTTACCGAAGATGTGAGCGATTCGGCAGAGTCGCTAAACACCGGCAACAGGTCATGGAGCTTCTGCCGACGGCTACGCTGTGCATGCGGTGCCTTGTTCAAACTCTGACTATCATTGGAAAGAAGCCTGGAGCCACGTGAACTCAGCGATTCTTTATAATCTCTGTTGGTTTTCATCTCAACTATTGGGTGCGTGAACGAGAAGTTAAATAGTTGCTTATATTTATCGATAGGTTGCGACTGTGTGATTGCATATTATTAGCAAGGAAATTACTCTTTATGCGTAGAATCGAAGGTTGGAGGGTTAAAGGGAGTTAAGTGAAAGGAATATATAGCGCTATAATACTCTCTACAAAATATTGATACCACTGAAACCCCGCCGAAACCGTCACAAAAAGGACCTTTTTACATACCCTAGTAGCGTCAATGTATGCATCAGCCTTTTCGAAATGAGCAACCAGAATGCTTGGCACGTTGTTATTTCCCATGACGATAGCTCCACGATTAATCTCAACTTTGATCGGTAGCATACGTAGCATTACGGTTAGTTTCTCCTCTTCCATGCTTGTGTCCTGCGCCGACTTTTCCCCTGTATGGCCGTTATTTCCCATTAGCGATCCTACGGAGGTACGTCTAGCTGATATGGACTCCGTTTGAGCTTTGGACCTTGACCCCTTTAGAGTCGAAGTATCCTCACCATGAGATTCCGCTGTGTCAAATTGCCCCCCAACATTCCTGCCACGATCCCCCCGAGAAGGATTTCCACCGCCTGGCTCCGCCCCCGCCTGTGCCATCTGCTCCATCACGTAGTCATACGCCGGACTATGGTTGTAGATGAACCATTCAAGCCCCTTCAACTCAACCAGAATTCTACACGGATGCCCCCCGCTTTTCGGGTTTCCTCCCACCCCACTTTCAGCAACATCCCGTCCCCTATTACCAGCTCCAATGTTAACATGACGCACCCTCCGCAACCAGTAGCGCCAAGTAAGCTGTCCGCCGACAATTACGATAGTTTCGTTCGGGCCATGATACGTGACTCTCCCGAAAAAAACCCTTCCAGCGAGAAGTGAAATCTGTAGCGACTGTATGTCAATATAGTGTGGTAGACCCTTCCACCTGAGGTAGATCCGGACAAGGAGCGAAAGTATCTTGGAAAACGTGCGGTTGAAGTAGAAGAGAAAGAAAAGAGTGCTAGTAGCCCGTTAGCCGCCACTCCTGGCAAGAAAGGATGACCCCAGAGCACCTACACAACGCCGCAAACCAAGAGCTCAACTAGAAAGACCCTACAAGTTAATCAGTAAAGCTGACATTGGACAGACACGTAGAAAATGCGGATAGGGGGGAACAAACCAGTTGAACCTGGGGATTGGGGTTTCCATACCTGCAGCACCTGGTGGCTATACCAAAAGGAAGCTGTAGAGAATAGAGTAGAATACAAGTTGGGGCTCTGAGGTTTTTAATCCAGCGAAGATTCCCGCTGCATTGCACGGCGATGTGACAATCTTTGAGTTAACACATGTAAACTTAGAAGCGTTGCCTCGCGTGGCCCGTGCGTCAAGAAGTGGCTTGATCACGTGGACAGAATCCCGCTTCAGCGTTGAACAGGGTTGCAATGGTGCTGTTGTTCCCTGGCTACAGTAATTCTCTGAGGATGTTTTTTTGTTTACTTATTTTACTTATTTACTTATTACAACACCTACCGCACTTGAGCACAGTAGACTACAGTACGGTACGAGTACCGTATGCACACGGTCGGCGGCGAGAGAATGGGAACGCGAAAAAGTAGATTAGTCATCGCTTGAAGATGCTCAAAGGGGGGTTCCAGCATCCAGAGCCACACGACATCAAGAACTTAGAATCTAGAGGTTAACTTAACTTGCTCAAGTGCCGGCACTGTAGGGCGCAACACCGGCACTCTGCTGCGATTTTTAGTGACTCTTCTGTCTCTCTTTCAAGGCTTAGACTGTTATCATACAGGGCTGGTGTTTTATCATGCGACTTCCGCAGAGCACCCTATTTCTAAGACTATCACCTTCAACCGATGGTTATCAAGGAAATCTCTTTAGGGCTAAGGGTCAGGGCTAAATGGCCTCGTGGTCTGTGTTTATTCAATCTCTCGAAACAAAAAACGGGAATGACGTTTGACTCGTGAGTAGTACCCAAATTACCCTGTATACAGTGTAATTCATCACCGGTTCTATGCACCCAAAAAACGCGCCTCGTAATGCCCCCAAGGGCCCCACCCACACAAACCTTGGATTCTGGACGCACGAGACCTTCTCACCATGGTCATCTCCACTTCTAGATAACGGAATAACTTCTTTAAAGCTCTACCCTCCCTTGTATCGACACCCGATACTCCTTGGAAGTTACCTTCAGGAGCTATCATCAACCTCAAATCACTATCGGCATGCATGCTAGAACAGAAGGCCTCGATCCCGGAGGAAGTGGAACCTCAAAACTAAGTATTGTAGCCTTATCTTCGTAACAGGACAGACTACTCAGCAGATAGGCTGACAATGGCTCCCGGTAAATAGGTCGAGCCGCGATTACTGTTGCTGGCGTGGCTTCTCTTGTAGCTACATTGCTATCTTGCTTGTAACTCCTTCAAGACCCTCAAAACCGCTATAAACAAGACTAATTATCATGCCCACAATTTACCTTGGATAGCTCAATATGGCTTCAACTGTACAGTAGCCATTCTTCTACTGTTCCTGCTCTCTAGCTGACCACCATTTTATAGGAAGAACTACCGGAAGCCCCTCCTACAGCGTTACGTCGTGCGCATTCTTCTCATGGTTCCAATTTACGCTATATCCTCCTGGGTATCACTTATTTCACTCAAGGTCGCTTTCTTTGTTGACCCAATCCGCGACGTATACGAAGCTTTTACGATCTACACCTTCTTCCAGCTACTCATCAATTTCTTGGGCGGGGAGAGATCTTTGATCATCATGATGCATGGGCGAGCACCAAAAGAACATCTTTGGCCAATGAACTATATATTGCCTAAGGTCGATATTAGTGATCCGCATACCTTTCTAGCAGTGAAACGAGGTATTTTACAGTATGCCTGGATGAAACCTGTTCTTGCACTCGCCTCCATCGTCATGAAAGCCACAAGGACATATCAGGAAGGCTACGTAGGCCTCAGAAGCGGTTATTTTTGGAGCGGAATCATTTACAATCTGTCCGTTACTCTCAGTCTTTACTCGTTGGGTATGTTCTGGGCATGTATGTCTCGGGATTTACAGCCATTTAGGCCGGTTCCTAAGGTAAAAATTTCCTTGGCCCATTGACTATAATACTCGCCAGTTGCTTACACTTCTACGCCAATTAGTTCCTTTGTATAAAGCTCATTATCTTTGCGTCTTATTGGCAAGGGTTCTTTTTATCGATACTCGTATGGTTAAGGGTGATTCATGATGTTGGATATTACACTCCTGACAATATTGCCCGTGCAATCCAAGATGTCTTGATATGTTTTGAACTCCCAGGGTTTGCTATAGCTCACTGGTATGCGTTTTCGTGGAGAGACTACGCGGATCATACAATCTCGGCTGCCAGGCTCACTGTTTACTTTGCTTTCCGTGATGCATTTGGCATTCGCGATCTCATTGAAGACTCGAAAGCCACTTTTGGGGGTGAAGGATATGAATACCGCCTTTTTGATCCTGGTGAAAACGTATTGGCGCATCCAGAATCCGGTGCACGAGTGGCAAGAATGATGGATGGTCTCAGATACGAAAGAGGTGGCAAGGGCAAGTATTGGATCCCCAAACCCACAGCCAGGACTGGTTTGCTTGGTGCGCCTGGCCCGAGTGATCGTTCGAGGAGTATCAGTGTTGGAGAGGCAGAGCGAGGCGATAACAGGAAGTGGAGAGGAGGGGACTATGGCGCGCTCCGTGAAGCAGAGATTGACGAAGATGATGAGGCACTCTACGATGCTGCAAGGAAACTGGAATATGGTGACTATAACGTACATATTGGTCCCTACCCTTGTGCCCCACGCCTACGTCACTAAAACCCCCAGCTCGTCTAGTATCCGGTAATTACTGCGCATGAGCCGTGGAGAAACCATCGGTGCCGTTATATACCTTCCTCTTCTGGCCCAGCTGTTACGACGACTGCAACGAACCAAGCTCTGCTGCGGCCGAAATTGAACACCAGAAACTCGAACCACCGCTCTGGAAAAGGGAAAGGGATCGACTCTCCATCAAAAGCCCCTTTGCTGGGCCGTAATAAATCGGCATCGTCCTCTTCCACAAACTTTTCCGATAGAAGCGGAATAGTAGATTTGGTAGTAGAAGACACGGAGGCTGAAGAAATTGAAAGGGTAAGAGCAAGGAAAGAAGGAGGTCCAGGCTGGAACGAAACCGAACAAAAGAGATATGTCAGAGTCTACCCGGACGAGCATATGGGTGAGGAGGTAAGAGAGGGCTTCGACCCCCATAATACGTCAATGACTGGCCTAGTAGAAGGCGATAACAAGAGGGACAAGTTTGAAATCGGGGACGAAGGTGAAGAGGAGGAAACCGATGCGAAGGGGGACAGAGACTTCAGAGCCGGATTGCTGGATGAAGGGCAGGGTATATGGAAAGCTAGTAATAGAGGTGAAGATGCCGCGCCCCTGAGTTACGGGAGTATGCGAGAGGAGATAAATATATGGGGACGACCTGACTGAGACTAAATTTGGATGGGTATTTATTTTCGCTTAGTCTACTAGACAAGCTTCCTTTTTCTTTTTTCTTTCTCTTTTCCTTTCCTCCCTTTCTTCTTTCCATTCCCAGTTGCTTCTTCAGGAGTCAGTTTCCTGTTTTTTATTCTTGTTAGTTTCTCAGAAATATCTCGCGTCACCATTTTTTCTATTTCGTTTCTCTCTCCTCGGCGGGTTGGTTGGGGTTCGAGCGTTGGTTTGGTCCGGATTGGTGATGGTTTGGACACTGTAGGTGGTTCTGAGTCGAGGGATTTTCGGTTTTGTAGGTGTGCATCATGGTTTTTAGCATCAGCCTCGTTATGGATGGTCACACCAGTATACGTCTTCTGGAAGCTGTCATGTAAATTGGTGCCAGCTATGTGGACAATGGATGGGTCAAGCTGGTGCGAACAGTAGCCTCGCGGCAGCCTTGTCCTCGTATATTGCTAAGTAGCCAATACCGAGTGATCCTTTGTGATTAACTGGGCTTTCCCGCAATCGAACTCACCGAGAGCCTTATCCACCGAATATAGACTATTATTAATACATGCCACTCCATCACAACAAAAGCATACAGATGACCGCCGTCAAATCTTTGTTCTAAAACGACGATAAACAGTAACTAAATCAAGAGGTATCTTAAAAAACGGGCTAGAGTATGCAAATAATGACTACCTTCAAGTAGTGTATGAATGAAGGAAGAGAGGAGGGAAGGAACGAGGAAGAATGAAAAGAAAAGAACGAGGGAATTGGCCAAAAACGAAGAAATACAAAATTTAATAAGGGAAACCAAACCATACCATGCCCATTCGACAGTCTTTAAGCCATTTTTTTATATATATATTTTTTTAAGGAAATAAAAAGATCCAAAAGTTGGAAGAAGAAGAAAAAGAAATCGCTGGCATAAACAAAATGAATATGTATTGTATTCGAAAGACTTAGGTCATCTCCAGGTCCCCTTCATTAGCATCTACATCCCCATCCGAGAAGGGCGCATGGCATTGGGCTTTATGCGAACTTGTGTCTTCGTGCTCTTCTTCGCAATCCTCCAACCTTCTCTTGTTCGCACCCCTAGACAGGTTGATACCACGAATATCCCCATACTGCCCAGCACTACTGGTATCAGCACCAACATACTCCATTCCGTCCTGACGTGCGGCCTGCCTCCTGGCCATCCATATCGGCTCGTAGCTGCTAAGCAACCACTTCATGGGATCATCAAAGCAAACGCAAAATCTGCGACTCTGCACCATCTGTATCGCCTGAACCGCCGAGCCGCCAAGGTGCTGCATGACGTACGCCGCAGCAACAGAAGCCGACCTCTCATTGCCGCTCTCGCAGAATAGCAGCGTCCTGCCCCCCTGCGGCAAGGGCTGTCCAGGGTGCTCAGTGGAGTATCGTTTCTGGAAAGCGTATAGGTCCTTTCCGCTGAGCGGGAGCGGGAGCACCTGTCTAATGTGCGATGGTAGTCCCTGCAGATAGTGTTCATCGATGATGTCCGTCGCGTGCTGGAATTGCGCGATGAGTTCCTGGTTACCGGAGACGTCGATGGACTCGTAGCGGATTCCAGGGAGCTGGTTTGCCAAGAGCTTAGCTTTGGCCGTCATTGATGAGCGGACGGCGAGGAGGAGGGTGATGTTCTGCGCTTCGATGAAGGTCGTGTTTCTAGCGGCTGAGAGCGGGCCCAGCCAGAGGTGTGGTAGGATCTGCTGGGCTTCGCGACGCGACTCATATCTCCAGTCTTGAAGGGTTGTTTGTGTCATCAGTGACCCTGGTGGGGTAATCATGTGATCGCTATCGCCATTGTTGTTGTTGAGCTGGGATCCATTGGGAGTTCCACCGTTGCTGTTGTGGGGTCTCAGGTGTTCGAAATTCCGGACCTCCGGGTGCAAAGTTGGTGGGGGGATCAGGATGCGGGGGGGTGCGGGGAGACCGGCAGTGTAGACGTTCGTAGGTTGGGCTGTGGAACCGGAGGACGGGTATTGCTGTTGCGAGGAAGACATTATCGCTACCATGGCTTTCCTCTGATCCCCTTCTTAAACTCCGACGGTAGGCTCAAGGAGAGGAATTGAGCAATGTGGGGGGTATACTCGAACGTTGGCTTGAGAATTATGCTTCTGACCCGAGCTGAGCTAGATTGACCTGTGGAAGGAGAGGGGGGGGAAAGAGGTATGGTTGACCGGGGGAAAAAAAGACCGAAAGGAAGGAGACAGAAGCGGAATCCGCCGAAATGAAGGAAATGCGCACAAGAAATAAAAATGAATATTTGCGGATTTATAGATAAGGGTTTGTTTTCTCTTCCCTATCGATCAGGGTGACGGATGTTTGTGGGGTGAATAGAAGGTCCTCGTACCATGTGAACAGGGGAGGGGGGGTAGGTAAGATTCCTCGAAGATTTCCTCGTTGAGGTGGTGGCACTGGTGGGGGGTTTGAGAGAAGTTGGATTTACCGGTATTATTCACTTGTTGTTGAGTCGCATACCGGTAGTATGATGGATGGGTCTTGGCGTTTTTGTAGAAACGCAGGGGTTGTTTGGCGCGGCTTAAACATGCACAGACAGGGGCCGTTTGCACTTTACCTCAACTTCAGATGCCCTTAGGCCCCAGTTTTTTTTTTTTTGCGGGGTTCTCTTCGGCGAGGGAATTGTGTGTAATGGCTTTCGCTGCAAGGCTCGGATCAGTCGTTGGCGAGGGGGTGAATCCTCCTTTCAGTGGGAATGAGCACCCTCAAGACATCTCACGATACCAGCGCTTGGGAAAATTTCTTCGCCCAGACGGGGGGGGGTCTCGAGAGTTCGTCTTCCAGAGTTTACCCAGGTCTCATCGGATATGTTGGTATTGGTATTATACGGTAGTTGAAGTATGGGTATGATAATTGTTATTATATGGGAATTGCGGCTTGGTCATATAAACTACTTTAGAGAGTCTTTCCCTGCTGTCAATTATGTTACAAATCGGGCCAATCGAGTGCTTGGGCGTCCGACCATTTGGTCGATACAAGTATATGCGGGTGGGTGTAGCTCTCTTTAAATCATTTGGTGTGTGCTTGAGTACTGTACGAGTACAGTATTTGTACTGCAGACTGTCATTGCAGCATTGATAGGCAGAGTGCAGTGAGCTCACAGGAAGGCTACATGGTAAATAAAATAGGTTATGAGGTTCCAAGTCTTTACGCATAGACGACCTCCCAAGCCAGCCGGACACCTCCCCCACCCGGACAGATGCTGATTGGTGGAGTTTGTATGACGAGATGAGCCTGATCAGCACAACAACCCCAGTTCATCTAAGTAAACCACTTGAAAGTTTCTTATTTGAGTTTAGCTGTCCGGGTGAGGGGGGTGTCCGGGTGGCTTGGGAGGCTGTCTATCCCGCAATACATTTTAGACCTGCCGTGAAAACAAAGCTTCGGTTAACCCTTGGAGATTAGAGCATCAACCTTTCAGTAGCTACGACATTAATTTTGTGGATGTCCAGACGTGAGAGTAGGAGAGATCACATGTGGAGGAGGCGGAATGTGGTGTGCAGACATGACGGACCCAATCGCCAACGGGTACCTGCGTGAGCAGATACTGAAACCCATATACAGTGAAACCTCCCCTAATTCCCCCCTCCGACATATCCAGGACTCCAATATTTCTATCCCTTGTAGGGTGAGAGGTTTTGTTCTACGAGCTTTCCTCCTCTAACCTCTAGGGCTCTATTAGTTCCTCTTTCTAGGTTGTAAATCTTCCTAAATTCTAGGATTTGTTAATTTATCATAAATCATTTTTTTCATATAATTTCTCAGAGGAGAGGGTATCTGACAGGTTTTTAGGAGATAAATTGCCCCAAGGAGGGCAGAAATGAAAACCATTCAACCTTTCTACCTCTACCACAGACTTTTACTCTAAAAAAAAACAAAAAAACACCCTATCATACATTAATCAACATGATAGGGCATTGATTTCATATTTGTATGATATTCTTAGGATAGAATTGGATCCATAATCTGGGTAAAAGACATCGTTCTTCCATATGAGCAGGTTGGAAAATAAGGTCTGCACCTATCATGAATTATCACTCATTTTCTTTTTTAGCACCTGCTCTTCTGCGAAGCATATTACCTACTTTCCACCCCCCCCTGTTACTTCCATGAGATCAGGTCTCCCGGGGAGCTGGAGATAACGGAGGCTTCACTGTACTCGGGTATATCATATCACCTTGATATCCCAGCATAGCTAGCCTTCATTGGGCGGGGAGGTTGTTTTGGACGGGGTGGTGAATCAGCTAAGCGCCGGAAAGAGTGGATATATCATACGAGTATGCATACCATACTCTAGAGCTGAGGTGAGTGGGGACACTCCAAATTGTTGACACCAGGAAAAAAAAAAAAGCGGGTAAAATTATTATAAGTTGCAGCACCCCATGCAGACAAAAAGGTTTTTAGCACAAAATATATAATAATTATAATATTATAATATAGAGTATTTTTTATTTTTTTGGAGTGTCTAGAATTCTAAAAGTACCGGTATTCCGTCAATTTTCTCACTTCGAAAATCTCCCACAATAATGGCTAGAGAGCATAAAAAATCATTCTACACGATCCGGGTAACTTTGTGAAACGCTGACATGTTCACAAAATTGGGACACTAGCCAAGCCTGACACTGGCAGAAAGACGTTTTCGGTGGGATAGGACTCTCCGTGCTGACCGCTGACCGTCCCTAATGACCCGAGTTCTGCAGTGCTATAGTCTATCATACTAGCATAGGAACCTCAATCGACGTTTAGCTCTACGGTAAGAGAAGGTTCGGGGGAGTACCTGTAGACTTAGTAGTTCTTGATAAGTAGCACGGTATGATTTGCTCGTATTCGATTCCTTCTTTGAGCCCGGTGCGTGAGTTTGATTACCTGTATGATATAATACTTCTGCCGTTAGGATTTGAACATTTCTGCGTCCCCGACGGCCTTCGGTCCAATACGACGCACTTTGAGAAGATTATGTGTTCTCAGCTATCCCTGGGCTCTGGCGGGGCTAATATTTCGCCCCCTATTGTCCTCGAGTTGTGGAGGATGTTAGACCATCAGAAAATCGGAGAGCCGCCGCATATTCTCTTCGCACCCATCCAAGTTAACCGAAACATGACTGCCGTATCTTTATCCAAGATGTTACTATACCCACACAATTATCCTGCATACTCGCTCCGGGAGCGCGCATAGAAAAAAGTACACTTAACAACCATCATTGCACCCAACCACGCACATCATCCCAATACCTCCCACCATCGCCAGTCCCAACCGCTTGACTCGAATTCGGAGCGAGCAAATCTGCAAGAGTAGAACATATCCGACTACCCTCTACTTCACCCCGAATACCTCGAGTTTGCGTGAACTTCTGCTGCGAGCCTTCGCATGTTGGCCATGAAAGGGGGAGGGTGTCCGTATCATCGCTTTTTCATTTGTGGGTAAAGGTGAACATGGACCACATCAAGAGTTCTGTTAGAGTGTCTTGAGATTCAATGCCGCATCTTCTGCCATATTGTGTCCCCAGTGCGGGTTGGAGTGATGGTCAAGACTGCGAAGCAGGGGGTAGAGAGTTAGTAGCTACAATAGCTTTCTGGAGTTTGATACGCATACCTAAAAGGGAGTCGAACATTTTCTATCTAGGTGCCACCAAGGGTCCATAATGCGTGATAGACGCTCCAAAACAGGGTTGCACTCCTGCTGTTGTTTCATTGCTGCGTCCCTTTCAGTATCGGTTTTAACGGCTTTGGAAATATTTGCTACAATGTTTCTTTGAAACTATTAGAGGCGATTCTTTATTATCTGCGGAGACTCACTTGTGTTCTTCGGAAATTAGCTTCTTTAACTCCTCCATACTCTTGGCTTCCTCATCTTTGGCACCATCATCATTACTCTCATCCACCCAATCCTCATTATCACTGGGCAAGTTGCTCTCTTCATCGGAGGTAACATCTTTGTTGCTGTCCTTTTTCTTCTTTGATTAAGCGGTAGTAGCCTTCTCCTCCTTCGTAGTTGAGTTGCTGAGGAATTCGCATCCTGAAAATCTATTCTCGTTATTTCCTAGAGTATCATCACCGTAGATGTCATCGTCCCCGCATGTTTGGATTTCATCATTCTCTTGATTCCCCGCTTTCTTTTTGCCTACATTGTCCTTGCTTCTGTCGCCCTCGCTGTCCTTATGTGCCATTGGGCTCATCCGTTTGATCATCGCATTTTCCTTGGTAGAGCTTTTCACGACTTATTCGAGCACCGTTTTATTTGGGGTCTAATTGGACTAGGTTTCCATTGAGCAACTTTCTCTTTCTATCCGATTGTTAGAGTGCAGCGATAGTGATTTGGGGACTAGTGACATACGCAACACTTCTATAACTTAGTGCGATATTCCCACTGACTCAAGGTTGCACACCTTTCCCTTGGACCAGCTGAAATGACATAGATCATGCCTCGCATGTGGTGTCAGTGCTTTCTGGCACCAAAGTGCTGCAGGTTGGTAGAGATCTGGAGATGTTCTGGGACCCTGGGGGAATATCCAGGTAATTCCAGAAACTATTGTTTGTTGACAAGTACATCATAATGCACTCAGAGTTGGTCTCTGAGAAGCCTGGGACTGGGTGTGGTGACTGGCACTGGGGCAAGTTGAGATAGCTTATTGTGTGATACTTTGTTTTATAATATGCATTACAACCAAAACAAACATACATAACAGTAAGTGAATATGTAAACAGAACCATTATGATACAGTGGCTACTTTATCTGAAATTGTCTTATTTTTTTTATAAAAATTATGTCAAACCCTACACTTCCAGGTACTACAGGATTATAAGATTTCTAGTTAGTTTAATTCTTGTCTCTAGAGGTGAATAAAAAAGTGACTAGTAATGCAATAAACTAACTAGTCCATTTTTTTAACATCTGTTATAGTGTTATATTTTCCTTTACAATATTTATTATGTACATACCTCGTCCTCCTCCTGCACAAGTGTAAACCCTATTTTTTTTTCTTCTTTCCCTTGCTGACCTGTCTTGGCACTTCCAAGGCAGCTCTATATAATAGTGTCTCACCCCTCTCCTTCTCTTCTTCTATTTTTCCTCTCTACTCTTTTTAACTCTTTCTCCTTCACATACGCATATATTCAACTTTATGTCAGTATCTCTTACCCATACTGCATCTGCTAGAGTATTGCTAGTTGATAGCATATTTCTTTAGCAGATTAGTATAATCACATTATTTTCCCCTTCAGTTTTGTGTTCTATTTACTTCTTTTTTTTTCTTCTTTCTTCAGTTTATTGTTTTATGCTAATTTTTAAAAATACAATACTAACTATATGCCCCACTAAGTGGGTGCCTAATCTAGTGTGGTGGGTGGGTGGGCAACCTGCTATACTAACCAAAAAATACAGCGAGGATGAGTGTAATGATCCTATCTTTTCATAGATTAGTTCTCCAACAGGTAACGACGTCTTACCTAATTCCGTATCAGATATCGATAGCTCTGAGACCTCTCTGGGACTACACGATCTTCTCTGATCTCGTCTATCGATATATCTCTCAGTTCTCGTTGTACTTATACAAGCGAGATCTCTTTCTCACATATATTGCGGGAGATGTTTGTGCACGTACGTGAGTAGATTGATTTTAATAGTATAGGAAAGACTTAAGTGGTTCAATCTAATTTTATTTATCCACGTACCGCCGACTCCGGCGTACGACGTGCCCGGGCCCAGAGGACCACCCGGTTAGCGCACACCCGGTAACTACCACTAACTACAAACAATCCAAACCTCCGACCCGAACCTCAAACATGCCTGCGCCATGCCCCAACACGAACACTAAGTACAAAGCCGTCAATGGTAAAGAAAGTCCTCCCCGAAGCGACACCATAGACCCTCTAGTATGGGCCCAATCAAGCCAAGCAGCCGAAGCCACCAGACCTCCTCGCGTAGCCAAAGCTGAGCAAGGTACCAGTCCCCCAGGTTCCCTGTACAAAATTCAAAATTCCACTACCATCATCTGAATATGACCCCGCAATCCTCCCTCCACAGTAGAAACCCACCCGGGTATCCCCACTCAATGATCTCGGGACACCCCCAGCCGACCGCCATGGCCAAACACACCCCCAAAAATTCCCACAAACAAAAGAAACACCCAAAGCCCGTGCGCGTAGACCCGAAGGAAAGCCGTCTTACCAGGCGAGGGCTCCCTAGCTGAGCAGGCTCAGTCATAGGCAAAGACACGGAATGCGTCGCAAGAACCACAACGCGCTCCTCTCCGTCCACCGACCAAGCCAAACATCAGGGCCCAGTGACAACCAGGGTCAGGACACCCACCACGAATCAACTCAGCTTCACCCTCTGACAGCGCTCTCCCGCCGGAGCCATGGACTACTGGGTGCGCCCGCGCGCGTGCTGTCGAAGGCGACGATTCATCCGAACCGGGGACAAGTGGTACAGGTGAGGTTTGGTCTTCTTTGACCCGGCGCTTCTTGTTTCTCCTCCTCTTCCCACCCCCAGGCACAGGTCCCCCGACAGAAGTGGACGGACCACTCTCATCAACACCCATCGCCACAGGAGGGGCGCCACTAGAGGCGCTTCCCCGACCAGCCACGGGCTCAGCCACAAAGGACTCAGGCACCTGACCCCCCAAAGGAGGCGATGCCACCGCAGCCAGCACCACCACAGGGGTAACCACCCCACCCACCGAAGAGGACGCCTCCACCACCACACCCGACGAATCAGGTGGGGGCCCACCCACACCACTCTCCGTGGAGGGTGGTGGTGGGATAACCGCCGGCGTAACAACTCCCTGAGGGAGCTCCTCTGCCGGACCCTGAGAAACCTCAGGGTCTAGCCCATCCCCCACCGAAACAACCATAGAAGCTGAAGCAACTGAGGGAGTAGGCAACAAAGGAATAACCGTAGGAACCTCAGGTTCACGGAGCGAACCTGAAAGGGCAGTGTTCTCCTTCTCAGCGCGATGAAGCCGCTGAGAGAGGACAGAGATGTGATGCCGAAGGCGAGAGACTTCGGCCTCTAGGGCGAAGTTCTTCCCGACGGCACGAGACAGAACTACCGACGAGCGCAGGGCGGACGTGGCAGAGGTGGGAGAGGCTTGCTTAGCCATAGCGACCAGAGGAGGCGAGGCGAAAAGTGAGGGACTTGTAGATAGGCGAGATGAAGAACCTGAGTTCTTCAAATGATCATAGAAAGAGGAATAGTAACTATCGCGATAGAAGCTAAAGACTTGAAGCCTATTGTGAGATAGAAATCAAGGGCTCCGACTGGTCGTCACCGCAAATTCACATTCCGAAGCGGGGTGAAAGTAAGGACGAGGAAAGACTTAAGTAGTTGCGTGAGGAGTCTGTCCCGAAGGTCCTTTTTTTTTTTTTTTTTTTTTTTTTTTTTTTTTTTTATCGTCATTTAATTCGTTGTTTAAGGTACAAGAATAATCGCATGCAGCGCTAGCTATGGCGTAAACAAAACCCCTTTGTATCCTCCCCGGACCAGGAGAAAACCCGTACCCCCAGGACCCTCTGGTATGGGCCTAACCGCACACACTCCAAGGACGACCAACTCAGGTGCCCGGCCCGCAGGCCTCACGACTTGAACGCGAAGGGGTCTCGCCTAGAAGCCAGCCAAATGCCCAAGAAGATTCCTCCCTCGAAAGATACCCCTCCCACTAACTACACGTAGCCAACAGAAAGAAAACCAAACAAGCTAGGCAGGAAAGCATAGGGAAAAACTCCACCCGTAAACTGCAGCGACCACAAAAGAAAACAAACTCCCGCCCACCAAACCGCCAAAGTGCCGAATATAAAACCGCCCCCGAAGTGAGCGGCCGGCAAAAAGCCCGAAGGCTAATGCCCCCAACCAGCTGAGCCACGGATGTAGTGCAATACCATGACCCGCCAGCCGAAAACGGAGGGTCTCGGTGCTGGACCCAAGGAGTGGATGTTTGGCAGAGGGGATGCCGCCCAGCAGTGAGGTGTCAGCTAACGAAGGGGGGTAGTAGGGTACCAGCCAGGGAGGGGAGGCAGTAGGGTGCGAGCCGACGCAATCGAAGTGAAAAATGGAGGGAGGGCCCAAGGCCCCAGGAGAAAACCCGACCGTGAAAACCGAACCGTTGCCGTTTTACCGCCTCTCTCATGTAGTCCCTTGTTCTCCGAGAGATGGCGTCACTTAGTGGAAGGGATCCCACCGGCGGTAGGGAGGCGGAAGGGCGAGGGTAGGAAGGCAACCGTGTCTTGAACCGAGCGACTAGGAGGGTATGGCCAAATCTCACCAGGAGACAGACCCTGAAGTTACTAGCCGAGGCGTTCCCCATCAGGGATCGTGCAAATGGGGAGAAAGACGTCCACCACTGCCAACGCCGACCGGAAGCGAAGAGAGGAAGCCGACCGTGCCAAAACCAAGCGAAACCCCTAAGCGAGACAGGACTACTGGGCGGGCCCAGATAACTCCCCCATCAAGCGGGCAGGAGAAAAGCAGAGTAAAGGCGGGAGAGGCTGGAGGAGTTAACCGTACCCTTAGGCAGGAACCATCAAGGGGGCAGAGGGGAGAGGGGGAGGGCCACGATAGCCGACCGTGGTGTTGTCAAACTATGTGGCAGGAAAATAGGAGCGACGAAGCGTGTCTGTCCCGAAGGTCCTTTTTTTTTTTTTTTTTTTTTTTTTTTATCGTCATTTAATTCGTTGTTTAAGGTACAAGAATAACCGCATGCAGCGCTAGCTATGGCGTAAACAAAACCCCTTTGTATCCACCCCGGACCAGGAGAAAACCCGTACCCCCAGGACCCTCTGGTATGGGCCTAACCGCACACACTCCAAGGACGACCAACTCAGGTGCCCGGCCCGCAGGCCTCACGACTTGAACGCGAAGGGGTCTCGCCTAGAAGCCAGCCAAATGCCCAAGAAGATTCCTCCCCCGAAAGATACCCCTTCCACTAACTACACGTAGCCAACAGAAAGGAAACCAAACAAGCTAGGCAGGAAAGCATAGGGAAAAACTCCACCCGTAAACTGCAGCGACCACAAAAGAAAATAAACTCCCGCCCACCGAACCGCCAGAGTGCCGAATATAAAACCGCCCCCGAAGTGAGCGGCCGGCAAAAAGCCCGAAGGCTGATGCCCCCAACCAGCTGTGCCATGGATGTAGTGCAATACCATGACCCGCCAGCCGAAAACGGAGGGTCTCGGTGCTGGACCCAAGGAGTGGATGTTTGGCAGAGGGGATGCCGCCCAGCAGTGAGGTGCCAGCTAACGAAGGGGGGTAGTAGGGTACCAGCCAGGGAGGGGAGGCAGTAGGGTGCGAGCCGACGCAATCGAAGTGAAAAATGGAGGGAGGGCCCAAGGCCCCAGGAGAAAACCCGACCGTGAAAACCGAACCGTTGCCGTTTTACCGCGTCTCTCATGGAGTCCCTTGTTCTCCGAGAGATAGCGTCACTTAGTGGAAGGGATCCCACCGGCGGTAGGGAGGCGGAAGGGCGAGGGTAGGAAGGCAACCGTGTCTTGAACCGAGCGACTAGGAGGGTATGGCCAAATCTCACCAGGAGACAGACCCCGAAGTTACTAGCCGAGGCGTTCCCCCTCAGGGATCGTGCACATGGGGAGAAAGACGTCCACCACTGCCAACGCCGACCGGAAGCGAAGAGAGGAAGCCGACCGTGCCAAAACCAAGCGAAACCCCTAAGCGAGACAGGACTACTGGGCGGGCCCAAATAACTCCCCCATCAAGCGGGCAGGAGAAAAGCAGAGTAAAGGCGGGAGAGGCTGGAGGAGTTAACTGTACCCCTAGGCAGGAACCATTGAGGGGGCAGAGGGGAGAGGGGGTGGACCACGATAGTTGACGGGGGTGTTGTCAAACTATGTGGTAGGAAAATAGGAGCGACGAAGCGTGGTCTGTCCAGAAGGTCCCTGGACCCTCTATTTATACAGACTCCTCACCCAACCCTAACCCTGTGTGACTCATACCTTTGCGTCACCATACTCTATGACTCATAACCGTGAGTCATGTGAGATCCTTAGTTGACTCATACGAGTCAACTGCGCAACATGCCTAAACCAATCATAATCCTTATATCCAATTATGTACGCTAAGTGCGTCACATGTGTGAAACTGGTGACTCATAAATATGAGTCACACGCGAAAATCATAACATCATATGACTCACAACTGTGAGTCATCACATAACAATAACATTTATGACTTGTGACTGCGAGTCATGTGAAATCCTTATACCGCCTTATCAATCTGCCTTGTCACAATCCGGTTTGTGACAATGGGTGGGAGGGCTACCTGCCACAATGAATCGGAAACTCTTTGGAGGATGGGGAATTTGGTTTTATTTTGTACTTTTGCTAACATAAGTAGATGTTAGGAGTACCCAATTCCGATAGCCTAGTAGTACCTTAGGTAGGGTAACTTTACCCGAATCCGAGAATCTTAGTCTCCAACACCCCCCTCCGGCCCCCTTACGGGGCCTGCGCGTCATCATACACATCAACCTTTGTTGCGTCCTGTGACTATATGGTCACAGAATTAAAGGTGTCAGAATAACACCGTATACGTCGCTGCCGTCCGTCCGACCGAAGGCCGTTCGCAGGATATATAAGAGGGGACCTCTGGCAAGACCTGAGAAGTGGAACGAAGTCAATCCGTCAACTACTCAGGGAGTTACTAGGCTTCAAAGAAGAGACATCTTCGACATGGGCCGTAAGTAACAGGACATTTTCGCACAAGGTCTTGAAATGAATGTTAGGAGGTTCGGAATAACGAACCAATGGATTCACATCCACCCTTCGACGATTAGAAAGAGTCTAGAGCTCCTGGAAATACTACCAAAGAAGCCAACGAGCTTCAAGGAGTGTTGCAACTATGATAAGAGGTGTACCACAGTTGCGGGATTTACAACCAACACAACACGAAGGTCCACCCCCTCTACATAGAACAATCAGGAGTTGCCGATCGAGGAATTATGAGACTATTCAATAGAATGGCCTCTCCTCTATGAGAAGAGAGTCATCAGAATGAATTCTATTGGTTAGTTGTTGAGTTATCACAACTAGAAGTCATCGACTCCGGCATATCTACAGATGTAGTCTCGTATCAAGACTGATCCTCTTGGTAACGAAAAGAACTATTGGAGCCAACAAAGTTCGACTTGAGAACTCGGCCACAGGTCTAATGACTCTGAGAATCGGATAATTACTACTGGTAACAAGTATGTCTACCGGAGAGAAAATAGTAATTACCAAAGAGGGTGTGGTGGTTTTCAGGGTCTTCCGGTGTTCGCACCTTTAGGGAGAACTCGACGTTGCGAGTTATAATCAAAGAGGTACATATTTTGTATGTTAGATAGATGTAGTCCGCGAACACTCAGACGCGGAATATAAATATCGAAGTGCCTCCCAAGCTTAAGACATCATCAAGCAACGGAGAAGAGACCTTAACAATATAATATTGTTTTTACGATTCTATTCTACTTTCTTGCACTCTTAGTAGTCATAAACGAAACGAGTTGCTTCCGAGCCTTCCTAGACAAATCTCCGTCTATACAAACGAATCTCGATTGGCCTAGACAACCATAAGTCTATACCGGTTGTCTCCGCCTAACAGTAGAACAGGAATATAACAATATCAATAGAAAAATAAATTTACTAACAAAAACGGTTCTGGTATAGGGACAGGTAGGATGGATATCCGTAGGCTGGTGGGTGGGAATATCTGGATAAAAGCCAGAAAGAAATTGGTGAGTCAAATCCCCCTCCCTCCCCTTCTACTTTAATTTTGTAGTGGAAGACCTTTTACTAACAGATAGGGAATTACTTGTATGTACATGGTGGGATGGAAATATAGGTGGGCTGGTAGGTGGGAACCTACTGTTAGGCGGAGACAACCGGTAAAGACTTAGGGTTGTCTAGGCCAATCGAGATTCGTTTGTGTAGACGGAGATTTGTCTAGGAAGGCTCGGAAGCAACTCGTTTCGTTTATGACTACCAAGAGTGCAAGAAAATAGGATAGAATCGTAAAAACAATATTATATTGTTAAGGTCTCTTCTCCGTTGCTTGATGATGTCTTAAGCTTGGGAGGCACTTCGATATTTATATTCCGCGTCTGAGTGTTCGCGGGCTACATCTATCTAGCATATAAAATATGTACCTCTTCAATTCTTATGTGCAACGTCGAGTTCTCCATGACGGTGCGAACACCGGGAGACCCTGAAAACCATCACACCATCTTCAGTAACTACTATTTCTTGCCCGGGAGCTATACTTGTTACCAGTAGTAATTATCCGATCCTCAGAGTCTATGGACCTGTAGCTGAGTTCTCAAGTTGAACTCTGTTGGCTCCAATAGTTCTTTTCGTTACCAAGAGGATCAGTCTTGGTACGAGACTGCATCTGTAGATATGCTGAAGTCGATGACTTCTAGTTGTGATAACTCAACAACTAACCAATAGAATTCATTCTGATGACTCTCTTCTCATAGAGGAGAGGCCATTCTATTGAGTAGTCTCATAATTCCTCGGTCGGCAACTCCTGATTGTTCTATGTAGAGGGGGTGGACCTTCGTGTTGTGTTGGTTGTAAATCCCGCAACTGCGGTACTGTTAGGAGTACCCGATTCCGATAGCCTAGGAGTACCTTAGGTAGGGTAACCTTACCCGAATTCGAGAATCTCAGTCTCCAACACCCCCCTCCGGCCCCCTTACGGGGCCCGCGCGTCATCATACACATCAACCTTAGTTGCGTCCTGTGACTATATGGTCACAGAATTAAAGGTGTCAGAATAACACCGTATACGTCGCTGCCGTCCGTCCGACCGAAAGCTGTTCGCAGAATATATAAGAGGGGACCTCTGGCAAGACCTGAGAAGTGGAACGAAGTCAATCCGTCAACTACTCAGGGAGTTACTAGGCTTCAAAGATGTGACATCTTTGATACGGGCCGTAAGTAACGGGACGTTTTTTTCCCACAAGGTCATGAGATGAATGTTAGGAGGTTCGGAATAACGAACCAATGGATTCACATCCACCCTTCGACGATTAGAAAGAGTCTAGAGCTCCTGGAAACACCACCAAAGAAGCCAGCGAGCTTCGAGGAGTGTTGCAACTATGATAAGAGGTGTACCGCAGTTGCGGGATTTACAACCAACACAACACGAATGTCCACCCCCTCTACATAGAACAATCAGGAGTTGCCAACCGAGGAATTATGAGACTATTCAATAGAATGGCCTCTCCTCTACGAGAAGAGAGTCATCAGAATGAATTCTATCGGTTAGTTGTTGAGTTATACTAGAAGTCATCGGCTTCGGCATATCTGCAGATGCAGTCTCGTATTAAGACTGATCCTCTTGGTAAAGAAAAGAACTATTGGAGCCAACAGAGTTCGACTTGAGAACTCGGCTACAGGTCTATAGACTCTGAGGATCGGAAAATTACTACTGGTGACAAGTATGTCTCCCAGGCAGGAAATAGTAATTACCGAAGATGGTGTGATGGTTTTCAGGGTCTCTCGGTGTTCGCACCATTATAGAGAACTCGACGTTGCGCATTTGATTTGAAGAGGTACATATTTTGTATACTAGATAGATGTAGCCCGCGAACACTCAGACGCGGAATATAAATATCGAAGTGCCTCCCAAGCTTTAGACATCATCAAGCAACGGAGAAGAGACCTTAACAATATAATATTGTTCTTATGATTCTATCCTACTTTCTTGCACTCTTAGTAGTCATAAACGAAACGAGTTGCTTCCGAGCCTTCCTAGACAAATCTCCGTTTACACGAAAAGAATCCCGATTGGCCTAGATAACCGTAAGTCTATACCGGTTGTCTCCGCCTAACAGGTACACTTCTTATCATAGTTGCAACACTCCTCGAAGCTCGCTGGCTTCTTTGGTAGTGTTTCCAGGAGCTCTAGACTCTTTCTAATCGTCGAAGGGTGGATGTGAATGCATTGGTTCGTTATCCCGAACCTTCTAACATTCATGTTAAGACCTTGTGCGAAAACGTCCCGTTACTTACGGCCCATGTCAAAGATGTCTCATCTTTGAAGCCTTGTAACTCCCTGAGTAGTTGACGGATTGACTTCGTTCCACTTCTCAGGTCTGGCCAGAGGTCCCCTCTTATATATCCTGCGAACAGCTGTCGGTCGGACGGACGGCAGCGACGTATACGGTGTTATTCTGACACCTTTAATTCTGTGACCATATAGTCACAGGACGCAACAAAGGTTGATGTGTATGATGACGCGCGGGCCCCGTAAGGGGGCCGGAGGGTGGTGTTGGAGACTAAGATTCTCGGACTCGGGTAAAGTTACCCTACCTAAGGTACCCCTAGGCTATCGGAATCGGGTACTCCTAACACCTACTAATATAATAAAAAAAATATCAGGTAAGTGAAACCCCCTTCTCAGAATATACTAACAAAAGTAGGAGAAAGATCCATTTGGACAAATAAAACTGTGGGAAATCTGGGGGATTTCATGTACTCAAGGGATGATAACTTCCAACTCTGCCCTGATCCTTGAAGATCAGTGGTGATGAGAAAATGGATACAATCTGATGAGTATTTGTATTAATTGTTTGTTTTATATTATATGAAAAAAAAAAAAAGATATACACCAACTGTTGTATATCCATTAAGGATTACCAGTGGTTGTATAGTAATATAAATCTGCATAGCAGAAGCCACTGTATTGCAGGATCAAGTCTTCTCTGACTTGGTTTTGCTTTGCATGTGCTTTTTTTTATTTTTATATCCTTTTATACTTAGTAAGAATAAAAATAGCTTACAATCTAATAAAGTTTTATGAACTAACATGAGAAGAAGAAAAAAAATTACTATTTTAATATACTAGCTACTGACTTACTATAATAGAACAGCAAAGAGAGAATGGAAAGGTTTATTGCTGTAAAAGCAGGAGAAAGGAGTATAGGAGTGGGAGTATGAGGCCAATAGTAGGCTGAGATAGAAAATAAGATGTTCAATAAATTTCAGGAATAAAGATGACTAAGAAAACTCATCCAATAAAGCTGGTTTCAAATAGTTAGCTGAAACTCCTCACTTTTACTAAATTGTTTTCACCACAAAGGGAGCTCCGGGATACGTTGAAGAGGGTATAGTTGACACCCTCCACGTCCGTGGAAACTATCTTCAAGCCGTTGAAATCTACTCTATCAGTTCCTCTGACAAACATATCGCCAGCGATGCCAGTGGATTGGAACTTTTCGTCCCTGAGTACTCTTATGGGGCGGATGAGGAACATGAATTCCTGTCCACTCTCTTCTGGAACATGAACAAAAAAGCGGTCACTCATGTTAAAACGGTTATCATTCCTGGCGGAGGGGTGAAGCGCCTGAGAGTCTTCGGGAAGGGTGCTATATTTGCTTGTAACTAAACTTGGCACTGCCCTCTTGGTACCCCTTCACCTTATAGCAGTACAATGGGAGTGGCCCTCTGAATGGACAGTTTCCTCTACGGGTGCTTAATAGACCAGCTTTTCCCACTGATTTATTCTTCCGCTATAATACATTGGTGTCCTGAAAGGCCGCTTTACAACCAAGTTTCCGCCAATACCCCGCGTCAAGGATTGGTCCATCACCCCGGAATAGCTACAGCAAGCCTATAGAAAAGGTAAACGGGTCCCAATTCTCAACTCGGGAACACTTGTAGGACAGAAAATGTGTGACTAGGCAATTTCTCTGGCCCAGTGAAACAATAAAGAAAAACCAATCAGCCTAAATAAGTGTAAAACTAAACAAGCTAAATCTCAGATAAAAATACAGACCGGGAAAACCGTCCTCCCGAGTGATCCCGTCTGAGCATAGACATTCCCACCACCGGGCTCTAATCTCCCACTAAAAACCATAACTAGTGCCCAATCTCTATAACGCTCCCAAAAAGAAAGAAATTATCTATGGCCCCCTCGCTCACTTAATCATCTTCGAAAAGCCCCTCGATCGCTTTATAATTGATCTTCTTGGAAGAACTCCCGCGCACGAGCATGTTCTTCGCCCTGTCGGCAGGGGTAACCGCTATTTCCTTGCTGTTGCTATCGCGGGGTTTATCCCTCTTGCGCTTTTTGGAAGTATTGATGATACGGTTGCGGAGGTCAGCCCCCTTCTTCAGGCATTTCACTATAATATCCGTGTTGGCCATACCGTGACACTCATTGGGATGGGAGGGGAGATTAAAAGAAAAAAAGAAAAAAAGGCAAGATCTTGCATTATTGTTCACGCAAGTAGTCCTTGTTAAGCTCCACCAAGATCTTCTTTTCCTTCAAGTCGCATTCCTCTTCGGTGAGCAGGGCGTTCTGGACTTTAAAGTCGTCATCGACGTTGTCGAGGTTGTCCGGGTCGTTGATATAGTAGAGGCGGCGCATTCTTGGCGCATCTGGCTCTCTGCCTCTGGACGCTATTCCATGATCGATGTGGCGGAGCCATCTAGTAAAGAGGGGATCTCGGATTCGATTTCTTCCTCTGCGATGGCGGAGTGTTGGCCATCCTGGGCTTTTTCGGCACATTGCGGTGTGAGGGAGTCTGTGATGTCGATTGGTGTTCCGGGGAGTGAGATGATCGGGAGTGGTGAAGGGGCGGGGAGTTCTGGAATTATGAAGCCATCTGCGTCTAGTCTGAGGGGCTTATCGAGCAGTGTAAGCAGAGTTGGGCCGCTGGGAGGAGTACTAGCAGGAGGCCCAGGGAGGGGGCGCTGGGAGCGGCACTTAGATCTACCGGAGTAGCGACAATAGTGATATTCTGGGGATCCTCGATAACCTCTCCATTATTAACGTCCCTGACCCTCTTGCGCCTCTTTGAGTCTTTCGGCCCATAGCCGGGTGGGTCGCGCGCTTGCCCCAACCAAATATTTCTAAATTCTTCAACGGTCAAGTCTCCACACTTAGTATCCTCGAATCCGCCCAACCGCTTCTGGGTAGTCAAGTCTACTACTTTAACAACGTAAACCACCTCCCTAACAGAACAGCGGAAATTGTTCATGCCACCATCAAATCGCAAGACATATGTTCAATGATACGGAGGATGTCTTTAGCCACCTTAGTCCATTCGCTGCCGGAGTCGAGGTGCTTTGCAAAGCGGTAGACGTAGACTGTAGGATCTATGTATGGTGACCGGACTTCAAGGATGTGGACGAGTTGAAACTAGGTGTGGCCGAGTTTGAAGACATTCACCTGGAGCGCCGTTAACAGAAAGAAACCCCTCGACTTTGAGCGGACAACTCATATTTAGTATGTCTGGGGAGTCAATGAGCATGCGGGAACTCTTTTCGGGACGACAGACAATGTATAGACAACAAGCGACGACGAATTGTGTTTTGCGACATCTGATGATGTTGTGCGTAAGAATAAAGTGAAGGATCTTTGGGTGGGATCAGCAAAACGTTCGAGGCAATTGATTAGCAATTTCGATAAAATATTGCGTTTGAGGCTCAAAGACCTCTTTCCGGGATGCTATAGTGAATATTTGGAAAATAAAGCTTTCTCCCACTCTATGGTATCATGGGCTTCTTAGAGTTAGTTCCCCTGTAGACCGTGCTTTGGTGCTACCCCTAGATTTGTCACCCCAAAAACATGTCGCATTCTCAAGAGGAAACTCCACAACCCTAACCCTCCCTGATACGTATGTAGCTAGAACCTATAGAAAAGGGCTCGGCGTGGTAGCTAGATAGCTTAGGGCAGCTAAAATATTTCGTATCATACATTCTCACCCAGTGTCATGGTTGTTCTGAATAGCCGAAATAAGAGTTCGTTAATCCGAGTGATATATTGTGCAATAACAAATTGCACATCCATCCAAGAATCCAACACTCTAGATAGTGTCTGGCATGTGGATGGTCATGTGGTAGATTACGACTGGAGGATGTTATCCGTATACTGGAGACATGGAGGGCTCCGCGTCATGTATTTATACCTCTTGCTTTCTTGTACTACTTACGAAGAACAACACCCCCTCCCAGACCTTACACGAGAGAACCTCCCACAATACGAATACTCGTGCTTGCATTTTTCCTTTCAAATATACCTTACACTAATAGTTATCTTTGCTACCAATGCGTGTCAGAATTCTGATATATTTGTAGTAAAACGTGGTGCACGTAATGGCAATCCTGAACTACGTGAGAGACAGGTGACGCGGATCCGCAGAGGCCCAAACCAGGGTTGCATTGTCATTAACACTCGCGGCCCCCCAGTTGTAATCTCTAAGGACTCGTAATCGCCAAGGAAATTTATGCTGGAGGGCATCTAGATAAAGCCTCTCTTTTCCCGCATTTCCCTCTCCTCCCTACAAACCATCAATCCCTCCACGAAACCTGAATCACCAGCAATCCGTCCACAGAGTTTTAATTATCATAAATCTATCCACTAAACCTAAACTGTCATCAAGCTGCTACCAACCTCAGTGAACCCAAGCGTCCAGTCCGTCCGTCCTTGGGTGTGGACCGGACTGGCGGCAGTGCATGGGTGGGTTCCCGGGACGGACCGGCGGGCCCTGCAGGTTTCCCAGGCCGCGGGATGTGCCAGATTTCTGCAGGTGACGGCGGAAGACGGCAGGGCCCTGCGGGTAATGACCGGGCCCTGCAGTAATAACGGCCGGAAGATACCACTTGTTCTAGACCGAGGGACCCTGCCGTCAACCCTTTGGACGGCTGCCTTTATAAAAGACGGACGCCATGCCCTGCCGTCCTCACCCACCCTGCCCGGGGCACCCAGGACTACCGCCCGCCAGGGCCCTGTAGGGTGCCCCGGGCGGTTGGGAACACTAACAAACCTTTCCTCTCTTTGGCCATGTTTTCCAAAATCATGTGTTTGTTAAGCCAATTTCAGCGTTTTTTCTTTTCACATCAAGGTTACTAACAGACTTTATTCTTAGTTCCACCACCATTGCTGGTCACCCTATGGCCTTCGCCACCATCTTTGCAGGGTCGGGCACGACCATAATTGGAATCGCTAATGATCAAATAACCAAATATCAAGCGAAGTAGGAGGAGAGAGCAAAGTGGAAGGAGGTGGTTGTGGGGGGGTCTGCTGGAGGGTCTGGGGGGAGAGTTGGGTGGCTGTAGGGGGTGAAGTATGCCCACCAGCGAAGAAGAATTAGATGGGGGGATACACCAATGGGTGGAAGGGAGGAATATCATAAGTCTGGCTATGCGAGCACTTAACCGGGCTTTGTATGATGTCGAAAATGTAGCAATGATTTGCCCGGAGATTGTGCAGAATCACGAGAGAAAGAGCTCAAGGAGCAAAAGGATGTCCATGTGAGGAAAGGAGGAGGTTTCTCGATTTTCCAGCACTGTGATAGAGATAAAAAGGGTTGATTACACTGCAAGAAGCAGAAGAAAGGAAAGTATAGAGATGGTTTTTTTTTTCTTCGGCAGTTGAGCATTTATCTGAGACATGCCAGTATTTACGCACTCTTGCGGATATTTCCAATATAACAGTATGTGTTGGATATTGTCACCAAGCCTACTACGAGTTGTGTCAAAGTAATGTCTATGTCGTGGTATGACATTTAGGAGAGAGTTTTTCATGTATTTAAGGGACCGGCTTATCCTGCCTGGAGAGTCACAACCGAGATTTGTGTCCGATATACTTCTGTTCTTCGTTTTTCCCGTTATTATATCATTACTAGAGAGTACCCGTGTGATACCACCTGAGTTCTTAGATTATGAATTAAGTAGCCACACTGGCAATTGGTGATAATTGTTTTACTGGTATAAGTCATTTCTGTTATCATAGTGTCTCCTATCACAAAGTTATTTATAACTTTTAATGGAAATATAGGAGATCTGAAAAGACTTTTTTTTTTCGTAATACTTCATAATATATTATTACTTATCAAAGCCTTAAGCTTGTAGAAATTTAAGGCGCTGGAAAATACTACTACATGTGCTTAGCTAAGAATAAAGGCCTTGTTTTCTAAAGAAATTTCAACCACATCTAAATACTATCCCTTACTTTGGTTGATTATCATAATGAAAGTCTAGTATACAGGAAAAGTTAGTTGTACAGGATAAATAGTTACTAGATGGTAATATTGTAGGCTTTAATGGTCAGAAATGTCTTGGGATCAAATATTATATTCAATTGATTTATTTCCTTAACTTTATGGGATTGGATTTTGTCTGTATCTTATTACTATATACAAGTGGTTGAGTATAATAATCCTCTTTTTGTAGATTGTAATGTAAAAATCAGGTTTACAATTGTCTAAAGGGTAATATTGCTAAATTGGATTGTCAGAAATAGCTAGAAATTAAATATTAAGTTCTATCAATCCCTCTCTTTAGCTCCATAGAATTAGAATTTGTGAGTAGCCTTTCAATGTAAGGATTAACTTTAATGAACATACATAATTTTCCACATATTACCTTGATAATATTATGTGATTTTAAGAGTTAATGCTACAGTGCTGACATATTACCTTGGCATAATGAGTCTGTCTTGGCATGTTTGGTCACATGACTGTATTTTTCCCAAAAGCTTCTTTTATAATATTATAATAGATAGATGAGGCTACTTCACCCGAGTGATCATTCATGATGGCGGATACAACAGTCTTATGCGATTATAGTAGCACTCCTGTGAACAGATAAGGTCTAATACGAAAAGGCGAGGCATATCACTCAGAAGGAGTGACTGGTCAGCTAGCATACCGCAACAAAAAAGGCAAGTAAAGCTACAACTCTAAATCTAAATATCCCTGCCTCACCGCTTGCACTCACAGTGTCGGATAATCATCCACGCCCGCTCAAAGATTTATGACAGTTCAGCATCTGGGCTGCTATCATCCTCGGCCTCTGCCTTTTCATTGCTCCCACCTCCGACCCTCCCAACCCCCTTCCCCCGGAAAACCTGGGCCCGTCCCTGCTCCTTCGCTAGAGTTCTCACCTCCCCATCTCACCAGCCCACTACTTTCCCCTGACCCTCCCATTATGAATTAAAGGCTTCACAACCCCTCCTGGGCCCGACAAGGGGGACGCGATGGACGGATAAATGCTCGGCGGACCAGTTACCTAGTCTGCCTCCTTGACCATTCCAAGTCCTGTAGGAAACTCCTGCAAGCTCTCACCAACAAATGGAATATTTGGCTGCAGCAAGGGAGCGCAAGCTGGCGAGAATGCACTCCGGTGTCTTATTAGCCAGGTGTGAGGCATTAGAATCGGTGTATGACTGTCTTGTGAATTAGCTATGGGCTCTGGCTGGTTTCGAAGGGCCGCTCCAGCGGATCTCCTGCTATGCGTCCAAGTGTCTATGTTCTTGGTGAGCTACCCGCCTAACAACCTCTCTCTTCTTTGCCAAGAGTGATATGGAAGTGTGCGCGACTCTTGGGATGAACTTGCTAGGGCGCAGGGACCCTGCAAGGGTGTTGAAAGGTTGTGTGTTGGTGTGAAAGCTTATGATAACTCAAAGGCAGCTCCCAGGTGCGTGAGGTCTAGAGTTTGAAGATTGGAGTAGGGGCTTGTACCTGATTTGCGAGAGTTTGGGATGTCGGTGGAGTTGGAGATTCTAGCAACACACAAGGAGACATGTTACCCGGTGGTAGTGGAAGCAGGGGTGAGGCTTCAACCAATTTGAAAACTCCTGGGTAGAGGTGACATGTTCGGGGAGGGTGTCGGATACTACTAGGAGTGCAAACACCTGAGCAAGACAGAAATGTAATGACAATTCCCGCTCGTCTGCCCCTGCTACCGCTTCGTAGCCTTCCTCCCCGGTTCCAGTCACCGCCTCTTACCCCTGCCCCAGGTGGTCTAACCAAGAATTCGCGAGAAAAAAGCAAACAACATGAATAAATAAATAAGACTCCCCCAGGTAATGTAAGGCTGTCCTCTCTAGCAACGTTCTTCTCAAGAAGTGGGTCCAGAATTGCCACCACAGGCTTTTCCATGTCAGCTTTTTCGAGCACCCAACTCACCTCTAAATCCAGTTGCGCTGGTATGGTTCTAACTAGATTCCTTCTTGAGTATACCGGTAAAAGGTTTTGCTGCCCCATTCTTTCTGATCAACGTTATCAACTTGAACTTGAACCATTCTTGTACTACAACGCCCACGCTCTGCTGACTCGTTGATAGAATTTGGATTGGGAGCCAAATAGCCCAACACAGTTTCTGGATCCTCTTCGTCAAGGGTCTAGTCGTCACCCCACCGGTATCTTTTCTTTTTGTCTTCTTACTAGACTTTTCACGCTTCCCATTACGAGCATGGAATACCTCTTCGCCGCTCGATGGACAAGTTGCGGACGCATGCCCTCGACGGCCACTGCTTCCGCGAATAAGACGCTTGCTAAGAGTCGCCGTGTGTGATGCACTATCAGGCCCAGGTGAAATAGGAGGAGTAATTTCAGAAGTCACAGGTGCAACAAGATTTCCCAAGGGGATTGACTTCGTGGGCTTAGAATTGGCTGCTTCAATATTAGAAGTGAAAAAAAAGAAACCCCCCCGGTGGCAGAAAGACAAAAGCACACTTCATGATACCCGGCATTGGCGGCTGCGGAGGAGGCACATGCGACTTCTCCTTAACAATCATAGGTGTGGTTGAGCGGCTGTCTACATTAGAAGTAATCGGGGGAGATCCAGCTGCTTGTTTCTCGAGCTCTCTGATCCTATCCTCACAAAAGTCATCAAAATGGCACTCAATTGTAGAAAAGTGTGTGGTTTCATGAGCTGTTCCCCATACAAGGTAGCGAAAAGCCTCTTCACAGTATCCAAAAACATGCTAGTGTCAATATATGTGAGCTGTAGGAGGCTTTGATAAACAGCCTAGAGAAATATTAGTGCTTGCTTGATAGGGGACTTCATTGACATGGGAGTCTTACATATAGGCAGATTGGACAGTGGGGAATATGGGCATAAGGGATACCTGTTGTTTTAGATCTTTTTCATACACCCGACCCATCTCACGTGCCCATAGACATCTCCATTGTGGTTTGTGAAGCTTGTATTTGGTGCTTCGAATTCTGCTTACACTGGCAAAACAACCGTTACCACGCCAAGATGCCTTATCCCGCCAAAGGGAACGCGACTTTAATCCGGCGACTTGAGTACGGTACCCGGGTATCAAGGGTAAGCCTGTCGAACATTGTTGGAAATGATTTTCGACAAGGCCAGGGTTAGTGGCTGTAGGTCAGGGGTGTTTGGTGGGTCGACGAGGCTATACGCCGAAAGTACCGGATAGTATTATGATATAGGTAGTCCTGTTGAGTATGATAGTAATAATCAAAAAGACCGTTAAAAAAAAAAAACCTGTCGAATATCCTCTGGTTGGCACCATGCCTTCTTGACCATTCAGAGCACAGCATTTTGCTCTACCCACCCTGCCAAGAGCTCGACAGACTTATTTCCTTCACCGAAAATTAGCAGCCGGTGTATAGTGCATAATTCGTCTTATGATACAAACAAGTAATTTGGGCCAATCAGACCAAACTTGAAGTTCGAGAATTTTTTAGGTCAGTTTTCTATAAGTGAACCTATCCCTTTGATGGGTGATACACGAATTAAACAGGGTGATCAATTGAAAATAAGAGAAAGTTGGAAAGGAAATAAATTTAAATTGAAGAATTTGTGGGAAAAAATAAAAAAGTCTAACTGGGTTATTGCAAACTGACCAACCAACCCGAAGCAAAGGAGAGGGCCACACCTATATCATACTAATCAGTCATCAATCTTTTCAAATAAATAGAGTCCACTATGGTTACCTATCCAAAACTTCTACTTCTTCACAGCCTGAGAATAGCCAAATCCACTTTTAAGGATAAACCCAACAAAACTGCCAGTGGTGATAATGCTGTAGAATACATGATCAATCTTGTTATCTGTTTTATCAAATTTCTGTTCCATCTTGTTGCTAAGGTCTTTGATATCAGCCCTCATCTTGTTCTTTCCATTTTGAATGTAGTTGAGTTTCAGTTTGAGGTTGGAAATGTCCTAAAAGTTTTTAGCCCAATATCTTGTCTCAGAATTCTAGTTCCTAAACAGACCTTATCTAATTGTGAAAAGTCTTTCCAAGTGATGTATGGATGAGACTCTACGGCTGCACACTCACTACTGCTATCATGGTGGTGACTATTATTGTGCTGACTGTTACAGTTGGTATTACATCTCTGAGATACCCTGTTAGCATGCAGTATATATGCTACAGAAACTCCAAGCTTACTGGAGTAGTATTGATTGGCCTATGTTAATGGTAAGAGAGAATGGCCAAATCCTTGAACACTTGTTTGTCGATGAGAAGCTTGAACATAATTCTTGGCTACACTTTCTCATCAATTTAGTGAAAGTCAGTCCCCAATACACTAGCCAGTGAGAGAGATAAAGTAAAATTAAACAAATTTACCTTCCTGTACAATATTTGTTCTGCGTGCTGCAAGCTCTGTGATGTGCTTCTCAGATAGAAGGTTGGAGAAGCTTTGCTATAGTCTAATAAAATGCTGGAGGGTTGACAAACAGGATGGGGCAGTGAATACAGGTGCTGGTGAATATCGTAGTATTTATAGCAAAGGGAATTAGGCTTAGCTGATACTGAATGATGAAATGTTTAGTCAAAAGGATGAAAATGTGAATCTTTAGTCTGTACTATCATAGCGGAGATGTAGGCGGCCAAAACATGTAGGAGGGCCGGAGTAGACCAGAGTGGCTCGCCTTCGCTCAGGCTCTCGACCCCCTGGAGGTGGCGGTCTCTGGCGGTCTTGCAGGACGGGCATGTTGAATGATACGGACGCCTCTACCCCCTTTTATAAGCCAAGATTCAAAATCTCCATGCCGAGGTTCACCCACACTCAACGAAGTCTGGGTGAAGTGAAGGGTTGTCCGGTATGTTCCGTGCTTGCGGGTTTGCTCGCTCCGGGCTCGATTGGAGCGGTTGGAACTGGTCAGGGTGGGAAATATTGGGATGATGTGCAGGGCTGGGTGCAGTGCTAGGCGAGGGCTTTTTAGGAGTTAGTCGCTAAGTGTACTTCTTTCCAATGATTGCTTGGAGCGAGTAGGATGATTGTATGGATATGGTAACATTTCGGATCAGGCAGTCATGGCTCGATTAACTCAGAGGGGCGCAAAGGGAACATGCTGTCGCACTCCGGTTTTCTGATACCTAAGGAAGATTCAACTTGATCATTTACATGCGGCCTATCCTTCCGAGCATTAGCATCGTAGCCTCCCTCATATAATAACTTAAACACACAGAAGTTTACGATCATTCCCATCAATCTCCCATCACATAAATTCAAAACCCTGATATAAAAATCCCCCCACAACTCTTCTCCCTTCCCTCCTTCCCTCCCTCCGGGAATCGCCTCATCTCCCCCACCACCCCTAACAATACCCCTCCCCACATCACGCCATCAGCCCACCAATCGCCAACCGCCACTCCAGCCCGTACGTTAGGCTCAAGGCAATAATTAACCCCATCAACCCCTCACCCCTGAGCCCAAGAAACTCGTGAAACCCCCGTTATCCAACTAAAGCACCCGAGCACACTCCGCGATTTCTCCATAGCGGTCGAAAAGTCGTTCTTGTAGGTCCCCCAACTAAGCTTTATGCTGCCGTCTTCTTCGAGTGTGGAGACCATGTCTGTGATGGGGACGGTCGTTCGAGATTGATTGGCACTAGAGATATGGAGAGGATTCCTACGGTTAAGACTTTATATCCGGGGCGGTGAGGGTAGGAGGGTGTTTGAAGTAGATGCTCAACTCTATTATTTTTTCTTTGGGGTTTGCAGTTATGGGCGGGAACACGGTGATCCCCAGGATCCATGGGTTTGCGGTAGGGGTAGCAGCATCTATTCCTGGGTTGTGCCGGGGGTGTAGTATACTACTACTACTTCCAGGATTTCAGTGGGAGATCGTTCCAGGAGTAAGTATACCACTTGGACGGAAGAGCCATTCGTGGTAATCTTCGTGGAATATGGCGGACAGAAGACCACTTTCCCGGCGATGATCCGAGCGACAGTAGAAATATTCCGACCAGAGTCGCCAGGGTAAACGGTTTCGTTGGTAAATGACCATTTCAATCTATCCGTGATCCGGGGGGTCCCGAATGGAAGGATTAACTGAACGCCCATGTTTACCCATGGCGTATCCATGACCCCCCTACCACACAAATAATTTTATATCAGCACGGCATGGGGTTGGGTAGTGCGTGCGTGGGGTTGAACAGACAACACCATCAATCCACCACCCCTTTCTGAACCCTCTACACAGCATGCTTTCTCAAAGACAAAGTAGAAAACTGGCCTCACAGGTGTTTAAACGTACTATGGCTGGGCCTAGTGTTTCGACGACCGTAGCAGCAACCTTCAGTGTTTGGAAAACATATATCTGTTTGACCAGATATGGTGCAAACACAGATTGTTTAGGGATGAAACGAATAGGAACAGATACTGGATATCTACACTGGATTCATGTTAGTAGTGTTTGGCGATTAGGGAGTGTGGTGGATTTCCTTTATCTTGTGATATTTTGAGTATTTTTCTCTTCCACCGGCACATGTGTTTTTCGCCGACTTTCTCTCTATAAAAGACCACTCACTTTGTCTTTCCTTTCGCTCATTATTCTCGTACTCATATGCGTCTCTCTATTCTCTAAGATTCTCTCAATCCACTCTTTTGTCGGTCTCGCCATTGCACCTCGATAGAAGTGAATATACTGGTAACTCGATCTTTGCCCTATATACTTCACAACAGGGCTACCCTCGATGTCGCCCCCATCACTGACCCAAAATTTGCTATCAACGGTTTCAAAATCCTTGCCGTTAAAGTGCTCATAATTAATTATGTCCATCCAGGCGTGAGCAGCCCCACGGATGTCCCCGCCTTCCAAATAGCGGAGAGCGCCTCACCAACCCCGAAGCCCCCACCACCCGCGATCGCCAACCGAAGCGGGGAATCCCACTGCAGATATCGGGCACCCCATTCATACAGTCGGCCATGATCCTCGTAGCCTCTAACTGCGGCTCCGGTCACTCATAATTCGTAAACAGCCCGTCAGTGACCCCAACAAATGGCGCATTAAGTAAAGTGCACTGAATTGAGCGCTGTCAGCGCATCATACCATATCACCTGCCCGCCAGGAACCAATTGCGCCATAGCGCTTCTGAGCTCTTTTAGGAACGCCTACAACCCGCCCTGCCTGAAACCTTTCCCGTGAAACCAGAGCTCGATGTTCATTAGCCATCCGTCGAATCCGCAGGTTTCTGCAATCAGTGCCAATTACGTCTCGGATATGTATTCTCCCTCCTGACCTTTATCCAGCAGTCGGGAGAGAGCGGCGGACCCGACATGGTGCTCGACAATAAACTTGCGGAGGACCCGGACGCCGTTCCGGTGGTGGGTGTTTATCCTTGGGCACGGTGGGGTTTAGACGGGGTTGTGGGGAAAGTATACGAATGTATCGACTGGGTAGAGATGCGCTGCCGTGTGCAGTACGTCGGCATGGCTGGGGCGGGAAATTGACCTTGGGAAGACTCACCAGGATGGCAGCCACCTTTACAGCCACGACAGTCCTAGAGGTTGGGAATTGGCGGGGGTGGTATCATATTGCTGCAGTTGTTAGGGGGCGAGTAGGGTGCGGGGAAGTGAGCGGTGGTGGTGGGCGCTGGAGGAGTGTCTTGTTTGAGACTTTGAGGCTTGGATTTTGATGTCCTCGGGTTGCCAGTCTGTGAGCTCTAGCATGGTGTCAATGTAGATATAGTCTCTTGGGATTGACATTCCGTTCCCGTTTTTGAGGATACGGCATTCTTGTGGAGAGATCCTCTCTGGTGAGCTGGGAGAACTATAATGGATTATCGAGGGCTTCAGTTCGCAGCTATAGCACTTTTTCGATGCCCTTCTAGGTTCACAAGCTATCCGTGTGTTCTTGCTAGCACCCGGCACTCTGGTTATCACGTAAACTATCTACGATTCGCAGTGCCAGCTGTTGGTGAGATGTAAAGACTAAGAAGAGATTGTCTATGATACCGGCCACAGGTTGTTGAGGTGGAAATGAGCGGAAGCCCTTGTTCTGAGCCAACCTAACTACCTCAACATCTCATAAACATGACACTTGGATACTTATGATACAGTAACAAAAGAAGAAAACTGGAATAATTGAGAATCTCACCAGGAGCCTGGAGCTTCCCCTCCTATGAAGGTCTATCGTTATTTTATTTTGAACCGAGGGCTAAAACGGAAGAGCGTCTGGCTGTTTTTCCCCAGTTCCTCGGAAGGATGCAATTCACATCTCGGAGTGACCCCCAATTACGAGTAAAGTGCCGTATCGTACACAACAAAACGAAAATAGAAAATTTACCGAAAATCAATATTTCCAACTTGTTTGCTCATGGCCCAGACTTACAAAATCCTACGGTGCGACATCACCCCCTGAACCTTCCCCCCCCGCCCAACTCTGCTGTCCCCACCATCAGAGATCCCCCCCGGCATTAAACAAAACCACCGCTACCGTTGAGATTTACAGGAAACTCCGTCAAGCTAAACCTATCCCTCTATTCTTCCACTCTCCGCTGTCTCCTTTCTCCCGCCTTCGTTTTCTGCATCCTTTCATCCCACAGTCATAATCCCACTCTCATCACGTAAGCAAATCCAGTGTCTTCATGATATCGCTACTCACCCTCTGACGAATACGGCTTCGGATATACTGCAGCATGGGTTCAAACCGTTCACTCTTTCGGAACGAGCAATTTTATAATGCTGCCGAGCCTAGCGGTGATGCCCTTGGTGGACTCTTCCAGAATGGATCGGTTACGGAAGAAAATTTCCTTCACACGCTTGGTATCCCTCTTGTCATGGAAGCACCAATACGTATTCAAACTCGAACTACGGGTCACATTATATCGTTGATCAGCAGCCCCTTGCCGATTGGGGAGTACGATATATACAGTGACCGTCTGTGCTTCCCCCTGCTCAGTGTTCCCAGCCGTCCTGTCCGTCCGTCTTCGGGGTCGGACGGGACGGACTACGCCCGGCAAGATGAGGGCCGGACGGGCTATAGGGGACTATAGTCCTAGCGCCTAGACCTCCAGTACTAGCCAAGCCGGAACCACACCCAGAAACGTTTTTCTATCACCTCATGAGACATCACTCGCGCAGTGCCCAGCCGTCCCCTACACTCCTCAGCCGTTCTCTGCGGTCCTCAACCGTCCCCGGCCGTCTTCCGCCACCCTGGACAAACCACAGATAGCCGTCCTGTCCCATCCAGGGCTCTTGGCAGCCCCCCCAGCGGGACCCTGCCCGGCCCCCGAACGGTTCGGAACACTGCCCCTGTTTGTAGAGGGGTATTAATTAACTGGGTTGTGGGCCCTGTTCAATTGAACAATGAGGCGTGGGTAGATCGAGTCTTCACGCAGAATGTGATTCGCCGAGAAAGGTCTTTTTGCACCGGAATTCGAGCGCGAAACGGCGGATGTGTGATTTCAGATGTGATAAATCAGTGCGCTCCAGATGGCTGGGAAGGTCTCGAAGCAGCGCACATTTTCCCTCTAGAAAAAGGGTCACTGGATCAAGAGAGGGTATTGTTGTCTGGAATGCGTTATATGTACTAAGTGGCTTATAGTTTCATTCCTGGGCTAGGAATGAATTGTTTGAGTTTTGTTCTTGGACCAAGAATGAGTTGCTTTTTGGAAGGCAGGTATGGAATGATTGCTGCACTGGACAAGGGAGTTTGCATATATTGGCTGTTATTGTTATTGTTTTGTTTTGATAGTAAGATGAGATACTATAAGGGTTGACTTTGAATTTCAGCTATGGAGGGTGGACCACCAACATGGATGACACAGTTGGTATCTCCAAGATCCACTCGTGTCAGAATAGGTTTCCTCTTTGTTCTCACATCCACCGAAAGTTTTACCTGTACCTATCATCAGTAAATCCAGATGTGGGTTCCCTACAATCACGTAATACGCAAATACATAGCTAGTCCAAATGCACATTTCACTACTGATTGGTCAAATATTCCCAATCACAGTGGACAGACCAATTAATAGAGATTGCGTATTCGGATAAGGTGTGTATTTGGGTCTTCCGTGACCCAACCTAAATTTACTATGCATGGGTGATTCTACTTGCCTGATGTGGGATAATTATAAGGTTACCGTGTTTGATATCGACCCATTTTGTATGGATGGTAGAACACTGGATCCAGTTTGCCGTGATCCGCATCGCGTATCCGATAACCTTTTTCAGTGGCACTTTCGCTAGTCTGTGCTTGCCAACATGAGAGGAGCGGATCAGCCAGTCCTCGAGACTGCCTTCCTCCCAGGAACCGACCTGATGGGGGAGATCTGGAGTCGGCCTTATGCAAAGGAGTGGGGAGTTGGAGGTGGTTGCTAGATGGAGGGGATTGAAAGAGTTTTTATTGCGTACCCAGTCTTTGTAACAGGACCGTCGCGTTTGTAACTCAGTTACCATTATGTATCGTACTTCACCCCAAAAAATTTCTAGGTGTTGGAATCTGGAGATCTAGTGTCGGTCGATGAGTGAAATTTGCCGAGTGATGAGATATGATGAAACCCCACACCAACCCACATCAAGGTGCTCGTGATGAGACACTATCGCCGGAGGAGCAGAAAACTACTCGTGCTGGGACTATGTAGAGCAAGCGATAGCTCTATCGCATAAGAAATGCATAGTATATCGGTAAATAAAGTTAAAAACATTGACTCTTGTACTTCTGGTCGGGTAATTATGACCCGCGTCTATACATAATTTGTAAATTGTAAATCATATTTTGTGAATTACCGCAAACTATTTTAATTTACATCAATTATGATACCTATGATAACACGATATTCGATTCACAATCGGCGAAAAACACAATGTTACAAGCCAAAGCTACCATATCAAATTGTCCTAGCCTACGCTGGTATCATATTTGAACACTTTTCAGACTTATAGAATCCTAATGTGTGCCACCCCCGCCCCAAAACCAAAGTATGCCACCAATCGTTCTTCCTCCTCTAACAAACTCAACACCCCTCACCGTAAGATATTATCACCGGTCTTAATCAAAACCAGCTCTGACGTCAATATTCACAGGAAACTCTATCAAGACAAGCCTCCTATCCCTCCATTCTTCCACTCTCACCTTTCTCTTTTCTTCCGCGTTCGTTTTTTTGCATCTTTTCATCCCACACTCATCATGTAAGTAAATCAATTGTCTTGTTGGTATCGCCGCCCATCTTCTGACGCATACGACTTTGAATATGCGGCAGCATGAGTTCAAACTGACCACTCTTTTGGGACATTCCATTTTATAATGCTGCCGGGCCTTATGGTGGTGCCCTTGGCGGATTCATCCGGGGTGAATCGGTTACGGGAGCAGGTTTCCTTCACGTCCATCGGAAGATATTGAGAAAGAACTGAACCTCCCATCAGCACAGGTTCTCGCCATGTTTCAGAAGAGCATCCGAAAGGCTGCCACATGTTTGCGACATCTCCGCTCTCAAGCAATCTCGGAGACGCTCCCGCAAGAAGGCCGGAAAATCGAATCAGAAAAAGGTTCAATGGGGGGGTGACAACAATAACGAAACGGAAAAACCAGGGATTCCACCGTGTCTAGCAATCCCTCCCTCGCAGAGGGCCTCCGAGAGGGGTGGACGGAGTCTTTGCGAGCATGAAGTTGAAGGAGAAGCGGATTGAGTTGATCAATTCTTTGGATCCTTCAAAGTTATCCTTTCCTTGTGAATTCCGATAGACTCTGCGCTCTCTGTATCGTTACCCGAGCACTAATAGTAATGGCCGGAGGGGATAGGCGGTCTGGGCCATCACGCGCCAAAATACCTCTCCACCCCCCCCCCGCGTTTTCGGTCCGCACAACAGGCATCACCCGTCCTCCAGGGCTGGTTACCGATCCAGAACCAAGTGCTGAATACTGTCGTGAAAACTTTACTAAAAATAAAAATTTAAAAAAACCGAAAACCCACAAGAGCGTCTAGGTAGGCACGGACAACGCTCAATTACATCGGCCGGTACACGGACAACAAGGAGCGCATAAAGTGGTGCAAGCGTGCGCTCGAGGCAGCGGTGGAAGGGCTTGTAGGAGTGATGTATATTATATGAGTCCCGCCCTCGACGGGAATCGAGCATTTGGGGGATCAGTCACTTACAAGTCTCCCATGTCGATACCGAGACCGAGAGGTGGATCAAGCGCAAGTCCCCCACCCTCCCATATTATCCCTCTCGGGTGTATATCTTCGCTTCTACCGACCAGGAAGGTTGAACATCTCTAGGCAAAAATACAAAACTACACCCCGAGAAAGGATTCTCTGAATCCTTCCCCACTAGCTAACACGGTTCTAGGACACCAAGTAGCTGGTGATCCCTGAAGAGAGTCCCCCCCCCCCCGACAGAAGCCCATGAGAATTCCATCGTACCGCCCACCTGGCAGTAAGTTAGTGATCACGCTCAACCGGTTCTGAAAGCAAAGAAGGATGAGCAGTTCATAGCGGATTACTAACTTCAGAGCTGAGAATCGGAGGGACCGGCGTGGTGAATCCGCTTTTGGGGCATTTACCAGCAGAGGGGGAGAACTGCCGGAAAGCACAAGTGGCGCCAGAAACGAGAACTTCTACGGAGAAAGTTTAATCCGACAGACCACTAATGGTTCATGGAGCGTCACTCGACGTCTACAGCTGCTGGTGCGCTTGGTGGCAAAGGGTGGTTGAGAGTTTCGTAAAATACATGCGAAGCTTGGGAAGGAATACCCGACGGCATGATACAAGGAAGATTGCCAATATACCGCATCCCCCCTTTTCGCATCGTCGTGCTGGCATGTCTGGGAAAAGCTGAACATGACCGAAGATGTCTCAGAAAGCCCATGATTCCAACCGGCTTCTCTCACCCGTAGTTCATAATACGGTAATGTCCGGGAGATCGATCGGCGCCCGTACAGCAGCACCAGGAGATCTCTAGATTCCATAGCTGGGATGAAACACACTAGCAAAGACAAGGCCGAATCGAACAAAGAGGCTAATATCGCACATCGAACCAGTTTCCCACTCTCTACCCCAACCCATCACCACATGATGACAACCGCACAACACCCCCCCCCCCCCCCATATCATAACCCACAAATATCACCACCAAAAAAGCAACCTTGAATATCACCAATCCAGTTCCTTTTAAGAAAAAACAACGAAAAGAAGAAAAAACGCCAAGAACACCCCCCGGAGCACATTCCCAAAACCGCAAAAATCCCCCCTCTATAAGACAAAATCCGCCACGTAAGTACTGTAAGGTTTCCCCCCCCCCCACCACCACCACCCCCTCACATATAAGACCCCTTATGATGCTCTCTCACTACCCACACGATTCACAAATACGGACGGTGCACTCCCAATAATACGGTCACCCACGTGGATAATGCCGCCTCAGTGGTGGTAATTTTCTTTTTCTATTTCACCTCTGTACTTAAAACATTTATTTACAGTATATTTTTTCCTGCGATGCTATTATAGCTTGTGCTTCTACATGTACGAACGATGTACGGTACTCTACTCTACTCTACTCTACTCTACTCTACTCTACAACTCCACTCGCCAGAATCAAAGTCTATCTATCTACCTATCTATCCCCGAGATATCAACCTATGCAGTCAACCGCTCCACGACAAAACTCGCTTGTAAGAAGCAGAAATTGCAGGTATCTTATCATACTTACTCCTCATAGCCACCTTTACGCGGGGGACATTTTTTAAAGTTATGAGCGATTGGCTATTTTAAATTCCAAAGAAAAACTTCACCTATAATACCGCGAGGAAGACTTCGGGAAGGGAAGGGAAGATAGTATAGTATCTGCGTCGCCACTGGCGGTTATACCGGCATCATGCCTCTGAACAGACTTTTCCATTCCGGAGAGTACTAGCACGGTACTGGCGTATACCTCATATATGTTTCAGAAGAAGACTTTGTCGTTCGAAAGGGGGGGGGGTTATGTTCGCATACTGCTACCGCTTATCTACCGCATATCTCTGGTGGAACCAGCAAGTCGAGCTTCTCACAGGAGAAAAGTTGCAGTGGAGGAAGTGGGAAGTGAAGAGGGGATATTTTCGGTACCCGTGATCACGCAGTATCACTCGCGTTCTATCCATCTAGGGAATGGAACGTGTTAGTCGCGATCGACTTGATTCCGGTGGGTATAGATACTATGGAAAAGCGTGCTCTGTATTGTAAAAGCCACTACTCGTTCATAACTTTGGAATCGTTTCTGAAAAATGCCACTCGCTCGGTTGTGCTGCGCCCCCGTCCTTTCCCGTAAAGAACGCTCAAGTTAGGCCTTACGAGTACCGTACTATGGTACTGGGATTTCTGTATATATCTATGTATGTAGGATCCGGGTACTTGTTGTACCATGGGCGCAGTTCCGGACGGCGCAAAGTAACGTATCATATCATAAGCAAGATGCATATTCCATTCCTCTCTCGCGGCTAAAGGAAACCCTGTTCGGCGGTGCTGACGGTCCTTTTTCGGGGGGGAGGTGTTGTCCTGTTGCCACCCCCCCCGGTCAGGAAGCTCACTCCAGCATTCTCCGGCTTACGGCGGGGTTTCCCCCTTCTCTCTCTGTCTCTTTGGATATGCTGGTGCTGGTGCTGGCGCTAGTGTTTGGGTTATGCTACTTGTGTTCTTTCAATACGTGCAGCTTTGAAAGCCTTTCTTGTGATGCCTTTTTTTCACTCACTCACTCACTCACGATCCGTGGGGAAGGTCAAGCATATAAGAACCGATAATCAATTTGTTCTGTTTTCAGAAAGAATAAATCTAAGGACTCCATCTAAACTTTGTTCAAGTTTGTTCGTTTCCCTCTCTCTCTCTTTCCTTTGGACAAATGCTATATCATACGTGTCCCCCTTCATTCACAGTGAGGCATTACAAAATGAGTTTCCCACGCGCATTCCCCCGAACCTTAAAAAAGAAGATAGGAAATGAAACTGCAGAGTGATATATATAAAAGTAAGACGCATTGGAAAGGAAGTGGTAAGAAAGGAAAAAAAAAAAGACAAGAGAAAAAAAAAAACTATAGGATTAGATAGTGTAACGGAAGAACTATTTTGGTTTATTAGTATTTGCGATTGCTTCGATAGGAACGGGGGGGAAAACTCACAGTAGCATTATCACCCTTCTCCCTCTCGGAGTCCTTCATGTCATCAGTGTAGCCATCCAGCGTGAGTCCCTGACTGGCCATGAGAGCGTCACGTCTGGCATTCTCCTTCCTCAGGTATACGGTCATGAAGCAGCAGAGCGAGAGACTCATGGTGGTCGTAGCGATGAGCAGACCATGTCCGGAGAAGAACCTGGGCGCATCGGTGGAACGGTAGGCGAACGCGGCGATGATACCTCCCAAGTTACCGAAACCAACGTGCATCGCGATCCCGACACCACGCTTGGTCGAGCCGCCAATGTTGTTGCCGTTCCAAGCGACTCCCATGGGAACGTTCGGGTAGATACCGCCGGCAGCGAGGAAGGTGCCAAGGTACTGGACACCGGGTTTGTGGGTGGAGATCAACATGGTGAACCCGATGATGGAGGTCAGGCAGGCGGTGATCATGTACACCCCACGCTGCTTCGAGCGGTCGGCAAGGTACCCGGCTCCGATGGTGCAGATACAGGCGAAGACGTATGGCGGGACGGACATCAGTTGCGACTCCTTGTTGGTGTAACCCATGTTCTTCACGATGGTCGGGAGGAAGAGGGAGAAGGAGTAGAGAGGGGTGTAGATCCCAATGGTGATCAACATGTGCACATAGATCTTCCAGTCCTTGATGGCGTGGAAGAAGTACTTGATATGGTACTCGTCCGCGAGGGAAGTTCTGTCGGCCTTCAGGCGACGGTGGACTTCCTTACGTTCTTCGGGTGTGAGGAATTTAGCGCTATGAGGGAAAGTTAGCAGCGGGTTTGGTAATCATTGGTTTTGCTCTTTGGGGGGGGGGGCAAAATGAAGGACTACTCACGTCTCGGGGTAATCATTGATGGCCCAGATTGCGATGCAAGCTAGAAAGATTCTGTTTAGTAATCGCAAGGCATATAATGCGAAAATAGAAGCTAGTCTCACCAATAATGACCGTAACCAATCCCTCGAGAATGAAAATCCAGGCCCATCCAGGCTTTCCCCCAACACCCGCCATCTCAGAGATACCTCTGGCCAAGAGACCACCGAAGGCACCGGCAAGGGTAGCAGCAGAGAAGAATATCGCCATACGGAGACCGCATTCGTGACGCCTATACCACATGGTGATGTAGAAAGTGACACCAGGGAATAGACCACCCTCTGTTAAACCGAGAGCCATACGACAGATCAAGAGACCGACATAGTTGGTGACCAAACCCATGAGGGTCATGGTGACACCCCAAGCAACCATGATAATGGTGAGCCAGAGAGAAGGCCGGGTCCTCTTCATCATGAGGTTGCTGGGGACTTCGGCCGCGACATACCAAGGGAAGAACACTGCGAGAGCAACCTATTGCAATTGAAAAAAAAACAACAACTTGGTTAGCTACCCAATTCCGCGCGGGAGGGTACAGATCACAACGCGCCACTTACATTGTAGTCAAGACCCGACATGCCAAGGTCCTTCTCAAGCCCAGCCAAGCGTGCATTGCCAATATTTGTGCGATCCAGGAATGAAAGTCTAGAATATGACGACGGGCACGGCCAGTCGGTTTACAGTTAGCAACAAAAAGAAAATAACGCCTCCCGAAAAGAAAAGAAAAAAAGAAGACGCTTCGGTCGATGCGACCACCACAAAACGTCACTCGAGGGGAGGAACGCACAAGTAAAGTAGTGCCAAAAAGGGCACGAGATGCCAATCCAACTTCCTCAGAAGCTTCTTCGTTCTCTTCTCGTCGAAGCAGGCCAGGTCGGAGGACTCCAACGAGTCCGGGGTAACAGCTCCATCAATATGCTTCGCCTCCTTCTCAATGGTACTTCCTTCTGACATCCTTTTGATATTGTCGGAATATAACTCTCAGAGGCTCAATTGGCACAAGTAGTTGGAAGGGGGAGAGAGAGGGGGAAAGAAGAAAAAAATGAAGGACGGGGGGTGGAAGGAAAGGAAAGGAAAATGGCTTGTGCTCGAGAGCAAGAAGCTTCTGATATGGTACCGGTACCCTTCAAGCTTTATCCGGGGTTCAAGAGTCTTGGTATCAAAGGGAGGAAAATATCGAGGTTGAGGGGGGGGCAACCCAGGTGTTAAAAGGAACTCCCCAAGTGCCTCAATACAATCCAAGTGATTGACCTCCTTCTACGCAAACCCCGGCCTCTGACCCAATTAAAGCACAATATACGACCCTGGACTGCGTGCAACAAGAAAGGTGTGACAGGAGGGGGGGGGGCGGTATCGGTTTATTGGCTGACTGCAGGTTAACAAACTGGCCGAGACAAAACTGAGTTAGGAAGAAAGGCCGGAGAAAAAAAATGAAAAAAATAAAAAATAAGAGATGAGGAGGCTGCTCAATTCGGAGTGGGAGGAATACCGGTACTCGAGTACCGTATTGTGGGAACGATAAAGAAAATATGCCGTCCTGTCGTCAAAAAGGAAAATAGTGGAGCTTACTGACCGACTGACTGGCTCGCAACACACACACACGAGAAGGAAGGGGGAGAGAGATTAGTGTCATAGATTTCGGGGACGAGTAAACGCTTTAAATACTATTTACCACGATACTGTACTCCACAAATAAGCAAGCACCAGCAGTGTCGGTAGTTTCCATTCAATGCCCCTCAGATTCTCGGTGATGACTGGGGTAATACAATGGTGAACTACACGAGTAGCAGCTAATGGTAGCGAGATGGAAGCATTCCAACGGTAAGAAAAAGCGTAAAAGTACTTGGAGTACAGTACGAGTACAGTACTTGTGTCTTCCTCGCCAAGAATGGGCACCTCTTTTGAAATGGCCCCCGCGGACCCATAAAAAGTGGTACAAGTACTGTAACTGTTCGAACTGTTTGAAAGAGTGAGCAAGTGGCGCCGCCAGGCGCAAAATACTAACTCGTCCAAATTCTTTGAATTGTCCTCGAGTAACAACACCATTCCACCTCCCCAATATTCCTCCTGCCCTGGTAAGAAGGCGGCAGGCGGGCGACTTAGGTAGGCAAGTGGCAAGCCGGAAACCGAGAGGGAGTGATAATAAAACAGAAAGAAAAAAGGTTCTCACTCGTGATCCCTGGCCACCTCCCCCTTCCTGATCTTTTTTTGGCTATTACTATAATACTACAATACCGTACTTGTTTCCCTTTCTTACTCCCGCGTGCCGGGAGTTCCCCTTTCTCGGAACAAAAGTTTATGGATACCTGTTACAGATCTCTCTCTCTCTCTTTGTTGATTTCATTTTACTGAACCATCGCATCCTCCTCCCTTTGCCCCGGATCATGTTTTACATTCACCCTTACCCCTTTCAACGACGCAATGCCTAGAGATCCTGTCGACTGCTGGTGACACCAATGGTCAACACGCCCTTGATTTTTACGCATGGCCCCTGCACGATATTTGTGCAGTTCTGTACCAGTGATGTCGTTGAGGTTCGCTTCAAGTTTTAGCTTAGCGCTATCTTGTCAGATAGAAAAGCAAGTATCCATATGAGCTCTATTTTTTCATTTTTTTTCTCGATCCAGGGACAACAACAACCCCGACAACGCCAGAGGACGAGAGAAAAAATAAAAAAGGGAAAAAGGAAAAGAAAAAAGTGAAGGGAAAAAAAATAGTATCAGAGATAGGCTGCCGCCTCAAATGTGCCCTACGGTACAGACGGCTCGTTGTTGTTATCAATTCCACGTTACCACCAGCTTAGGTCCGTTCGCTGCCCAGGTTTGATATGAATGAGATCTCTCGCTAGGAACTAAGAGAGACAACAATCAGCCCGGGGTGGCGTTCAAGGTATGTGCTATGTGGGTATGGTACTTGTATGTACTGTATGTGGGGATTTTAGCTGATCTCCCAGACGGCGATAGTCGTCGACCCAGGGTGCCTCTCGTGCCTTCGAGGTGCAAGATGCGGGAACAAACCGTCCACGGTAACAGCACTTCAAACCCCGGTGGCAATTTTGCGAGGAAGTAATTGGCTCCGTCGGGGGTAAGTTACTTCCCTCCCCAAATGCAGTCGCAATCTATTCGACAGGGTGTCTGAAAAATTTGGCACGTCTGATATCTACATTCTGGTCTCGGGACGTCGATCGAAAGAGAAAGTTCAAAAAGAAATAGGCTTATATAGTCGTTGGCTGCGAGAGAGTTTAGCCAAAACTAAATATTTCTCCAAGATCCGGACCACGGTGTAAGAATCTTTTTTAAAGGGTGAGCGGGTAAAGATCCTCGCAGCGAATTCTTCAATTGGCTGTTGATCCTGGAGTGGAGGCCATGATTGTTTAAAACCGGTTTAGAGGTTCGATTTCTCTGCTGAAAGTCCACTTTGGGGACGTTTACACACCAGACACTCACCCCCCAAAACCTCTTGCGCCAGAACTACCTTACCTTGCTTTTCTTTTTTCCCAGGTAAACCCGGACACAAGTACAACATTGTGCTCCCAGAACCAACTTTTTGCTGGGAAAATTGCAAAGGTTGAGGGGAAAAGATCACTCAATCCCCGCCCACGGGACCCATACGGACGAACGGAGAGTACTGTACTAGTACAGTACAATAGATTTACTCCCTCAGCCCCTCCATTTATTCCCCCCCCCCCACCGCATCGCAATGCTTAACTCTTATGATAACCACTTATCGCAATCCGAGAGAGTGGTGGAGGGGGCAGGGGAGGGTCGCAGTTCAGCACCCACAATCGAGGGGGGCGTTAGATGTTCTGAGGCAGCCCTACACGTAAAAAAAGATTCTGGGTAACTAAATTAGGCATGATGCGATGGCTGACCATCATAACTAAACAATTATGATATTTCAACGATGGTGACGGAGGGAAAAGGAAAGAAGGCTGGTTGGGTGGAGAGAGAGAGACCAGAGGTAGATCTAGCCGGTAAATCAACCTTAACTGACATCGGATATACGCCCCAATCCGGCCAATCTAGCGCCCCTGCCTAGGAAAATACGCCCAAATTCTGCCACCCCGTCTGCGGTGCAACCAAGCCGTGAGGTCCCGTCTGTGATCAAGCAGCGGCCCACATCCTGCGAGCCAAGAGATCGCGTTTCCATCCCCAAATATTCCAACCCATCCATCTACAAGCACAAGCACTTGTATGATACTTGTATCTGACGAGGAGAGAAGAAAAGAAACAAGCAACTCTCCAGCCCCCGCCATCGCCTGTTGTTATGCTGTCCTGCGCAAAGTGTGCACAGCGACTGCAGCGCGCCGCCCGGCTTCTTGCTGGACAGGGGAAAGGACAAGTGGGAAGAGCCAAATATATAACCAAGATAGCGAATTGTACTCCTACGAGTACTCGTACTTGTACCGCACCCCTTCAACACTCCCCCCCTCCTCCTCTCTGCCGCGATACACGCTGTGACATCCAGCTAGTCTTGCACTCTTTCTTTCCTTTTTTTTTCCACTCCTCATTCCCTCCTCCATCCCGCCCGCCCGCCCCGGTGAGAGTTGCAAAGCGAGCGAACAGCAAGCCGCCGACTACTACGGATCTGCGGGATGCGAGGCACGGAAATCACCGGCTGTTTGGTTGACAACTAAGCATTTTTTGTGCCGTCATCTATAATAACTCTCCTCTACTCGAGTAACAGATACCGTACCGGTATCGTATCATACTCGAGTATTTCTTTTCTTCTTTGTATCCACATATCCTTTTTTATTCTTTTTCTCTGCGCGCGCTGTGCGTCTTTCCCCTTCGTGGCGGGTTAGTTAGGGCACCGGCAGCTCACGGGCCGCTCGAGACGGTTGGTGAGAGCCCTGCATAGGTGAGGAGCATCCGAAGCCAGAGTATGCATGTCCTAGTACTGTATGATACCGGTACTTTGCCCAAGGGGTATCGCTCTACTTCAACCCCCAAAGGATTTCAACCGCTGCTCCTGTGAGGTTTGTGGCTCTATCAAATGACAGGGTGTATCATACCGTATCCTTTTTTCTCCATATTGATGGGGGGGAGAATAGGGGTATCTCGAGTTTACTCGAGTACTGTGCATGGAGGGTGTGGTGTTTAGAAGTACCGCAAAGTCAAGCTTTTGGCAGATGCAGGGAATGACCAGGACATGTTTATTACCGTTAATTTGCTTGGCAAATTAACACACTATTGCGAATCGAAGGTGAATTTCCTCCTGTTACGGTTGCAGAGGTCCCTCGCCATAACCGTACGGCACTGCATGGGTAGGAGAAGTTGTGTAATGTAGCACTTTTGACTCAATCCAATCCGATCCGTTCCTAAGATGTTCACTTCTCGATGGAGCCGCTGGGGGTATTATCTCACGTTAGATACGGTAGGGTACCGTGGATGGCACTATTGCAGCTACGAGTACCATCAGCACATCGCACTCTCTCACACAGTAACCTATGCGGTGGACTGCTGTACGCGAGCAAAAGTGCAGAATGGCGCTGTGCTCGAGTAGGTACGCGGCGACGGCGGATACAAGTGCCGTACGAAGTACACTGGCACTCGATGGGTTAAAGTTAAAGGCTGGAGAAGCGATCGCACAGACTCTCTACCGAACGAGACGGCACCAAAAATTGGAAACTAAAGGTCTCTTTTTGGGGAGTACTAGAGTATTTGCAGCGACTAGGGGGGTAACTTGGAAACCAGGTACACACCGGTATGATACCCCACGAGCAAAAATGATAACGACAAACAGAAGGCGTAAAAATCGGAATCGGAAATAGCTCAATCTTCTGCCAGTCCGTTGCGATAGTGAAGATTCCCTCCAAACCCCCGATTCTCACTTTGTTCAAGAGTGTAACTTCAGGGCAACTGTCGCGGATCTTTGGCTTGTGCAAAATTGTACCAATCCTCGACATTTCATGACCCCCGCGAGCACCGCTAAATGGTATCACACCCAATCCGTATGAGCACTTATAGACCCAACAATAACATTAGGTCAACCGAGAACCGACACGATGCCCGCCAAAACGAGGACGAGGGAATTGAATGACCGTCCTTACAGAATGCCAGAAATGGGTGCTTTCAACAGCTCAATATCCAAGCGGATATTCCGGCAAGTGTCGGCTAATTTATGGATCAGGAGGCTCGTTTTACCAGGTTCATGCACAACTCAAGGCTATGAGGGTAATTTATCTCGGGGGTACCGCTTTTAATTCAAGATACAGTATTGTGCTTTCGAAATGCCTCGCAGTTTTCTATCTGGTCGGTCGAGGCAAATTCGACACAATTCATTCGGTTGTCGTCTTGGCCCCAAATTGTTCGGTTGAGGCTCCTCCGGCCTTTTGCGGTAACCAGGGGGTCTGCGCTGCAACTTCATGCACGGTACGAGTACAGTAAGTACAGTGCCCTACAACCTATAGTGGGGGGGGAAAAAGAGTCCGAGGATCCACCATATATTTTTGGTCTGGAGGAGATGTTTGTCTGCAAGCCAAGGTAGTTAAACCTATCATACTCAACGTCATTGGGGTTTTTTCTTTTTCTCTTTCTCTTTAAACTTCCCCGCTGACAGGCATTCCACAAAACAGGGCATTCTGTCCCCCCCCTCTCTTTCATTTCGGCGGGTATCCGAAGAAATAAATACTGTATAATAATATTATTATGGTGGTGGTGGTGGAGGCTCAATTAAACGCCCTGATAATGTCAGCAAACGCACGCACATAGTAAACCCTTTCTAAGCAACCAATACCGGTACGGTATCATAATGCCGTGCCTCTACAAGGGAGTCGCATGTGAGAGGGGGAGAGAATTGTCCGGCGCGGTAAAGCGTTGCATGGGTTGAAACGATTTTTTGCCTTCCTTCCTTCCTTCTTTCCCTATGGGGGAGGTAAAAGGGACAGCAAGGGTGATGATGAGCCGTAAAGGCAGGTGGGTGGGTAGGGTAGGGATAGTAGAGTCGACTTGTTCGCACTGGCTGGAATAGCTAGCATACTGTGGGGAAGGCGAGTGAAAAGGACTAACCAAGTCTGGATGGACCCTTCAACGGCCTCCTTGTTTGATGGATTCATTAGTCAGTTTGCCTGGCCGTTGTGAATGGTTGCGGTTGATGCCGGGTCACGATAGGTGGGTGGGTTGGTGAGTGTATGGGTTACCTGGGGTGGCAAGCTTAACTTAGGGGGGGGGGGGTTGTTCCCAGAGACTGGACTTTTGCGGCATCGTGCTGTAACTTTTTTTTTGCCTCAGGTAAGGAGAGAGAGGTGAGTTGAGTTGGGTAAATTTACGAGTAAGATACCGTACGGCAGCATGCGTCTTGGTAAAGGGAGCTATAATACTGCTACAGGTATTGTATCCCCGAGATTGTTTTTTTTTTCCTCACTTAATTGTGCGCCTGCTCTTTTGTCGAGAGGGGGGGGACCCGCTCCCTGGTAACAGCAGCGTTCGTCGTACAATATTGGGCACATTACGATAAACTATAATAGAATCCTGTCCCCTCGTTATTATGTTTGTAATCGACCCACAGCCAGCGAGCAGATTATCGCACTGTACTATACACGCCGCGTGCACAGTAAAAGTGCGATACTCGTACAAGTACGGCGCAGCGCAGATCAAGGATCACAATTTCGCACCAGAATTTAACCTTCTGGATCTGGGTCCGGAATTATTCGAGGCTAATGACCCCCCCCCGTTAGGCACACCATAGAAATGGGAAAAAAAGAAAAAGAAAAAAATTTAAGGTGTTTTTTTGCTGTAAAGTATTTTGGCATGTCTCTCTTTTTTTTTTTTGGCCATACTGCCCAATCTCGCAGTGCCCCCATGATACAGCACCCAAGTAGGGTACTGGATTCCTTCTCATCGCAATGTCAGTATCATAAGCCGAGCTACGTATTCGCTAAAATATATCGGGTAGAGGGATTCAAGCTTTTAGCAAAATAAAAAAATAAAAAAATTGAACTTGGGAGAAAATCTGCGTTTATAATAATATTATATTATAATATATATATATTGTGATGGGCAAAATAATGCCCACTCGAGCAAGTTAGTTTTTCACTTCACCGCCAATGATACACCAAACCTAGTGAGATTCTACCCGTACAGTAGAGATGAACTCCCAGCAACCCACAACCGCCACAGGAACAAGTGCCATTCACCCCCACACTCTTTGACCAGAAACATAACGGTGCGATTCCGCCGCCGATGGGAACGCCATCACACTCTACAAGTACTAGTACATTAGTATGATATCGTACTGCAGTTTGTCGCCGCTGATCGGGGGCTGGGCGGTACCGTGTGTTTGGTACTCGTACAGTAAGGTATTTTTAGTACGAGTACTGTTTAGATAGTCCACGAGTTATCGTGGGGAAGGAAGGATGGGCAGTAGAGTACGGTACTCGAGTACATTGATTGGACGAGAAGATGGTGCAGATAAACATCAACTAGACTAACCGAGTTCATTAATCCGCAGCACAGCGAGTGCAACTTCTAGATCTAGAAGGGCGCGAATATGGAGAAGATCCCCACTCCCCCCACCCCACTCCTTCCCATTTAGACTATGCTTGTGGATGGATAGAGAGGGCTGTGGTGGTAAGCTTTACCGGTAACTTTGAGATCGCGAGATGTGCTCGAATTTTATCCCGTATAGGAACTGCTTGTAATGTGCGAATGAATGAATCCATATTTTCCTCCCTTCCTTCTTGTACTGTACTGTACTGTAAAGTACAGTATCATACTCGAGATGATACATCTCGGCAGTTGGGAAATACGTCACGATAGTCAACCTCCCCAGTTCTCACCAACTTCTCCAACCCTCTTGAAAAAATCAAGTGTAACTATGATAACTCCACATCCAAGCCCTCTTTTCGCCATTACCGGCATGATAAAAAGTAATCACTCATCTATCCGCTGGTGAATTTGGTGAGCTTACTTTTTGCTGACATGTTTTTTTTTTTTGTTTTGTAAGTATCGTACAGTACAGTACCGCACTTCAAGCGCTGCTGCTGTTGCTGCCATATACAATTACGAGGTTTGCAGAATCGAGTACGTGTGTGTGTGTAACGGTGTGTCCGCCGTCTGCCGGTAACATATGTCGAATGCCTGATAGGTTAAAGTTAGTGGTGGATAGATAGGTAGATATCATAGGTATAATACGGTCCGGGTACAATGGTGGGGTCGTGAGTAATCCTTTACAAGTATGTTTTATAGGCATGGGCGGAGACAGATCTTACTGTGGGGTTCAGTACAGGAGGGGGGGGACATAAGGGCGATCACGAATTGAGGAAGAAAAAAAAGGAAAAACGAAAAAGTGCACATTTTCGAAACCGATCGAGGAGGAGTTTATCTCGACGGCGGTTGCGGCTTGAGAATGGAAGGTAAAATAGTCAGTTGAATGGCGAACGAAACATTCTGTAACTTCCTACACTTTGTTATCTATCATATCGTAATCTCTCCACCTCCTCGCATTACCGCCCATGCGCACGCTTATCTATCCATCCATCCATCATATCTATGAATATTGTATGATGCAAAAATAGTAACATTCCATTGATCTTCGAGAAATCTTTATTTTCTTTTCTTCTTCTTCTCCTGACGCGATCATGCGCAAGCGACGGGGGATGCTACCGAGTGCCGTATGTATCAAACAAAGAAGGAATATGGTACAGTAGGTTTGAAAGAAGGATCAAAATGTATCATAATGGTTTACATGTACTCGTACATGCCAAGGAAAGGGGTCAGATCTCGCTCCATTCCATCCAAACTACCGGTAACGATGATGGGTTGAAACGGCATGGAATGGAAGAATTCATGTCCTTGACGGTCCAGGTTTCGGATTCCTTTTCTATATATATAATTGTGAACTGTGGCTTGGGATATCGAGATTTGTTCTTATCGTGGGCACCCACGCCGCTCCTGTGCTTGAGGCACGGTGTTTTGCTTGTACTTTACTTGTATAGTGAAGAGTGAAAAAAAAAAAAAATCTGTTTTTAAGTTCCGCGTGGGAAAAAAACTAGGTTTTTTTAGATTTTTCTACTGTAGATGCCACGAGGTGACTCGGACCCCCCCCCCCACACCCGTTTAGAAATTAACTCCTTGCGAGATTGTTTCGGTCTGCTCCCCGCTCTCCATGGCTCGCTCCCCTACTTGTACGAGTACAGTACCGGTACATTGCTTCCTCAAGCGACCCCGGGGGTAACTTAAGGAATCCGGGGTAAACAACACTAAAGATGCCTTTTTATTTTTGATGGTTTTTGGTTGGTGGGTTGTTTTTATTGGGAGGGGGGGATAGGTGGAATTGCTCATATCATGCCGGCGGACGCTTCATAGTCTTGGGCGCGCCGCTGCTGCCCGGACGACGAGGCGATCTCTACCACTTCTGAGGGTGGAGGGGTGGGATCGGCACCCCTTGGCCATGATAGGGATGGAGAGGGCACCCGCAAAGGTGGGAGCTCTATCCCGAGGTGATCGGAGCCTAGTGATGGGGTATGATCAGCAGCGGGAGCTGACCGATGCACTCTTTCTTCAACATGGCAGCGTACGGGATCCCCACGCATGAGGGATTGTCGTCGTGATCCACGACTTGCTTATCCTTCTTCGCCTTCTTCGCCTTCTTTCTCTCTTTACGATTCGCCGTGGACGCTGTCGTCCTATCAGCTCTCATGCCTGGCGATTGCGGCGGGATACCCACGCTGCTGCCTGCTGCCCCGCGCTGGAACTCGACGCTTCTGGCTCTCCGAATGGCGGGAGCCCCCGGAGGCGGAGGGAGAGTGAATACGGGGACAGCTTTCTCCGGCGAAAAGTACTCTTCCTGCTTCAGTAGCCATCCGTCGAGCCTTTTTCCGGGAGTTGACCCGACTGTATCTGTGCGCGTCAGCATAGCGACGGCGGATGGGACGATGGCCTCGAAGGAGCGGGTGCGACGTAGGTAGTATAGCTGGTTTTCAGTCCTCTGGGAGATTGACCGCAGGATCGGCGAGGTCTCCCCTCCCTCCCTAGCGGTGTTGAAGAAACCCTCGGAGGCTGGTGAGGCTTTCCCGTATTCGCCAAAGATGTAGTCGCTGTAGTCGATTGAAAACCTGCTCAACCGGGTGCTCACAATTGCCCCTGCGCCACCGCCCCTGCCTCCAGGCCCAAGGTTGCTGCGTCGAAACGTGGACTTACGAGACAGTGCGCGCTTGGGTATCTGTGCTGACGGCACTGGGATCTTTGGGGAGAAGGTGGAGTCTATCGTGCTCCTGCCCTGTGAGGGATAGGGCGTCTATCCGCTGTCCAGTGACTATTCAGTTGCACGGGAATGCTGTCAGTCAGTTTATACTTATCAAGTCTCTCTTCCTTTCCCCCGGACAACCCTTGCTCCTTAGTTGGTACAGTATGCGTGTCGGAAGTCTGGGGGGAGGGGGAAAAACGCACGGTGCTGCGAGACGGAATCCCTCCTGTTAGCTATCTTCCTCTCTGACAGAGTTCGTTGTATGTTTAACAGTCTATGCTCCAGCTCCTTCCGTTCATCCATTGCGCGCAACAAATCCCTTGGTTGCTCGCCATCCCTTGATTGAACAGGTTTAGGAGCCAAGGGCTGTATAATATTGTTCATGGCCGAGTAATGCGAACTCTCAGTGCTGCAAGATAGAGAGTCCCTCCCCCCCGGTTTCCCAAAACCCTGTCCAAAGCATCTCCCATCCCTGGCCGAGGTTGTCCGTTCCCATCAACGAGGTACGTTGCTCGGGAAGCAGCATAGAGCTCTTGATTCTCTGGATGCTTTCTCGCCTCTGCCCTGATAAATTCAATCTCCCGGCTCAGGCACTCCTCGTCCTCTGTGTTGTCCCCATAGTAGTCGATAATGTGCGTGATACGGTGGTTCGTCGGAGCATTATATTCGATAAAGTCCAATGTTCGTCTCTTCGTACCCTTCGTACCTCGAAGGTCTAGTGCTAGAGCTGGTAACGCCGGGTCGACACCCCCATCGAGGCGTTTTGGAACAGGCGTGGCAGGTAATTCCTGAACGCTTATCGCTCTCGACATTAGCTCACTCATGTCCGCCCTCGTACCGTTCACTTCTACCGCCATAGGGTTGGAAATCTCTAGTTGAACCCATCAGCCCTCCCCCAATCACTCCTTGAAAAGATTTATTCCTCTCATACTCAACGAGGAGGTCTTCTCCAAGTCTGTGTACTGCTTATTCCGATGTCTATTCCCCCCGCAGCAGAACCACGGCTTCAGGTTCTGCCCCGCGCTCACCGACTTGTCGTTCACCGTCATTAACCGCTCGTTCGCTGCGTGCTGCAACTGGGCCACTTTCTCCTTCTGTACATACTCCTTCGCCTTGATATGGATACCTGCTGCCCGCTTTCCAGCATTGACGTGTGCCATCCGCCCAGTGAGAAAAGGAGAAGGACAAAACTCTTAAAAGAATGTCCTGGGCGAAGAGGTGCCGGCCTAGCCCAGAAATTATAAAAAAGCTATCTATGTATAGGTCAAGGTTCTTTAAAAATCGAAGCAAAAGAAGGAGGCGAATCTATCGCAGGCCAGGAGGTATAGTGTGGAAAATTACGAAAAACTTTTGAGAAAAGTGTATGAAGGGATTTGGGCGATATATGCTACCTATATACTTTAATTATTATTATTATTATTATTATTATTATTATGGGGGGGGTTCCTCCCTACGCTGTGCGTGAGTGAACTCGATGGGCAACCCGTGTGTACCGGTATCACACAATGGCGGTACGGTAGACTCATGGCACTGCACGGCGAACTGATTTAAAATACATTACTTTTTTACCGGTAGGGGGCGACTGCAATTAGCTCGTTCGTTTGTTAACTTAGTTGGTTATTTATGATAAACTTGTCTTTTTTCATTTCCTCCTCGGTGGGAGAGAGGGAGAGCACTCTCCTTCTTTTCTTCCCACCTGATATATCCACCCTTGCACATTTTCAACAGAGGAGGGTGGAGGCGGCAAAGTCATAGATTTGCCCTGGGACCTTAGCGGATGTATGTATGATATGATATGCCGACTTTTAGACTCAACAAAATAGCGAAAGAGCACAGGATAACATTCCCCCCTTTACACTAGTATACATACATACGAGGTGCTAGATTGCGTGGGCGGGAAATCGGTGCCTAGCACGTAATTCAAATTATTTCCCACAAATCGAGAAATAGCCGGACTTTTCCCTCCTAATATTTATTCACACCGCTGACATTGGAATATGCCCCATGGGAGAAGCTAGTTCACCGACCGGGGAGTTATGCGTTCTGACCGGCCGGGCGTTGAGGTTTTATAACTGTGCGAGTTACATAAGCTACGAGTGATTTATCGTGCGTGGGTTTTTACAGTTATCTATCATACCGGTGTCGAAACGTTTGGTCCGACTTTGGGTTTTTTTGCGATAGACGTACCCCGGCGCTGACATCTTGGAATTGCTTTTGTTTTCAAGTCTTTGCGTCGGCTGGATGAGTTTCCGTGCGTTTGATGCTCTGGGAGCGGTTACGATTGTGTCCGCTAGTGAAATGCCAATTTTTGGCAGATTCGTGGGTATTGTGCAGTGAGAGAGGGTGGTGGTATTATACTTTTGGTGTGAAAAGGGCGGACGAAACGTTTTGAACTAGAATCATACTGTAAGGAGAATGGACTATAACTTCCTGAGGAAATCTTGCTTGGAAGTTTGAGAATGATGGTGGCTTATATAGGAGCAGAGCTAATGAGAAAGTGTAAAGTAGAGTATCCATGAATGACCAAAATCCCTATATTCCACCTGTTTCCAAGAGCGAACATGGAAACTGAAAGAGCACGACAACACCGAGGAAAACCCTACCCACCCACAGGTCTAAGACCCAGAGACCAGAGACCTAGAGGGCATAATCCCGAAATGCTTCCAAAAGTGCAAACTGTTCAACCCCCTCTTCAACTGCTCCGGCGGTCTCGGCAAGGACTTGATCCCCTTCTCAACCATGAGCTCCTGAACCCACTCCGCCTGCTTCCCCTCCGTCGCCTCCACCTTGGGCACGGCCAGCAAGCCACCCTCGTCCCAAGCGCTCGCCAGATCCCACCAGTCGTAAATTCTCAGATCCGTGATGAGCCATCTCTCCCCAGGAGTGAAAGCTTTATGAACGGCGATAATCGACCTCGCAACGTCCCAACCGTGAATCAAGTGGAGCGAGCCCTTACCCGCGAGCGCCTCCTTATCCGGCGCCACGCGGCCGACCCAATTCCTCGGGTCGCGGCTGCCGCCCCACAGTCCGGCGAGATTCAGCACGGCCCCGCCGAGAGAGAGCAGTTCGTCCTCGGCAATCTTCCTCGGATTGTCGGGGAACGGGATGGTGAAGCGGTCATGAAGGCCCTTGTCCGGCCAGATCCCCGTGGTGCCTAATAGGATGAAGTTCGTCTTTACGTGCTGGTGCGTGCGCATGTAGAGCGTCACGAGCAACTTCGACCCACCGGTGCCCTTGATCGGGAAGGCTATCAGCACGGTCTTTGCCGACGGCAGGGGCAGGAACGGCGTCGGGTCGTCGGACTGCGGGTCGAATTCGAAGGGTATGGAGTTGTCGTCGCCTTTGCGGGTCGTGGCGGCGTACGTGATTTTGTTGTCCTCGAGGAGGGGGATTAGGAATGTGGAGGTCCAACCAGCGCCAAGGATTAGCACTTGGACTGGGTCTTCTCTGTCCGCGGACATTGAGGCGGCCTTGTGTCCTTATTTTTGTTCGTGGTTTGGTGGTACTTGCGGTACGTTAGACCATTGACGGTTAGGCGGGTGGGGGCTCGCTCCGCTCGAGCCTGGGTGAGATGCGGATTGACTTGGCCCATCCCCGCGTTGGGGACTTGTTACCCGGCGTGGCCCGCCTGATGCGTGCACAGTGGGATAGGCGTCAGAGAATATCACTCGTCTTGCTTCCGGTTTGTGCCGTGGTGGCAACAAGCAAGATTCCTGTACGAAACGTTCTTTAGCCTAAAGCGCTCTTGGTTGTGGTAGCGGGTCCCTAGGAAGTCAACATGTAAGGAACGTAAATGCCAGATAGAGTACCGTGCAGGCTATTAGAATGAAGAATGGACAAAATAAAAATTAAGGCCCTGTTTGGTGCGAAACTGTGCAAAAAAATGCTGTCTTTCTTAATATCACATTCATCAAATTCTGTGGGACTGTATTTCCACTATGGCTTTGGCACTGTTCCGAAAATACCGATTTAAGCCACACCAAAAACATGCTGCATTACCGGAAGCAAAGATATCTATTGTATTACTGCGATGAATCAGTAAAAATACCGTTTCAATTAGGGTTTAAAAGAGCAAGTATGCACAGTACAAGGGAGCTACAGGGCATAAATTAATTTCTAGGATTATAATATTATGATACTTGTAGAGCCTTTCCATTATACTGTATTTGTAGCTATTAGCTAGCAACCTACAATATGGACCACGCCTTCATCTTACACCGTTATAACAACTGGGCACTTTTCTTATATATATCGTGTCAAACATCGACAATTGATTCTACCAGGCAGAGAACAGTCCAGTGATTCCAAGAGGCCAGCCCAGACTCTGGGTCAGCAGCCCGGTTATGGTTTTGAAAATCCCGGGTCAGTTCGGTCGAAATCATCAGCGCCGCACAACCTCGGAGGTGCCCAGGCAACTGCCGGGTTGAATCCCGCAGCAATCCAAGTCAATGCCGCCAGATACCTGGGCAATCCGGGGATTTCTGTGAACAGCTGCTCTGAATAGAAGAATAAGAGCAACATCCCCATGCAATAGCTTTCCCTTAACCCGGTCATAAATTCCGTATGGCTAGTAGAGACTTGGGGCTTGATGGAGAAGTGTTGAGGGTTGGTGCGTTTCCCTAAGGCTCTCTGAACCCCTAGCTTATTATGATAGGATAATATTATGATAAAACACAATGGGAGGAGGGGGATTCACCAGCTATTACAATCAACGCCCTTTGAACCACGCCTCCCTGGTTTACTCCTATCGCTTAAGACAAATCCATGTCATCTACGATATCATACCGATAATAAATTATGGAAATCTACAGATCAACCGCCACGATACCCACATCAACTCAGCCCCTATACTGTCCTACCTCAAGACACCCCTACTCCATTCTCCACGCAACTCTCTACCTACCCCACGTGAATATATATTAACCGAATGGTTTTGCTTTTTGTGAACAATCAGTCCCGTCGATCAATAAAATCTTTCTTAGTAATGAAACACTAGTGTTCACCCGAAACCTGGGCTTGCAGGTGACCCAGACAGCACCCAGCTTTGGCTCTGGAAAGCTGCTCTCTCACGGTCTATCCTTGGGTTCACCGCTTCGACATGGGGATCTAAAGCATCGAGGTTCGGTAGGAGAGCTCTAAAGACAGGAGTCCCAGTAACTCATCAGATCTTGGCCCCTCCTCTAGGGCCGATCGATACTCAACCATAATTGGCACATGAGATACAAGCCCCTTGAGAGGATGTATAAGTTAGGGACCATGTCGACATACTGGTAATCTGGAAAGTTGATCTCCAGAGTTCTCCGAGGACTGCTGAGTATATTTTCTAGGGCCTGGGTATGATTCGGCGCTCCAAGTGCTTATGTTCCAAAAGTACCCTACAGACTCGCCAGATATAGAATGATACCCACTTCTGAAGGCCAGTGCTACCAACCTCATACCTGGCAATATTAACGAGGGACATGGGAGATACAAAAATATGTCTTCGGGGGAGCCTAATTGGGTTATTGCTCTCGCAATTGATTAAACAGGAAATCTCTGGATCGTTAGTGTACCATCCCACATCGGTTTAAATTCTATTATCATTACCAGGGTCCCCACAAATTCCCGAGTTCTCACTATCAAACGACACCAGATGAAGTGAACCTTCACCCATTTGATTTGGGCGCATCAAATATTTGTCAAACAAACAAGCAAGGCTAGATACTGCAATACGCACTTAAGCCTGTAAAGGAAGATTGAGCATTGCACAATATACTGTACCGAAAACTTGTTTCCAGGAAGTCTCTCCATTCAGTTGACCGGGTTATTCCTCGTTTCAGCAAACCATCTATTGACTCCAACAACTGACTACTCGCTTTTCAGATCTGCACATTTTATGTCATTGCATGTCACCCCGCGGCTAGCATTTCTCAGGGTCATCCACTGCCCGCTAGTGATCTCCAATGGGGCATGGTGCCACGAGTGATAATACGTGAGAATCAGTCGTATGAGAGCCTGTTACAGAATTGCCAGGCTTGAGTTATTGACGTGGGTAGAGTTGAGGATTGTCTTGGTCCCCATATTGTAGAATAATCAGTGGTACTAAATTGTACTTCACCAATTTTTATGCTGCATATTAAGAAAGAATGAAAGGCTAGAGGCGACTCACACGTTGATTATATAATTCGCGATCGTTATATTGGCATATCCTACCCCTACACCACAACCGTATACAATCAGTGGCCTCAATCATTTATCTTGAATCCGAAGTGTTTTCGCGCTAGTAATCCTGAGTTATAGGAATGTTTTACGATACGGAGAGCAAAGGGAATTATTTAGGCAGGAGCCATGGACGCTTTATTGTTTAATCATCGAGTCCTTTCTTTTTCTTAACCTCATCCACTGCCATGCCTGTGGAAGAGTACTGTACTCGGACACCCGCGCAGCATAGTTCTAACCTATCACCACCAACTACCCCTACATACTGTGAGTATTATCTGACTGTCAAATGGGCGGCAGAGATGAGCAACCATTACCGTAATACAGGCCCTCGGCATTGTCGCTCTAGGATGCATTGAATCAGCCGCAAAGGGGTTACCGCGATATTCACTCCCCTTACCGTACTTGATTTCACTTGGGGAGTCATAAGTCCAACAGCCTACAAGTACGACCTACAGATAAATTAGTCAGGTGGGGTTGATGAGTAAATGTTGGTGAACCTTCGGGTGGAGTGTGCCAAGAAAAGACACGTGACTAATAGATCCATTGGCTGCGCTTGCTCGATAGAGGAGCTCAATTGCTTTGGCCTCCTGTCGACTCTTACGAGGTGGTGAGTATGGTGCAGCAATATCATACATACCAGTATTATTATGATAATGAAAACTCAAGACCAGAGATATCAATGGCCCCCCGAACACTGTACAGTACCGTATTCGGTACACTTCTTCACTACAGTAGGATTTCGCACTTCGGGCATGTTGCTCCCGTATTCGGTACCATCATGGAAGAAGTGCCGTACTAGTACAAGTTCTTTTTTCCCAAACATCTTCACTCTCGTCTGACCGGCTAGCCTGAAGCGAGCTCGATTCGGGTGGAATGATAGGAGCCAATTTTATCATTTACGTCGAATAATAATATTATCGACTCGTATGATACGGTGGGGTACCGTACTTGAGTAGAGGGGCTCCAAAACAGCAGTCACTCTTCGTGCGAGGACTTCCGACTGGGATGAGGAAGGTTAGGAAAAGTGAATTTGTCAGTATGCCAAGACTCCCTGATATATTTTTTTAGCCCTGTAGCCAATCACAACCACTTCCACATCCATTTAAAACAAGTCCAACCCCTCACCGCACAAACCGTCCGTAGCCCCTCACTTTTTTACACCCCCCCATCCTCCATCTCTTCCCGCCCCCTGGTCTTTATCCTCCTCTCCATCGACCATCCACTCGACCGGACGACTTGCTCTTCCTAAGTCTTCCCTTGCGAGAGAGGAGCTCTTTTTTAAAAAAAATTCTCACACAAAAGCCTTTCACTTGCCCTTCGAGACAAAAAATCAGACAAAATGGTCAAGTAAGTTTATCGAATGCCTTCCCTTTGAGATTATTGTTGGCTAACATTCTATGTTTCTCTCAGCTTTACCGTAGAACAGGTATCCCAACTCATCCTAATCTAATTCAATGATATCCAGGTTCAATGCACAGGATGCTAACTTCCATTGACTAGATCCGTGAGTTGATGGACCATGTTACGAACGTCCGTAACATGTCCGTTATTGCCCACGGTACGAAATTTCCCCCTAAATTTAAAGAAAAAAGTGTATAGAATCTAATGGCAATGTAGTGGACCACGGAAAATCCACCTTGACCGATTCTCTCGTCCAGCGGGCGGGCATTATCTCTGCCGCGAAAGCCGGTGAGCAGCGGTTTACGGACACTCGCCAGGACGAGCAGGACCGTTGTATTACCATCAAGTCTACCGCCATCTCTCTATACGCCCAACTCTCGGAGGAGGACTGCAAGGACATTACCCAGAAAACTGAAGGAAACCACTTTTTGATTAACTTGATCGATTCCCCCGGCCACGTCGATTTCTCCTCTGAAGTTACGGCTGCGCTCCGTGTCACTGATGGTGCTCTCGTCGTCGTCGATTGTGTTGAAGGTGTCTGTGTCCAGACAGAGACTGTGTTGCGTCAAGCTCTTTCCGAGCGTATTAAGCCCGTCTGTATCATCAACAAGGTCGACCGTGCTCTTTTGGAGCTGCAGGTATCAAAGGAGGACTTGTACCAGTCTTTCTCCCGAACAGTAGAGTCCGTAAACGTCATTGTCGCCACTTACTTCGACAAGGCTCTTGGTGATGTTCAGGTTTACCCTTACAAGGGAACCGTCGCTTTCGGTTCAGGTCTTCACGGCTGGGCTTTCACTGTCCGCCAGTTCGCCGGACGCTATGCCAAGAAATTTGGCGTTGACAAGAACAAGATGATGGAGCGTCTATGGGTATGCTCAATTGTGGTCCCATTAGAACTGTTTCATGGCGCTAATTTGGCTTCCAGGGTGACAACTTCTTCAACCCAAAGACCAAGAAATGGACCAAGACCGAAGTGCACGATGGCAAGCCTTTGGAACGTGCCTTCAATCAGTTTATCCTTGACCCCATTTTCAGAATTTTCTCTGCTGTCATGAACTTCAAGAAGGACGAGATCCCAGTCCTACTTGAGAAGCTCGAGATCACCCTCAAGTCCGATGAGAAGGATCTCGAAGGAAAGGCTCTCCTTAAAGTTGTTATGCGAAAATTCTTGCCTGCCGCTGACGCTCTCATGGAGATGATTGTCATGCACTTGCCCTCTCCCGTCACCGCCCAGAAGTACCGTGCCGAGACTCTGTATGAAGGTCCTTCTGACGATGAGGCCTGTATTGGTATCCGGGATTGTGACCCCAAGGCTCCTCTCATGCTGTACGTCTCCAAGATGGTACCGACGTCCGATAAGGGCCGTTTCTACGCCTTCGGTCGTGTCTTCGCTGGTACCGTCAAGTCCGGTCTTAAGGTCCGCATTCAAGGCCCTAACTACACTCCCGGCCGCAAGGAGGACCTGTTCATCAAGGCCATTCAGCGCACAATTCTCATGATGGGTCGTTATATCGAGCCTATTGAGGACGTCCCAGCCGGTAACATTGTCGGTCTGGTTGGTGTTGACCAGTTCTTGCTTAAGTCTGGTACTCTCACCACTTCCGAGACTGCCCACAATTTGAAGGTCATGAAGTTCTCCGTATCCCCCGTCGTCCAGGTTGCTGTAGAAGTCAAGAACGCCAACGACTTGCCCAAGTTGGTTGAAGGTCTTAAGCGCCTCTCCAAGTCCGACCCTTGTGTCTTGACTTATATCTCGGAGTCTGGTGAGCACATCGTTGCCGGTGCCGGTGAATTGCATTTGGAGATTTGCTTGAAGGATCTTGAGGAAGATCATGCGGGTATCCCGTTGAAGATTTCTCCTCCTGTCGTCTCGTATCGTGAGACTGTTGCCGGCAATTCGAGCATGACCGCCCTGTCAAAGTCACCCAACAAGCACAACCGTCTCTACGTCGCTGCTGCCCCGCTTGACGAGGAGGTTGCTAAGGATATCGAGGCCGGGAAGATTGGTCCCCGTGATGACTTCAAGGCCCGTGCAAGAATCCTTGCCGACGAGCACGGGTGGGATGTTACTGATGCCCGTAAGATTTGGTGTTTTGGTCCTGATACAAGCGGCGCCAACTTGCTCGTTGACATGACTAAGGCCGTACAATACCTCAACGAAATCAAGGATTCCGTCGTTTCTGGGTTCCAGTGGGCTACCCGTGAAGGTCCTATTGCCGAGGAGCCTATGCGAAGTGTCCGTTTTAACGTGCTCGATGTTACTCTGCACGCTGATGCTATCCATCGTGGTGGTGGACAGATCATCCCGACTGCTCGTCGTGTCCTGTATGCTGCTACGCTGCTCGCTCAGCCTGGCCTGTTGGAACCCATCTACCTTGTCGAGATCCAGGTTCCTGAGCAAGCGATGGGTGGTATCTATGGTGTCCTGACCCGAAGAAGAGGTCACGTTTTCTCTGAAGAGCAGCGTCCTGGTACCCCTCTGTTCAATGTCAAGGCTTACTTACCTGTCAACGAGTCCTTCGGTTTCACCGCCGACCTTCGTTCGCACACTGGCGGGCAAGCTTTCCCCCAGTCTGTGTTTGACCATTGGGCCGTCCTTCCTGGTGGTTCGCCTCTTGACGCCACCACTAAACCGGGTCAGATTGTCCAGGAGATGCGCAAACGCAAGGGTATCAAAGCTGAGGTAAGAATAGCCACCCATATAACTTTCGGGTTAGAAATACGAGCTAACTTTTTCATGAATAGGTTCCCGGCATTGAGAACTACTATGACAAACTCTAAGCAAATTAAAAAACGGAAAAGGGAAAATTCTCAACGGCGATATGAGGGTTGGTATTTCTTTAACTGGGTTTTCTTATGTTTGTTTTCTAATTGGTTCTTCATCTATTGTTACAATAAGCTAGGTCTTCCATATTCTAGTAACCGTCGTTGTCAAATAAAGGGACGGAAGACCCCCAATTGTGGGGTCTGATACTATTTTCGTTGCATTCTTTTTTTTTCCCCTAGCCTGTCTCCAATACTCTTTGGATAGTGAATGTGCCATCAATCGACCAGCCATTGAAGGGAGATGAAAAAGTGGTACTAGATTCAATGAGAGCGTGAAGTCTACTTGGTGGCATTAACGGTAACCTTTTTGAACACGTTGGGTGAATTTTATACCCCCGATGAACCATCTGTTGCCATCTTACTTCTTGGATCTTTGCGCATCACTCGGATTCCCCGGTTTTTCTTAGGCCTGGGTTGTATGTAAGGTGGCTTGTCGGCTCGAGCCGTGAGAGTTTCACCACCCCATCCCACAGGCCCAATACTGGTACCAGCGTTAGTTCCAGGTTGTCTATATTGTATCATATTATTCGCTGCTTGGAAATCGCCGGCAGAAATCCCATAGGGTAGTATTTCCTCAACTATGATACATCCATCCTGTTTTCCGCCTTTCCCTAGGTACCCCTCGAGACCCCTTCCCTCCTCCCCTTCCTCCTGATTATGCTACCGTTAAGCTTGCAAAATTCACTATTATGATAGAAAACCACGTCTATTAGCCTCAGAAGGTGGTATTGAAGATATAAATTTAGGAGACAACGATTAATATCCAAAACTAGACACACAAACAGTGACACTACTGTCTGGCCAAGAGGCCTGGACTAGGCCTAATCTAGCAAATCTCAAGCATCACGAGCCTTCCACAGCTTAAGAATAAGCCTCCCTGATCGCGCCACCCCCAGCTGCTCCGCCGGATCCCTAGGAGTAAATCTGGCGGTACCAGGCGTGACCCGAGAACAGCTAGGTGGAGATGGCGCCGCTCTGGCGATCGCAGGACCACAAAGTATGCCTAACCCTCGGGATCGATGGTAACTCGCCCAAGCAGCCGGTGAAGCCGGTTTCGCAGTCGGGGAATGCGGGCGCCATTTATGGGCAAGTTTTAGAAGCGTGTTTAGGATGATTATGACTTGCATCATTATGAGTCGCAGTAAGAACCTACTGTCTCATGCCCAGAAATGAGATTGGGGAAAGTGGCTGAATAACCCTGTAGGGTATATCTCTCCTGGAGAATCAAGCCTGAGGAAGAGGGGAAATCCCCTCTTGATATTTCAATTCAATTCAATTCAACGTGCCAACGTTCCATCATAGCAGCATTCTCCGCCAAAATCTAGCGTAACCTCACTCATCATGTTCACCAAGAATGGCACCAGTCCCTCGGCCATCTGCGTGTCCCACAGTACTCATCAGTAAATGGCCCTTGTGAGCGAATGGTATTTCATGGTAGCGAAAATTGAGAACCCCCCCTCCTTTCTTGCTGCTTCTTCTGCTTGTTATGCCCTTGTGTTTGTGCTCACAAATGTCGCTCACCGGTGAGTTGGATGCGCGATGTATGGTTGAAGGATGCAAATGTATGATACAGGGAGCCCTTTTCTCCATCATACTTTGCGGGGCCAAGCCTTATCAAGGTTCTATCCGATCCTCTATCTGCTAATCATCTGGTTGGGATGGGCTTGTATTAGGGTTATGGAATACCGCCAAGATATCATATTATTAATACGGGAAGCCCCCCCCCCTCCCACTATATCATAACCCTCATTCTTAGCTTTCTTCAGTCCTTATCAAAACTCCACTCGTCCTTAATCTCTCCTATTCTCATTTCGTAAATGCACGTTATTACGGTTCTCCCATGCATGATGCCATTTTTCTCATTTCATTTCATCGTGCTCCCGGGGGATACCCTTCCTGTGCCAACATATACCATCATAATATATTTTCTCACAATTTATATCAATTCCAACATGTTTTTCTTCGAATAACATTTAACCTTCATCTCGCATTCTAACAACTCACTCCCTGATTGTAAATCCCTCTCATAATCTACTGAATTGATCATTCGCTGGCTTCTAGCCTGCAGCGGTCAATCGGTACCTTCAGAAAATACTTTTTGGGTATATTCTCCTAGGCTTTCGCAAATTATATGAGCGTCTTTGATATCGGCTCATTTTTCAACAATTATTTGAAAATCAGTTGATAGTTACTAAACATGATTGAGGTTTTCTATTCTGCTAGAAAAGTACTTACTTATGATACTTCAATCCCCTATTTCTATTCCGAGATCCCTTCCCTTTTTTTTTTTTATGTTACTGGATATTCACGAGAACTTCAGAAATGTCAGCAGGCCATAATAATAATAATAATAATAATAATAATAATAATACTTTCAATCCACCGGAGGACCAGTTGGAAAAGGTACCCGAGTGAGAACACATGAGTCACAGATCAATCGATAGAGTTGCTATAAACAGAAGTGCGACATTTCAAGCAAGACCTTTTCTACGAGTAATTTTCCGAAGCCAGGCGAAGCCCACGTCACCGTAAATCGGGTATGATATTCCCTGCAGTCATGTTTCCTCGTTTCGGTAGTTGACGACGCGCGGCCAGCCTTGTTGACACGAGCTGGTCCGCTTATCAAGATTCCAGTCTACTGTATGATACTTGGTGAATTGAGCCCGTTTCGTTACTTGGGTTGTTTATATGCTGAAGGCCCAGCGTTGGATCCAGAAGTGATGGGCAGCAGCTGGGTAGCGAGCGAGTAGCACTCTGGTGTCAAATTGATGTTTTTCCTCCAGATATTATTATTCACTCTGCCCCTTTTTTCTGGCAATTCCATCCCCTTCCATATGTTATCTGTATGCGCCTTGCGGGTGCTCTCTCTCTCTCCCTCTACCTATGGAAAATGGGAGTGAAAGCGCTTTCCGGGTTATAGTATAGTACTATAGCATTATACGTACTAGGAGAAGACTGCAGGTTATATACATATCATTGATATCATATAACCTCTAAGCACTTTGGAAAGAAAAAAAAGCAACACCGTGCCCCTCCCTGTTGGATTCCGGGGTATAATATCGTACCTCGGGTCGAATAACTTATCTACATCTGATACGCGCAAGCATAAAGTTTAGAAAAGACAAAAAACAAAACATTCCAGAAACGCCGTTAGGTATAAGTTACTTGGAGTACATGCCGAAGAATGGCTTTTGGGATGCAAAAGGACAATAAGAGCATAAGGCCTCCGCAAGGACGCTGGAAGGGAACCACCAAACTGGAGCTGCGGGTGACGGAGGTGAGAGAAGGCTCAAAATGACGTCGGAAAGGGGAGGGGGGTGAGGCGAGAGGAGGGTGCTGATTGCACTGGTGGCTCTCAAGAGGGGAGACCGAGGAATCAGGCAGAGGACAATGGTCGGTGTAGCTGAGGGATTTACTGCCGGGAAAGTAGTAAGTTTACTATTCCGTCGTGCCGACGCAATGCAGCGATACCGAGCGGTGTCTGGCCATACCGATTTGCTAAGTTGGGTTCAACCTCGGTGCGGTCTAGCAGGATACTTACGACTCCTTCATGACCATTTGCACAAGCTAGGAGGAGTGGTGTTTGGTCAAGATCCCAAGTTGCAGAGTTAGGGTCAACGCGGTGCGGCTTAGCAGGATCCTCACCGCTCCTTCATGGCCATTTTCAGCAGCTGCAAGGAGCGGTGTTCGGTGATCCCGATCCGCAAAGTGGGGGTTAACGTCGACGCGGCTCGGGAGGATTCTCACCACTCCTTCATGACCATTCGCAGAAGCTCGGAAGAATGGTGTTTGACCAATCCACGCCGAAGAGTCGAGATTAATATCGGTTCGGCCCAGTAGGGTCCTTACAGATCTTTCATTCCCTCTCCCAGCAGCCAAATTCAAAGGTGTACGGCCCCACCCATCGGCTTGGTTCGGATTCACCTGTTCCATGCTCAGAAATGCCTCCAAAAGTTCACTGACTCCAAAGTATGCAACGTAGCGCAGTCCACTAAACCCCACACCACGGTACTTCACGTGGAATGGGGCTCCTCCGTTGGACAAAAGGATATTCGCAGCTGCGTGTTGGGGATATTGGTCTAGAATCCCAACTGCACGATCCCTCACAGACACTACAGGTTCTTTCCGGGCATGAGCTCCTCAGTGACAAGAAGCCTGGGCAAGAAGTGAAAAGGCACGTGGCGCAGTTTTGAGATCACACGGTAGTTCCCGAATTGATTGAATTCCCAGATAGCTCAAGAAAACCTCTGCGATAATGGCATGGGGATTCTGGAGGACAATGTCCTGGTGGCTGCGCAGATATTCCTGTAAAGTAGCATGTACCAGGCGGACCGTTGATGACGCATGGTCAGTGGTGACTAGTCCCATACAGGATGCTACAACAGTCTCTATTGGAGGAACCATTTCAGTATCAATATTCGTAGATCCAATTTCCATTTCCGGATCATGGCATAGCCCATCGATGAGCAAGGGTCGGGGCGCAAATTCCAAAACGAGCAGGTCTCTACACTGCCCTTTCATCCTCTCCAGAGCAGTTGTGCAGGCGTCGCCCAAGTCATTCGTCATCTCGGAGCTTCTTTCTTCCACCTATGGCGATCCCTCCCAATATTAAACCCTATCGTCAGCTAAAGGTTCGCAATTATGCCGAGCAATGATTACATTTCTGAAGACCCCCTGGGAATTTTTGTCATGATTCCTGACCTGAGGGCACTGGTCCATCGCTCTAGGGTATGGATCGGTGCCCAGTTTTGTCTCCAAGTATCATACCCTTTTCGATGTCACTGAAGCGAGGTTGTGTAGTGATGGCGCTCACATGTAGCAGGATATTGCTTTCCAGGTCTGATTGGATATAGGGCCTCGCGGTAAGAAACAATCTAGTATCCTATCCAAGCTCTGGCGCAAAGATCGCAGAAACCCAGCTCTGTACTCCGCTGTAAACCCATCCAGTGCATCAACACAGATGAATACTTGCTGGAAGCGCTCCAACACTGTCGGGAATGGCTCAACAATCTTTGCAAGCCCTATATTCCCGCCCCCCAGGATGAGACCCCGCGGTTCGGAAGGCTCGTACGATCGCTTCCGGAATTTCCGGCAACCCTGTCACAAACTGCCTCAGGAGGCTCCCAATCATAACCCCCGTCGCTTGCTCTTCCTGGCCACGGTAATAGCAGTTCGTACAGGCAACCAACCGCCACATTAGGTCCCGCAGCCTAATCGCATAGCGTATCTATAACTAAGGAGCTATTCTCGAGTGAGTAGTGATTCAAGCGTTATATCATACGAGCCTGCAAATCCTACCAAATAAAAGCCTTTCCTGCCCCTGGGCCCCATGGCAAAACCGAATCGCTCCAACCGATCGGTCATTTCTCCCTTCCTGCCATTCTCGAAATGGGCTACCGTACTTTGCAGTACCCACCCTCCTATACCGGTACCTCTAGCGCGAGCACGAGCCACGTCACTGTGCCTCTTCAATGACTCCAATGGTGATATCCATGACGGGATCCATGATTCTTCATCACTGACACTTGTGTAGTTATTAGTATTATTCGAGTTTGTGATAGTGATATTAAGCTGCTGATGTTATTGCTGAATAGGTTTCGGTTGCAACTGTTGTTGTTCATGCTTTCCGAATGCAGGTTGATGGCACCTGTGAAAATTACCCCCCCCCCCCTTTGAAGCAAAACAACACTGAGTAGAGCCAGGGGGATGCTGATGGAGAAAGTCAGTTTCCAATAATTAGTGGGGTTGTGTCTCGACAAGAAATCAATCCTGGACGCCTTGTGCCTTGCCTCAGTTGCCATGACTAGTACCGTAATTCGCTGCTCGTACTTGTGCTACATACGACGCTAGGCAAAAGTGTGACAAAGACTTGATAATCATTGTTCCGGTATTAGACTACCGTACCGTATGTCTATCAATGAACAGGCCCTACTCGGCAGGTAAATCCAGAAACACCGCAATATCCATATACAAAACACCATACCCCCACATACGGAAAGGAGGCTAGCTTCAAAGAAATTGCATATCAAGTACTGTACTCCTTCCTCTAATTCTGTGCAAAGGAAAAACGCAACTAGAGACCCAAATATTGAGGAGTATGGAAAATTGTGTTGTCGCGAAATATTTCACAATATCTCGTGGATCTCTGTTTTCTTTAATCCTCAACCTTTAGGCACTGTGTTATTTTTTTTTTTTTTTCATTCACACAAAATTAGAGGAAGGGTATCCATTACCCGACTATGACATGAATTTCCTCTTTGAGGTTGGCCTGCTTTGAGTACGAGTATTCGGAAAGATGCTGATAGTATTTCTAAATTGTGCTTGCCGAACAGGCCAGCGACTAACTTGATTGACCAAGCCACTAGAAAACGAGGAGCAACCCGTCGCCACACCCGAGGCCGCAAAGGCAATACCTGTATGCCTTATCCAAGCCTCTGAGGGCTTGCAGGTCACTATGCGGCCGGAATATCCGAGTAGCAGGTAGTAAAGTATATTCCAACCCATCCCGGTCGCGAAAGAAGGGAGAAGGTAAATGAGCCGGTGATAGCTATCCACGGCAAGCACCAGCCCAAGCCCGCACGCTGCAGAGAAACAAAGTAGAAGAAATCCCCTCGTTAATTGAATGAGAAGCGAGGATGAGATATAGAATATAGCAAGAGAAGGGTAGGATGAGAACAATTCCCCTTATGATCGGCATCATGAGTAGATATCCGGGTTGATGGAGAAAGGGGGAACCTGGTATCCAAACAACGTAAACCAGGGTGCAAATGCATAAAACCAAGCTGTTATCATATATCCGTGGATGCCAGTCAGTGTGCTAAGAAACACGTTACTGTGGATCTAAGCAATTCTCATCTCACTTTCTAACACTTGCAGCAAAAAAAGCCAAACAAATTTCTTCCAAGGCACCCGAGAGAGGTTGACACTTTAGCGAAGGTCTTTTCGCGTACAGTACTCACCATAGTAGATAGATGGTTCACTCCTAACTCATCTTTTAAACTTTAATACTACACTCATGAATTTTGTCCAGGAGATTGTAGAAGTATTACCAATCCTATGCCTCGGCGAATCTACGCCTCAAGCATCCCAAGCACGGACGTGCAATTCCATACCATACCATACCGTAATCTTGCACGGCGCTATGGCCTTGGAAGCCAGCCTCTTGCAATGAGGACAGGCTGCATTCTGGGGTTAGTGACCTTGTAGTCCACCGTACTCGTAGCCAATAAGCCTGCTGTCGGTGAAGGGGTTGTATCAACAACCCCTTTGCACCAGAACTTGACAAATTCTCTCGTCAACCACCAATAGGAGAACCGGTATCATATCATACTAGCACCACGAGAAAAAAGTGCATATAGCGGCAGCCCATCAAGGACAGTTGGTCTTAACTTACATTTCACCTAAAGTAGCTTGGGAAGCCCTCCTGCAGTTGCGAGACCCTATGGATGTGCCCGAGCACAACCCGAGCACTGCACCGTACAGAAACAGCGCGGTAGACTAGTATGATAGCAGCATTGGCCAATTAACCAAAGAATCATACCTAGGATCCGCGCCGAAATACCGATATGCTATTATTTCCACCAACTAGTCGCAGAAACATGCGATCCTTCTCCCCGGGTGTGAAAATGGTATTCCAAGAAGTCTCTATCTCTCTTGCCTAGATCCCAAAGGCGTCTTGACATTCAATAAGACCAAGACTCGGAAAACCCTCCTCGCTGGCTTCTCCATTGGGCAACCCAATGCGGTAAAGTCAAAGTCAACCAACGGCGGGAACAATGGCCCAGTGTTGGCCCGTGCTCTGTCCAAACCACGGATATCCCTTCGCTCGTGTACCGATTTCAGGGAATTTTAGCTCGAAGGCTAGAGGGATTGGTACTGGGTTGAAGAGATATTTCATATGGTGCAAGTCCTCTGATGGTGACCCGGCCGATAAAGGTTTTCTGACCCCGAGGATCTGCGGAGAATTTACTCGAATAAGTGGTGTTACAGATCGCCCTTTCAGGAAGAAGAGGGGTTCCCGACCGTGGTTCCGCCAATACCAGCAAAACCGTGCAAGCATAATCCCTGAGCCGCGGGCCACATATCGTCATCGCACTCGTACACAGCACCTCTTGTCCTGTTTTGCCCGGTTTGGTCCACTCTGTCCGTGCTGCACTTCTCACTCACTCACCTAGTACAAGACCACGTCTACCCGGCCTTTCTGTCCGCCATGCCTCTTGGGCAGAAGTCGGTAGGGAGCAGAATCATCCCAACGGGAGACCAGCCACCGAGGTTCTTGCTTTACATTTATTTGTTGGGACTGCTACTGCTTGTGAGGGTTCTGACCGGGGGTTTAAGGATTTGGAAGTACTTCAAGGAGACGTAGAGTGAAAAAAAAAAACAGTTGGGAGTCGGAAGCGTCATCATCAGCAACGAGAACGATAACGGTAACGATAACACAACGAGATGAAGTTTTCCACGGGTTTTATTGCGGCGGTAGTGATAGGACCAGGAATGAGCGTTTTTGCATCTCCGGCGCCTAAGAATCCTCCTCCTCCGATTGCTTCTTCGAATCCATCATCGACACTTACGCTCCTCGAGACAAACAACTCCCAAACGCCATCACTAACGCCAACAGACCTCCATGACCCCCCGAATCCGCAATTCATCCTTCTCCCACACCCCGAAAACATCTCTCCCTCCGCTCCCTCCCCCGCCGCTGTGATCCACCCCCGAGCCCCACAGCAAACCTGCGCTCCAAACTCCGGCACAAACAATTCGGGCTGCAACAACTCGGGACTCGGCAACTCTGGAACCTCAAATTCCGGCATAAACAACTGCGGCACCGGCAACTCCGGAGTCGGCGTCGGTTGTAGCGACGCCGCTGTCAAGACGAGCGTGTTTGTCGCGATGAGCGCGACAACGGTTTACGTCGTTAGCACTGTTACCGTTGATAGGAGTGCTGGAGGGACGGGAGTGGGAGGGACGGCCGTGGTTGTAACCACGGTCCAGAGCGTTATCCAGGCCGGAGCGACGGCTACACAGACTATTGTTCTGGACATGAGGGGACAGAAATTTGGGTGCGACTATTGGAAGACGCAGGGGTATACGTGCTCTCTTGGAAGTAGGAGACCTGGAGTTGGCGGGTGGTGGTGGGGGATTATCGGAGTGGTAATGGTGGGTGTAGTGCTTTTGTGAGATTGAGAGCGGTGGCGGTATATTATGAAGTTGCATTTTTTTCACCCCGTTTGGCGTTGCTTTTTCCGCCCCGAATCTCCGACACGAAAAAACTGGACAGCCTGAGGTGATGTAAAAACAATTGGGACAAAAAGTTTGCTTTTTTTCTTCTTCCTCCTTTCTATAATTTTCTCATGTTTTCTCACACAAGGCTGAATGATACTCTGCGAATCCAATGGTATTTGTACTTCAACTTCATTTGAAAATTGAATGTACAGTACCTTACCGTATCAGAGAGAACTCATGGAGCAAGATAATATAATACCCAAGCTATTCAAAAACAACTCCAAAACAATCAAAAGAGATATTGATGAATAACATTCACCGGTTACCACCATTTATGCAAAAGCACTTCCCTGGAATTGCTACTGATTTCGAAAATCAATCCCTAGCTCAAAGCCGGTATTCAAGATTGATGGTACTGTACTGTACTGCACATAGACCAGCACTCTGCATAACTCATCAGCTTTGGTCAAAACGAAAAAAAAGTCATGGAAAGGTTAAAGCCTACATATCATACCTAGAAATGAAGGAGTCCGTATGAAAAGAAATGAAAAAGAAATGATTGCTGATATGTCCCCATCATCTGGGGCAGTAGTCTATCATACCCCGCTGACGACGAGTAAATTGGGGGGTGGGTCCTTTCCCTCGGGAGGGGACCATCTCAAGCGGTCATGAACCTATCATATTATCATACAGTTTTACAAAGTACTTGCACCCCCCCCTTCTCTCTCGCCAGTCACGGACAGCTCGGGCACGACACACTATATACCAACTAGACCGACATATTGGAATCACTAGCTCACTTGCTTACTCATGGTACAAAGTCATGCACTCTAGAAGAAAAGGAAAAAAAAAACTAAACTCACCCATATATATCATACCTACCACAAAGAAAGTCCTTGCTTCACACCCACTCACCCACTCATCCCAAGAACAATTCTAGTCACCAGGTCACCATACCCAGCGCAAAATCGTCCGACAAGAGAGCTATTGTATTATATTGTAAGAAGAACCAGTAACGCCCACCAGGCTGCTACGCCGAGAGGAAAAAAGGAAAAATCCCCTACCCTGCCCCAGCCTGAGTCTCACAAGGCGGCGTATCGGACAAAAGTGCAATTAAATCCCCCCCCCCCCACCCACCCCAACAACAATCCAACCAACCAACCAATCAATACATTTGTGCGGATGCGATGCGGAGCGGGTAGATCTCGATATATTGCATGTATGCCAGCACGTACGTATGCGTCTTATGTATGTATGTATCGGTAGAAGGGCTCGGTATTTGGTGTGTAGGGGAAAAACGTTGCTGGAGGTTGTTGGGGAGGAATACGGTAGGTGGTTCACAGCCGCTTTTTTCCTCTTTGTATAGTTTTACTCTGGGGTATTTTGGAGGTGGGATTTTGTATACTGGATTGTGTTGCGGTTGTTTTGTCGGAATGTTACAAGTATTAGATCCTGGATAGTGCGCAGTAATTCCCACGGGTCAGGGGGTCTAGTCGGGTTACGGTGATATCAGTTATGTTTCTTTCTCTTCTGAAACTAGCTGTGTACGATTACTTGCTGTGCTGATCATCCATCTCCGGAGCTGTGCAGAGTGGTTTGCCAGCGCTATCTGCCCGTATATCATAGCGGCGGTAACAATACTGGACCTTCCCTGACAAGCACCGTCTCTGTTTGGTGTTTGAAGTAGCTGCGGCCCAATCTTGCCAGTACCAGTAGTAGCAGTGGTGGCCCCCAGCACTCCTGATAATAGTCTACCGCGGTGTTATAGCTTCAGAAGCCCTGGGGAGCTCTAGATGCAAACTACCAGCAGCGCGCCCACCAATCAAGTACAGAAACCCTAGCTAACGAGTGAAAGCCGTAGCTGTAGATGATGTACCCAAACTGGGCATTTCTATAGGAGAATCTCTTTGGGTATCGGCCCAAGACTCAATATTCCTTCCTAGTCGCCCTTTGTAAAGTGTGGTGCGGCTGAGCAATCTAGCACCCCCCGTTGTTGCATGGAATAGCTTGGCTTTTGAAGGTAACTACTGTGTATGTCGCATGATGATGTATCAAGTGTGGGGGCTGATACAGTAGAATGCTATAATGCACGGGTTGTATTACGTAGGTGTTAAAATTGTGCTTCGGGTACCGGTAGCTACGGCTTGAAAGAGTTCAAGCGAGAACGAGGGCAGGTGCTGTGATCCCGAAAAGCAGAATAGCAGATTCCCAGTCCGCTACTGGCATTTATGATACTCCACCTTGAAAAGTCCCATCAACCCTGTAACACTACCGCAGAAATTCGAGCAATCGAACCGCCGTGTATTGTACGGTATCTTGGACCCCACTCCCCCAACAAGACCTGGTAATAAAAAAATTTCCCCATCCTAGAAGGGGGGGGAAGGGAGATTTCCCTAGATGGACCAACCCCCCATGAGTGAGGCTGCACCCTCAGCAGACCCGGCGTTGTTTGTCAAGTCAACACTGGTACCCCCGTTAGCCACGATAAGGCCATTTTAAGCCCCGAACTCCTCGCTGAAGGTGTTGGTTTACTGGCTCAACTCTCCATGTTGCTGGAATAAATTTCCTACGATACCTGGCACGTAAGAGACGTCGATGACACTAAAGCACACGGACCATCCATAGGACGCGTGCAGCTGATATCGATCGTGTATCTAGCGCCTCCCTTTCCCCGAGGAGCCTCCACCCGGCACCTCACAAGATGAATCTCCCACAACACCCACCCAAGACTCAAAAGTCTCACCCTCGAGTGATAACCCATGACTACTCACAGGCAACACTGGCTGCCCATCGAGCCCCAGAATCCAATCCCAGGTATGGCAGGAATAGAATTTCAGCTCGTACCATGGTTCGAGAGCTGCTTGGCGGGTGGACGTACCACGTGTTTTTCCAAACCTTCCCCCATAAGCGGTTTCCCTAGTCGGAGTTTGATGCTGCGGGATGGGAGGGGGCATATCGACAGGCAAGTACCCTGATATCTTGATTGGACTGAGTAGAATATCGATAGTAATTGAAGTTTGGGGCCACTTTTGCGCTTTGAGGAATCCCTCTGGACAAAGGGCTTTTCTCGCGGGGGGCGATATGATTCCTGGGGCGATGTTTTTGAACAGGGTGGCTAGAGTCTTGGGCAGTTTGTATGGGGATATATACCCGAGTATACTAGCAGCAGGATGGGGCATCCAGCTTGGTATTTCTCAGAACAGAAGAAAATTGACCAAGTGACATACGGTAACATCCCGAGAGACTGCCTGCCTGTCTATAGAAAGGAAACAAGCATAACCAGCGTCACGAATCATTCCTCAGGGAGCACACTTCAGCTCTAGTTCCGCAGACAAAGCCACGAGCGCGACCATCCCTCCCCCAATCTCATCTCAATTTCAATATCAGAAATACTTTCCTTCCCCCCCCCCTCCCTCGTGAGACATGCAACGCACAAACGCCTCCGTCGATCCCCGTTTTTCCCTTCCTCCCCTGACTCGTACTGGTACTCGTACTGGGTAGCCTAATTACGCCATCCACCCCTAACTTACCGGCATTTACTCTGGAATCACGTGCCGACCCGCGCAACCGACGCCCTTCAAACAAAAGGGAAAAAGGCGCGAGGGGAACAGGAGCGTGACTCCCTCACCCCGAATCCACCCAACACGCGAAGCAAGACGCGTAAAACGCGTATATCGCGTTGGGAGGGTGGTTGGGTTGCCCGTTGGGGGGAGGAAAAGAGGGGCTGGAAAGAAAGCGGGGAGGCTGGGCGACGCCACAAAGTCTCGTGATTTCGTGGGAGACGTGAGTGAGTTGCGGTACTTTACCCTGGCCGGTTTTTACCCGCCTTTTTGTTTCTTCTTCCATCAACTTTAAGGTGTTCTATGTGACGCTTTGCATTATAGGAGGGGGTCGGGAGGAAAGCTGGGGGAATAGAGTGGCTCCCTCCATCTTATTATTTTTTTCGCCTTGGGTCGCGCTTTTCTCTTTTATTTCTATCATACATTTCTCGCAGATCCTGGCCAGGGATTGGGACTGCGTGTGAGGATATCATATCATTGTCTTGCCCGGGAATATTTCCCCCTCCCACTCTTTGTCTTCCCCTTCCCTTCTGCCTCCTATCTTCCTATGCCGCGTTTTGCTTATTGGTGGGATTGGTGACCCTATTTTTTTGGGCTATTAGGGCAGGGAGTACTGGTATGGTTATGATTATGTTTTTCGCAGTTAGTTAGCAGGAGGGGTGCTGAAGTGTGTGGGGGCAGGGGGCTGTGGTATTGGTGCTCTTCCGTGTCCTCCTCTGCTCTCCTATATCCTGCTGCTCTCCCCCCCCCATCCACTACCGCATGGTGGGGGGTTGTGGCGGCCGTGGGTGGTGGTGGTGGGTGGAGGGGAAGGTGGAAGGAAGCCACGGGAGCACAACCAGGGCTCATGATGAAGAGTTCGGGGGCAGACGAAGTCACTTTATTTCGCGTGCCGATAAAAGCAAAAGTGCCATGCTCCCTTCCCCCCCATCCCGTCCTAGTTCGATCGCGATCAAAATGGGAAGAGGATATTTTGTGCTCTTTCCATCGTTTTTACGACAGCTGTAAAAATCACTTTTGCTGTATCTGTCCCGTACAGTACCGTAAGCACTGTCGTTTAACTGCCCTGTGTGTGCGTGTGTGTGGTATTGTGGGTTTTCTGTTTTGGTTCGTGTCAGCCACTTGGAAGACGGGTCGAGTAGGAGAGGTGAGAGTGAGTGAGTGAGAGAGAGAGAATGCTGGTTGGACTGAAGATTTTTTTTTTAGTCGACTGATTTGTAGGAGTTGACTGGACTAGAGTCAGGAAAGTGAGTGGTCTTGTCTGCCTGCTTGCATGGTCGTGCCCACTCTCTCCCCGTCCCTCTGCCTCTTTCTCCCTCTCTCCCTCTTTCCTCCTCTTCCTGGCACATCGTCAACAACCACAACGCCTCTTTTCGTTTCCTCACCCGTTACCCCCGAGCTTAACCCTGTCCGTCACGCTCCGTCCCTCGTTCCGTCTTCGACCCTAACGGTTCCCCATCCCTCCTCCCTCCTCCCTCCTCCCTCTTCCCCTCCCTCCTCTCTCCCCCCTCCACCCCACCCCACCCTACCCTACCCTACCATTTCTATTCCTTCCCCTCCTTCTGGACCCTCCCTCCCCCCCACCACCGCACACACACACACACATATCATCATCCACTCGTTCACTTGTCCATAATGTCACAGAGCAGTGCTGCATCATCGTCCTCTCTCCCGCCCTCTTCGCAGATCCCTCCACCAGACTATTACGAGCCCCCTCAGAGACGGTTATCCACACCCTCTTCTCAGATGGCTCCTCGTAGCACCTCTCATAACCCTCCCCCATTACTTACTCACTCTACCAGTAATATCTCGCAGGCATCAACCATCTTCTCAATGCCGGAAGAGGATGACGAACGACCGCCGGATTCCCCCTCCTCTTCTTCCCATGGTTCGCCTCCGTTAATATCTGCAACGACTACTCCCGTGGTTCCCCCTTCAGGCGCAAATCCTCAGTGCAATCCCTTTCCTGCTAGTCCTTCCGTCGCCGCGTCAACAGCAGGATCGAAACGCACGGCTTCTGGGACCGTCAAGAGCACGTTGCTCGGCGCGTCCGGTCCCGGCTCGCCTGCTACGCCGGTGACGCCAAGGTTCGCGAGGATACACACGGGAATCGATGCAAGCCCGAGGGATGTTTCACAGGTACGCCCGACCTCTATAGAATGCTCAATTCCTCCGTTGTTTTGTAGATTTGTTGTGCTTTGTGCTTACACGTTCCTTCCCATGCATGTTCAGATCTCCACCACCCTCCGAACACGGTTAACATATGCCCTTCTCAAACTGGAAAATAACTGGACTACCGAGAGTATTGGTCAGATTGAGGCGCGCGTTGCCCAGGGTCAATATCTGTCTTCGTCACCTTCTCCACGCGTTTGTATCAAGCGTGAGCCGAGTGTTGGGGATGATCAGTCATCCAGTCTCGATTCGATACGACGGCACACGCGAACTAATAGCGAGCCCAACACAGCACATCCGATATCTGCTGGCAGCGCTGCTGGGAGGACGTATGAGGCTTTTTGGAAGAACCACCGGCCACACCCTGCCATTACTAAGAACCTCAAGGCCAAAGCAGCATCCCAGGCATTGGGAGTATCTACAAATACTCATACACCACAACCCACGACGCCATCATCATCTCACTCATCTCAGAGGAGTGGGAGCGGTTTACAGCCCCCCGCCCAGATTGTATCTGATCGGGATAGACGGTCATACTACAATCCTCCCCGGAACCCGCCAACATTGACAACTGCCGGTAGTAACCTGAGTAACTACAGCACATATTCCAATGCGTCAATCGGGTCAATGGTAGCGGATACCCCGCCCCCACTGGTAGCGCAGAGGTCAATGGAACAAGATGCCGTGGAGAGTCTGATGTTTCTGTCGTCGCCCGGCAATTCTCGCCCATCATCCCAGCAGACAATATCGTCGGCACAAAACAGCCAGCATTCACAGCCACCTGTTGCTACTTTTCTCCCCTCACCCACCCAGCCCCCGTCGAGAACCAGGCACAATTATGCTCGCAATGCGACCACATGGCCTCGAGATAGACCGCGCCACAAGCAGCAGAGGACCGGGCTGGAGGGGCTTGGTGTAACGATACGAAGGGGTGGTGCCGACGAGGACGAGGATGATCTGACGGACGAAGATATCGGTCCCGATTCGGTGAACGAGAGGGCCAGGGACGGCCGCAGCGTTGGATTAAAGAACCGAGGGGGCAGAAGCGCCAATATAAGCCCCGTCGAAAGGGTCGCCGAGGCTGCCAGGCACAGGGGAGATGTTGGAAACGCTTCATCGAGGCCTGCAGGGGCAGTTAGTACTGGCGGGGGAAGGGTGAGGATGGGAGCAAGTAGTAGCAGCGCCGCCACGATTCGGGGCTAGAATCGTTGCCCGTCCTTTTTTTTTTTTTTGTGGCGGCTGTCAAGTTACTGTTGCGCTGGTTGTGTGCTTTTGAAAATTCCTATGATTCGCTCTGGAGGGGTTACTTATTTTGGACAGCTTCTTGATAGGTACTAGGGAACTTTGAACAAATTGGGTGTTATAAATCTTTTTTTTTCTCCTCACCTTCTTTTCTTTTCTTTTTGCTTACCTTTTAAGTTTTCTTTTTCTTTTTGGGATTTTTTTTTTTAAAGAAAAAAAGATCCCCCCCCTTCTATCTTAATTCTTTGATTTGGGGGTTGCGGGAAACAGGAGTAGTACGGGACTGGGGAGTTAACGGGATGCATTGGATGTTCAGGTTTTTTAATCTGTCGTGGGTTAGTGTTTTTTATTCATTTTTACGAATTCTTTTTTCATCTTTACGGGGGTTGGGTCATTTGAGTGATGCGGTGGTGGTGGTGGTGGTGGCGGTTATCTTCTGATCTCAATGTCTCCCTCTCTCTCTCCCTCTCCCTCTCTTCCTCTCTCTTCATGTCCATGTTCCAACCGTCTTGTTTCATTCTCTTTTGTTATATTCCTTTCAACTTGATATGATACGACAGTGATGACGAATTTGATGATGTCCGTTGAAGTCCGCTCGGGATCCTGTTGGAACTAGTTATAATGGTAAGGATAGAAAGGAAGGGAAAAAAAGAGGGGGTGGAGTGCAAAAAAAGGGACAGGCTGTTTGGAATTGGCTGGCTGGTCTGGACTGGCTTGCGCAGGCGTTAGAGGGTTTTAGAGAAGTGTGAGGCAGGAGGAACAGCAAAACAAAGACGTGGTGAGATTCGATGAAGGAAGGGATTGGCTAGTTAGAGAAGTGCATTTAGGGTACGGGATGGAACATAAGGGGGTGACAGGGCATGATCCAACCAGATTCGGTCGTATACCTGCCATCTGCCTGTAAGGAGGAGAAGACGAGAAGAGAAAAGAGGTTAAGGATTGGTCGGTTGCCACGTTCTGTTCGTTCTAGAAATCTGATATGTGGCGGTGGTGTGGTTTGGGTATTTCAGTCTATGTGTTGGAAATGCTGCTTTGTATGAAGCATTTCTATGTTGTACCTAAGTGCGGTATGGTAGGTATGATTGTCGCGGCCAATTATTTCTCATTCCCCGTCGCACATCAAAGTATGCGAGCGAGGGAGGCTTGAGACAGCTGCATTGCGGCTACTGAGGTTTCGTGTGATTTCCGAGAATCTGGCGAGAAACGAGTGATCGCAACCATACCTCTCCTCCCGTAAGCGAAGCCAGCAAAGTAAACCGCATTTTTTTTTTTTTCCATTTTTCATTTTTTTTCTTTTTCTCTGCTAAGTTAGAGGGCAGAGGGCATCCATCCACCCGTCATCATCATCACCACCACAACCACAACCACAACCTACAACCTTGCTTACCAACCTACACCCACAATACACCTCACTACCCCAAACTCCACAACCTGCCCCCCTTCTCCTCCCCCGGTGACAGCCACACGCTAACCAACCAGCGTTCGCAAGGGCCACCTTCTTCCTTTTTTACCCCCTCTGCCTCAATCAGCACTCAGCTCTTAACTCGACTCAACCCAACACGCTCCGACCGAAGCAAACAACAACAACAGCAACGAGGGGAAGCAGAACGGAGTAGAATAGGGAAGGTTAGAATCTCCAGCTTGCCAGACTTGGAGCGGGCAAGGAAGGGGAAACGGAACCACACCTCCTAGCCGTCACTTTTGTAGAAAGGCGAAGGAAGAAGAGAGCGAGAATGTTATTCGAAGAAGAGGACGCAGCGCTATTGAAGAAATGGATTATTAAACGGTTGGAGGATATGTATGTCTACTCCTCCCCCCACCACCCCGCTCCTTCCCCTTCCCTCATCTTGTGCTGTGCTCTACTGTACTGTACTGTGCTTCGGGAAAGTGGCGATGTTGATGTGAACAAAACAGTTCCGACGCTGATTCGGATGTCCTGGCGGATTACGTGCTCGCCTTGTTGAGACATGATCAGACCCAGGAGGAGGTTCAAAAATTGTGTATTGAGCAGTTGGATGATTTTCTTCATGATCGTATTTGCTCCCCGTGTCTTTCTTTCCTCTTCTTTCCCTGGATGTGGTAAGGGTTAATACGTTTGCTCTGGTGGGTGGAATTCAACAGATACCGCGCAATTCGTTAAGGATGTCTTCGTCACCCTCAAGAATCAGGGTTTTATGGGTGTTAATTCTACACTTACTGGTGCTTCGCAACCACAGCAGCCACAACATCAACAGCAGCAGCAACAGCACCTACAACCGCAGAATCCACAGTCATTGATTACACCCGGGGTTTCTCACTCATCGTTGGTGGTAGCAGGGTCAGTAGTGGACAATCGTGGGACGGAGATTCGGGGGATCAAGAGGGAGAGGAGTCACTTTGAGCGGGATAGGGAAGGGTCATCCGGACAGGACACATATTCGCCGAGTATGGGGAGCGCGAGAGGTTACAAAGCGCCGCGACGCGGTGGTGGTGCTCCGAGTGGTCCCGGGAGATGGAACGGCGGGAATGGGAACGGTGGTGGAGGTCATGCTGGCGGAGGCCCTGGAAGGGGTGGTATTGGTGGCGGTAGTGGATACGGTCATCCACAAGGGTCCGTGGAGATTCCGTTTGTTCCTCCTGGTGGCCCTCCGGTTCCCCCGGCTATTCCCCAGTTTGGTATGCCCCCCATCCCACCCCCCGGATTTCCCTGGGCTATTCCTGGGCCTGGTGATCCTATGGGTGCGTATCTGGCCGCCCAGGCCGCTGCTGTGGCATGGGGTGGTTTCCCACCAATCGGCCCTCCGGCGGTCGGAAAGGGTGAAGAAAAGAAAGCTATTGAAAAGGTTGGGGAGAGGTGCAAGGATTATGATGAGAAAGGATTCTGCATGAAGGGTGATATGTGTCCGTATGAGCATGGAATGGATCGCTATGTTGTACCAACAGAGGCCTCTGCTGCGGATGGTTGGGACCTTCCCTTTCCGCTCGTCGCAGCAGCCTTTTTTATGGCTAACCCTTTGGCAGAATATGATCCAAACAATTCGCAGCTGTTCTCTGCTGATACACCTACTCAGAATAATCATAGCAATAATAATAACAACAGGGCTCATGGAGATAATAGAGGCCGTGGTAGAGGTAGGGGAAATCGCGGAGGAGGTGGTGGTGGCGGCGGCGGCGGAAACAGAGGTGCTCGATCCGAATTCTCGGGTACCGGACCTTCCTATGATCGCAGTAATACAACGCTTGTGGTTGAACATATTCCCGACGATAAACTGGAGGAGTCAGCCATCAGGGCGTTCTTCTCGGAGTTTGGAACTGTTTTGAAAGTGGATGTCATCGCGGATAAACGGCTTGCCACGGTGAAGTTTGAGCGTTGGGACATGGCCAGAAAGGCATACGACTCCCCCGCCCCTATATTCGATAACAGGTTCGTGAAGGTATTCTGGTATAAACCTAATGCAGAGCAGAATGGGACTACGACGGCTCCAGTGGTCAAACATAAAGAACCGTCTCCTGTTGCCGATGAAATGGAAATTGATATGGAGGAGTTTAAAAAGAAGCAAGAAGAAGCCCAAAAGGCTCACGAGGCGAAAATGCTCAAGAAAAAGGCCAATGAAGAAGCCGCGAAGGAGTTAGAAAGAAGGAAAGAAGAGCTCCAGAGGATGCAGCTGGAAGAGAAGCGCAAACTGGAAGAAAAATTAGCCAAAAAGCGAGCCAGAAGTGCCGCCGCCTCGGCCTCGCCCCCGGCATCCGGGACGTCCCCGGCCGCTGGGGGCATTTCTAAGACTGATGCTCAGGCAGCTACTACTGCTGCCCTCGAAGCGCAATTGCGAGCCCTCCAGGCAGAGGCAGAATCTCTGGGGATTGAGGGTGGTGATACTGTTCCTGAGTATGGCTCCTACCGAGGAAGAAGTCGCGGCAGGTTTCCATTCAGGGGGAGAGGCGGGTATGCTCCCCGAGGAAGGGGAGTCTATGTTCCTGTTTATGGATCTTATGGGGGTCGTGGAGCGTTCCCAACTGCTAGAGGTAGAGGTGGTACCTTGAAATTGGATAATCGTACTCGAAAAATTACTGTCAGTGCTGCTGATCTTAGGGGTGGTAAGGATGAGGAGTTCAGGCACTACCTTATGGTGAGAATCACATCTTATCCAAGTGGTTTTGTAGAAAACTTTGCACTAACTCCTACAGAATACCGGCCTAGAGGTCGAGGGCATTGAACCGCATCCCGACAAAGATGACACACAAATCGTCACATTTAAGGATAGAAGAACTGCTGAGAAGGTCAATTCCCCTCTCCTCTGCTACCTCCTTTTTTCTCTTTCCTTCCTTCATCGACCTAGGGCTAACATTAAAGCAGTTCATCTATACCGGAAACGACATCCCGAACGTCGGTGAAGTAACCTTGGCCTGGTTCAATGCACCACCACCCAACCCATCCCCTAGCAAATCTGAGGATCCAAGCCGAATGGACACGGAAGAGAACGGCACTTCAGCAGCAAGTTCAAGTGCTATTCACCATCACCATATCAATTCTAACGACCATGGAGACGATGACGTCTACGAGGACGACGAAGGTCGCTGGCTTCCAGATGAATGAGAGAAAATAATATGTGTGATTTTTGGGGGGATTTATGCGTGCTCTTAAAAGTAGAAAAAGAAAAGAAAAAAAGAACAAAAAACGAGAAAAGCAAAGGATGGGGGGAAAGAAGTAATAGAGAGGAGGAAGAGGGGGGGGGAGAGATTTTGTTAAAAATTTTTTTGCTAGCTACGCGAGAATGATCCTATCCTCTATATAATTTTCCCCGCCATTTTGTCACGACCTCCATGCCACACGGGAGCGTTTCAATTTGTAAAGCCTGTACTGTACTCTATTTATTTCATCTCCCTATTTATTATCCCTAGTCTTTCTTCCTATTCTTCTGTCCTATTCTATAACACGGATGAAACAAGGGAGTGTGGTGTTTTGCTCTAGTTTAGTTTAGTTTACCTTGGGCTATATAGTTATACGGTAGTTAATTGAGTAGACAGATTGGCCAGATCGAGCCGGTAGACCGTTGCTAGTGATTTGGTATTGTATTTATTTTTACACTTCACTGGGGTACCACTTATACAGCACAGCGTAATTAGTACTTGCGTTATGGAACCGTTCGTGGGACTTGATTCGTGTATTTGTGCGGTGCCTCAGCTCATGGCAGCAGGAGCAGTTCCATTCCACGCAGTATGGTCTGGTCCGCTGGAAGCGCTGGGTTATTTATAGCTCGGTTTTGGTTTCATGATGTGCGGCTATCACCCATATCTCTGTGAGGAATTTTTTTGGGGGGCAACATACCGTAGAAGGCGCTTGAAGTTAAAAGCCTTGGGAATCGTGGAGCGCATGGGGGGGGGGGGGGGGGTTGTATTGCTTGAGTGGGTTGTTGGCTGGAGGAAACTGGGATTAGGCGAGTGCGAGACTGTGATTGCTGGAAGGTGAGGCGAAGGAGTATGATACTTGCGGATAGGCACAGCATGGCGTCCGTGTGCCCTTATCTCCGCGGCGGGAACTGGTATACCGTTTTCGTCATGACAACAACTAACTTACTGGTACTGGTACTAGTACGAGTACCGGCCCATGGGAAGAGCAAAGGGATGGCAATTCTTGGCTCAGAGGCAAGAGGGTTGTTTACTTGTTACTGAATTGGAGTGTTCCGTGTTGTACGAGTACTACAGTATCATACTGCACGGTACGTACTAGTACTCGTAGTTGTCCGTTGTCGTGATACCGGTACCGTAGATTATCATGCCCAAGTAAAATCAACCACTGAGGCTTATCGCTGGGCGATAACACACCCGAACTTTTTGGCTCGGGTTTCCCCGGCTTGTAGCAATCCACCCCCTACCCACTCCTTCATTTGTTCCTCTTCTCCTTCTCCCTCTCCTGATTGTTCTCCTCTCTTCCTCCACACACGCACGCTTCACAGCCAGGGACATCGATCCGTTGACCGCCGCGATGTTCCGTGTCGCTGCTGCGAAACCTTTGCAGTGCACGCTGGTGCGTCGTGTCTCGACCAGCTTTAGTTCACATGGTGGGACTGGGGGTTCCTTGGAGGGGTATACTCCACCCACGACCAGTCCAGCAAACGATATGATCGCGCAATTGGCCGCAAAACATCTTGACAGGTTGAGCTTAAAGGACTTGATTCGGTAGGTTCACCCCGGTTACCATCTCCACCTACCTAAACTGATAGCTTGTTTCTCCGTCCAGCTTCGGCCGTCCTCCACTAACCACCCAATCTCTCCTTACCTCTGCGCGCTTTACGAGGGAATACCTACCCGTCCGCCTCTCGAGACGGATCCGAGCCTTGCGAAATCTTCCCTACATTATCGTTTCGAACCCGAACATTTCAACAATCTACAATAACTACATTGACTCGCTCACCGCCATCCTTGCCTTTCCCGCGGGGAGCTTGACCAACTTAACCGAGGAGAGCAAGTTCACCGAACTCCTGACGGAAGTCGTCAAGACGCACAGCAATACAATTCCCATCCTAGCGAAGGGATTCTTGGAGTGTCGTGGGTACGTTACCCCGGAAGAAGCCACAAAATTCCTCGACCACCATTTGAGAGCTCGTATTGGCACCCGGTTGATGGCAGAGCAGCACATCGGTCTACACCTTGCTTCGGTCCCGCAGCCGCCGACCGTAAGCGTCCCCGGAAAGTCTTATATAGGGACTGTGGACACTGAACTCCGCCCCGCGGAGATCATCGAATCGTGCGCTTCCTTTGTCGGGGATATCTGCGAGCTGCGATATGGCACCAGGCCTAAACTCACCATCGACGGAAACCCTGACATCACGTTCCCTTACATACCCGTTCACTTGGAGTACATAATCACGGAGCTCCTGAAGAACGCCTTCCGTGCCACCATCGAAGCAAATTCCCCTGTTCCCGTAATCGCGACCATCGCAGCAGCACCCGGCCCGCCGGACGCCGGTGGCATCACAATCCGGATCCGCGACCAGGGCGGCGGGATAGCGCCCGATGACCTCTGCCACATATGGTCATACTCCTTTAGCACTTTCAACGGCTCCCGCTCATCCATCGGGTCGGGAAATTCGGGACGTCTGGACGATGTGGACGGCGGCGGCGCTGACGGGGGGGTGGACGTTATGGGCAGGCTTACCGAGAGCGCGGGTGCACTGGAAACTAGCTCCATCGCCGGGTTGGGTTACGGATTGCCGATGAGTAGGGCATACGCGCAGTACTTTGGCGGCAGCTTGAAGGTGCAGAGCGCATATGAATGGGGGACTGACGTGTATTTGAGGCTGAAGGGGGTGGGGCTTGACGGGGTTTAGCTTTTAGTACCATGCACACCATTGAGAAAAAGGGGGGGAGCGAGTGATGGAATCAATTTGATTTGAGAGATTGTGTGTGTGAAAGAGGGAGGCGAAGCGAGTGAGACTTTGTGCGCCAAAATAGTGTGAGCGTGTAGGAGCGGTTATTATCGCTCGCTGTATGTGCTCGGACTGTACTCGTAGCGTCATTACCATAATTACCTGTGTTGTGGTCGAGCCCATTTCATTCCCTGTTTGTTGGTCGTTCCCTTTGCTTTCTTGCTTCCTTGCTTCCTGACTTGAGCTACAAGTACTGTAACTTACTATTACACAAGTATAATATACTGTGCTCGAGCAGGCTGGTATGCACTTGTGGTTAACTCCGCCACTCCCGCTAGAATGGGTACCCTTGAGGGAGCAGTGCAAGTAACGGTACCCTACCGGTGCTTGCTTGTATAATAACTTAGCACTTTCAAGGAAATCGGAAACATTTCCTTCAGCATCCGAAAACCTGCTGTATTACTATACATACATCTCAAAAGGACTTTACTAAGCCGATCGACCAGTCAGGACAGAGACGGGCAAAAGTGGCACGTCACCACCCCCATTCTTCCTGTCTAATTACCCCGCGAATATTCGCCGAACTGGATAAAAAGCCCCTCCTGCCTACCTTCCCCTCGTCTCCCTCTTCTTCTACAACATCAACATCTACAACAACCACACAAGTTACGAACCGCAAACGCAAAAACGAAAGCACTGCGAAAACATCTCCCAAAGAAAATCCTCAAAATGCCTTCTTATATCGTACTTCTCACCCTACGCCCCCCCTCCCCCTGCTTTGTCCGCATAGTGCTAACTCGACTGTTGCTGTCAATAGATAACCGTGAAGCCAGAGACCTCCGACTCGGAACTGCTAAAGATCAAGGACGACATCGTCGCCCAAGGCGGGAAAATCACTCACGAGTATTCGCTAATCAGGGGGTTCTCGTATGTTGCCTCCGCAGCCCACACCATCATTTGAGCCAACCAGCTAACTGATCGATGTTTTACAGGTGCGAACTCCCTGATAACCAGGTTTCCACCTTGAAGACTCATAGACATGTCCAGAGCCTGGAGGCTGATGGTACGGTTACTACTCAGTAGTGGTAAGTTGTAAGCAGTGTTATATATATTCTGGCTGAGGCGATTGGCATCCATACGGGTTCTCCCGTCTGGCTCCGCGAATGCATCGATCTGTTGGGCTGATGTGGTCTCCGTTAGCGGTAGGTGCGCTTTTCGGTCCAGACAATGAATGAAGGGCACACACATTTCCTACTCCAGATGGATAGTCATCCGCTGTGCATAATAATGTCGTGGGTGATACCAGTATGGGGTGGTTTTACCACTCGGTAGGGGTTGATTGTTTCATTTCTATTCTGTGTTCTATTCTATTTGATTTTTCTCTCGTGTCTCTTGCTCTGCGCTGCGTAGTGGGCAGGGTACGGGGGGGCTTTGGAATAAGTTTGGGAGGAAGAATGAATGGATGGGGCTATGATGGGATGAATAATTGGTCTTGCACTGGGTCTGAAATAGAAAGTTTTGGTGTTGAATTGAGAGTTGATAGCTGTGATGCTGTTGAAGTACGGAGAGAGGTTGTGGCTGACTTAAATTGTCCCGGGTGAGTGAAAAAAAAAAATGCTCTGACTCGGATTTGAACCGAGGATCTCCACATTACTAGTGTGGCGCCTTACCAGCTTGGCCATCAGAGCGTGGGGTTACACTGAAGAATCATTTTGTGGATATTGGGCTATGAACAATAACTTACCCAACCCAACAAACCAGATGGAAAATCGACCGACCGACTAACCCTGGGGGCGGGGGTCCGCTGGATCTACAAGTATCATATTATGATATTATGATACACGTCCTATGTGTCCGGCACCATAGCAGCGCCCCTACACGGAACAACCTCACTTGCGACAGAACCCTATAAAAATAAATAATAATAATAACATAATATGGGTAAAGGTCTCATAATTATGTCACTAATGTTTTCAAAAACCCCCTCAAATGCCACAGCACCCTCAGATGCCACAGGAATATAATATTATGTGTAAGTTTTGCCTCTACTAGTATCTAGGTTAAATACAAATTAGAGTTCTCAATATAAATTATTTACTTAGTCTTGGTACTAACTAGTAATAGAGAATTCCCAGTATATAGGAACAAGTATTTTCTACTTCACTATTGTTTTTTTCTCTCCTACTCAATCAATGCCTTTTCTGTTGCTATCATACCTGGAAATCAATTTACAAACACAACTTCCTCCCCATAGATATTATGTATATTCTGGGAAATAGAGTACCAGCTGAACAGAAGGGATAAATAAAATTACTCTTATTACTTACTCTACAAGTGGAGCCTCCCATCACACACAAGCCCTATGGAAGACCCAGGAAAGAGCATATATGAATGAGTTGGTGAGGTTCAGCAAAGGTACTAGTGATAATTAAAATTTTAAAATTAATTATGAAAAAAACTTATATATAATCAAATTCTGTGGCATCTGAGGGTGCTGTGGCATTTGACGGGATTTTTGAAAACATTAGTGGCATATGAGACCTTTACCGTAATAATAATATTATTATCATATTCCACCACGGAACACACCGTTTATTACCGGCGACTTCGAGCCCATCGTCCTATCTAACACGAATCGCAGCAACCGGGGGCTTCCCAGCTCCTTACTTCCATTCCCTTCCCTTGCCTTCCAGCTCCAACAGCACGGACCCGACCTGTAAAGGGTGCAATAGCACTCGACAACCCGAAGACCTGGCACAGTGGCACACGCACTGCGGGCGGTATGAATTAGTCAATTGGTTGACCGGTTGATCGGGCTCAAGTTTTATATATGATATATATCATATATACTTCCTCCGACGAAATTGTTTGTTTGTCCTGCCTGGTTTTATAAGGGTCTCCTCTGAAAACTGTCTTTTAGTATATGCTGCTTTGCTGGGGATGTTGGTTGTATCGTACCCGTTTCGTGGTTTTCGCGGGTAGACTGCCGTAAGTTGACCTCTGGGTCGGCATCGCTCCCGAGTACTCTGGGGAAAAACATGATCCCCTCCAGTTCCGGAAATAACTCAATCGACATCTTTGTCGAAGGTACGCCGGGGGTTTCAAGCCATGAGTACCGTATCATAGTTATTTACCAGGCCATCTGGGAAATACGGTGCACTCGACTACCGTACCCCCCCCCCCTCCCCTTTCTTCTTTTGATGTCGGGATTGGTAATTGGCTTCTCGTTTACACGGCTGGCCGTGAGGGGACCGAGTGGGGTACACCGACGCCGTACGAGACGTTGTGTCTTCTACCAGCTCCGCGGTATAGTCTACACACCCCACTCACTCCAGTACCATCCATCCATCCACGGACGAACGAGAAGGGAGGGACCGAAGACCACGGGAGATGTAGATTCTAAATTACCGGTACTCGTATCTAGCGCGCGGGGGGAAGGAAACATGTAATGGCACACATAGCGCGGGAAACGGGTTCGTTCGTTCGAGTTGTTTGCGCTTGGGAGAGTTATATTGACATGACTGGATAGAGCACGCTGGGGCTGTGAGTGCGAGTAAATTAGCTAGCGTATGTATGTACCCCCTTCATGTACTCGTAGGTTCGTGTTCCAAGACCGAGTGATTGATAATCTAATTTACACTGTATGATATCATACTTCACACCGCGCTTAGTAAGGAAGGAAGGGAGGGAGTTTTTTTTCCTCAAGAGGAAGTAGGTATGATATATAGGGACATCATTTCGTTTCATACCCCAGCGGAAACAGGAAAGTTGGATAAGGGGCAGGAGGAACGAACCCACAAAAGTGTCCAGAAAATAGCAACTCCATCGCATTACTATCATTTCAACGAAGTATCCAATGGCTATAGTAATCCGGAAGCAATTGTGTCCTGGATACGATACGACAGAGGAAGAGAGGAGACTTTATTTCCAAATAAACGAAGGGGAAATACTTTTTTTTGTTTCTTGATTCTTGTCTCATACTCGAGTAACCCCCCCATGTAAAATGATGGCTTGTATCATATAGTCCAGAGTCGGAAGCTGCCGCTTCGTATGTACTCTACAGTACCATGGCGGGTGAGATAGGCTATGATAATGTTATGATACCAATTCCCCACCTCATAAGAGTAAGCAGGGTTTCTTAATTATCATGCCTGCCCTACCCGGTAGGTTTCCCCAATGATGGCCCATGACGAGGGGGAATTGAATTGAATTGAAACACCTGGGGTCCCCTCCCGTTAATTGACCGAGCAGGGTATGGTGGGTTCTCAGCACATCCTAGTTACCGACACAGCCGGATAAGATATGTATTTCATGTAATGCTCCTGTGGGAGCGAATACTTGGCCCGCCGGCAAGCAGGTTGATCTGTATATTTTTCTCCGCTGAGTGAAGTCAAGGGTGACGGTCCGTGCTGCCGCCCACAGACTACAAGCACTACAGGAGCACATACACCTTCAGGGGAAGAGGAACTATATACATTGACCACTGTTTGGTATCATAACGATAGGAGCCCCTGGTGTTTAAAGGAACCATCACGGTCGGAATATCTGTGATGGAAAGGGGTAGGTTTGGCTGAGAAAGGCAGGACCGAGTCTGGTGTGGTGCATTGAGAAGTCTGTCATAGAGGAGTACTACATTGGAGCCTGCAATGCTTCAATTCGGGTGATAATTCATGACCAAACTGATCCAGCTGCCCTGCATGATAATACAGTAATGCTCCTCGAAATTTGTCTAAGCCCAATCGTAATAGAACACCCCCAACTACCGCTTACATCACACCGGTAGTAAAAGAGGGAGAACGGCTACCCAATCAACGATAGCCACGCGAGGGCAAAAAAGGGAAGGGAAAGAAATAAGACGCCTTGCAATCGTCGGTTCATCACTATCCAAGCTTTCTACCATGTGCGAACAGAACAGAAAGAGACGAAAGAACAGACGATTTACGAAAATTCCATCGCAATAAAACCTGTTCTACAAAGCAAACCATCTCAACTTGTTCTTGAACCCCGTGGGGAAGAGTTTAATGTCTCCAGTGTTGCTTACACCGTGCGGGCCATTAACTATTTTATGTTAGTCTCTCTGTGAAAAGGCCATAGGAATTGAGTATCGCCTACCTACTCCGATCACGAATCCTGACCTCTTGGTGACACAAGGGCTACCATAAAAGTTCTGCGGAAAGAGGCAATTCGCCTTGAGAACACCTGGTGTATGCTCACTTCCCTTGATTGATTGGCGGACTCGATGAATAGAGCACACGGTTCGAATACGTGTGTCCTTACCACTCTACTCCAGTGTTAGCATATGCAATGGTCTTTGGAGAAAGATGTATTTATACGTTAAATCCCAAGTAGCTAGTCCTATATCTGGGATCATAGCACGCTGTACTCTCTTGCGGCTTGGGGCGTGCATGTATATAGCCAACAGCGGCAATGTTGTCATCTGAACATATTTGACTGCTATAGGTAGATAGAACTTCATGCTCTTCAACAAGGTTCTCTATCCCAATGTGTTCGTGATGGCATTGCTGGACTATACCATCAGAGGCTAGTTGGAAGATTGCGAGGTTGGCTGGAGTATCCCATGCTTTCAAAAGGACAGGGACGCGGTCTTCGAGCATTCCAGTGTTGCTAGGGGAAACAAAGTATCTCGAATTTTCGGGAACCATACTGGGGTCGCGATCCACCACATGATCACTCACTGGTCGCTCACGAAAACGAAGTGAAGTTACAAATAAGTCTGGATCTACCCAAAATCCACTATTAGAAGCGCCCGTGAGGGTATCAAGGAAAACACCGGTACATCCAATCAATTTCTGAAGATTGGAACAATCCTCGAATGCATAGGTTTTAGTATCCTTAGGCATGTATTGGATAGACCCGGTATTAGTGACGGGAAAATGCGTGCTCCATGGACTTTCTCTATCAGATTTTCTCTGAAGTGCTTTTACCTGAGCGGTCAAAAAATCCAACATCTCTTGCAATGCATTAGAGGAAGCTGAAGATAGTGAGGCGGTTAGTGTTTGATTTTCTGCTCTCGTGCTAGGACCGGCAACTAATGGGCTCCCCCTATTCCTCGGATTGTCCGGTTCGTTCAAGATTCTCTCCATCTCACCTCTCAGGCTGGCATGCTTCTCGGTTTTGTCAACGAAATTCGGTACAAATTCTCCCACCACGATCTTATTATTGCTCGGACTGATAGCTCGCTTAGTTTTAGGCGAGGCTTGAACCCCGAGGCTAGTACTGGGGCCATCCGGTTCTTTAAGTTGGAGATGATGGGCTTTGACAGAGGTCCGATTGGACATAGAAGTGTTCCCCCCATTTATGGGGGAACGGAGGGTCAAATCTTGCTTCGGGGTTGGGCAGACAGGGAATGCTTCTTGCTCATGGGTGGCGCTATGAAGATATTAGCCTTTTTGGATTTAGGGGTGAATAATTAGCCATACTCGTCAAGTTCCAAAGATGCATATAGTTTATCAAACGCCCTTCGCCTTGAAGAATTAGGATTTTTCACGTTCTCCCCATTATCTCTTTCTAACGGCGTTGTAGAACCGGGGAGCCTAGGACTTGGTCCAAAAGTTGAGTGAGGCCCACTGGGGACGGTGCTCCAAGCCAAATCTTGTCCCGAACTACTGTTGGAATCCGGGGCCGGACAGGGCTGAGGATTACTCAGCTCCCGATTCTTCCGACAGTTATTAGGGATGAGTTTTGCACAGCCAGTTAGAGGTCTAGGAAGCGAAGGAAGAGGAACCTCAAGAGCGTTGAGGCTAGGAGGGCTATGACCTTTGAGAAACCAAGTCTCAGTCTCCAAATAACAAAATATTGGAAGAAGTGGTTGGGAATGTATCACTAACTTTCGAATCCATCCCCTGTACTTGCTAGCCTCTCGGAATCCTTATGACGTCCGGCATAGAGCTGCTGTTTTTGTTGCATTGGGGATGACTCATTGAATCGCGAGCCCTTGAAATTGATGGGATCGTCTATAAGGTAGGCCAGTCAGAGTCATGAGATGAAATCAACGAGTGACAGAAAATGATTATGAAATTGTCCTTACTTGTAATCAAGGAGTTACCCGGGTCTTCCTCCGGTGACAAATGAAAGACATCACCACCAGGGCTCTCTGGACTCTCTAAAGTGTGTTTCCTCTTGGGAATATCTCTCGGGACATGACATAGCTCATCGGGACGCGGTGTGGAGCGGGTAATTAAATTCTCGGGCGCTGGTCTTGGTGCGCTAATGAAGAGCTTCTGGCTGCCTTCGTAAATGGGCGAGAGATCGCCAGGGCGGCGAGATCCGAGGCCCTTATAAGAATTACTTCTCGACACACTGGATATAGGTGAATTGGGAAGAGTTTCAAATGGGCTCCTGGACCGAGCGAGGCTGTCCATGCTGACTGCAAGAACTTAGCTTATGTTTCAGGAGGGAATTTTGATTTTAAGAAGTCTACGGTACTATACCATTATGTTCAAGTAAACTCCTATCTTCCCGGCCGCCTTAAGCGGGTGAAAACAGAAAATTTTAGCTATAGTTACTAGAAGCTCTGAAGGACGTACCTGAGAGTTCCCGGGATCCCGGGGATGAACTTTCCGAATGGGAGGAATGAAGACCTGTATGTAGAAGCTGCGGAACTGTAGATAGGTTTGTAAGTCCCTTGTCAAAAGTAAAAGATAGTTCTGGATCTCGCCCAGCCTTATCGGCCTCTGAAATGGACAAATCATTCCCATCCCGAGCTTGGTGTCGATTGCCAGCGGTGCCCCCATATCTCTCTACCGAGGAAGTATCAATAGATTCAATCGAAGCCCAAGAATCGTCACCGCTTACAACTTCCCGGGCAGTGTAAGAGCCCGAGCTTATGGTCTCTCCAGATGAGGGCCTCATATCCGGTAGAGGGGCCCTTTGGCGGGGGTTATAGATGGGGAATAGAGTAGGGGGGAAGGGAAGGAATCTGGAAATCAAATGACTATGAATTCGATAAAGGGGGGGGGGGTAGAAATGGTAAGTGATAGAGGGCAGGGGGGTCGGGGGCATATAGAGTGAGGGTATGGGATACTATGGGTTTGTTGGTGGATATGATACGAAGTTCAGGTAAACTAGCGATGCGGGATACGCAAGCCTTCCACAACACAGCATATCATACAAGGTCCCAGATCAAGAACCGCGAATGATACAGGTACTATACGCAATCGCTTTTATCTATATTAAGTTTTTTTCGTAGGCTGCATCCCGCAAAAATAATAACTGCTACCATACAATGGTGATGATAAGGATAATGCAGTATTCTGCGAAAATAATTTCCTAGAGCAAGAATAAAGCATGATCAATTAACGGACAGTAGCATAGAACAGGCAAGAACAGAAAGGACTTTACAGCGCATTCAATAAAATACTAAAGATACGGATCGCAATGGGGATCCCAACCCTCATATTTTTCAAAACCCCACCTAAACGTTTTCCCTCCGAATCTGGTATCGTAATGCCTGATAAACACTCAAGGTGTCAAAGATTATAAACACCTAATCCCCCCCTGAGTGGTCTGGGGACAGTGCAAACGGCAGTTCCCATCACCTCCTTACCAAGTTCGCAGGGTGCCAGCTTCAGTGCTGCTTCTCACTGATGTTTCGAAAAGTGGCTTTCTCGTAGCCTCTCTCCAAACCTTCGTAATCCAACAAGCAACGATGAAGTCCCTCCACTCTTCCCCGGGCATGATCCCCTGCCCATGAAAATCATCCTCAAAAATCTCGATAGAACGTCCATTCTCACCGTACTCTCCCTCTCTCGGAGGCCTCTCTCTAGCAACCACCTTCTGGACCGGTTCAATCAACTTCCAAACACCATGCTCCGAGCCGCCGTCATCAATCTGTATCTTGACAGAGGTCTCGACTTTGGCCCCGGAGGCTTGAGTTTTATACTCAACGTTCCAAACGCCACCAGACAGCCACCCACTGACGAAAGACATCAGTCCGAACCCGTACGCCCCGGTGCCTTTACCGTAGCGAAAGCACTCAAGGCGATAATCGGAGCCAACAGGCACCTTCGTGATCTCGTACAGAATATGATCTTTGTCAATCATGCTTGTGCGGGAGGAGCGGGCCAATTCGCGGTGGGACATGACCTCGGGGGTTCCCCCCGACGCAGCGTAAGCATTCAAGTGAATCTTCATGCCCCCAGAGGAGAGGGATTGAGGAAGGCGGTATATCGGGTGTGATGGGCCGGTTTGCAGAATCGTCGGCGGAGGCTGATGTTGAGGAACGACATCTCCCCTATGTGCTTGGTCGGGAGCGGTGATGTCGATCCTGACGGATCCATCAGAGAATGGAGTCGTCGTGGTTGGATAGATGATTGAAAGGGAAATTTCCAGAGTGAGTGGAGGCATGTTCGCTATTTCGGTGGTGATAGAGATGGCGGGTATTTCAATGGGGATAATCGTTCCCCTGAGATACACTCGATTGATTTACTGGAGAGATAACGGTATTGAAACGCCACCTCCGACAAATTGGGAGAAAGCTTGCCGGGGAGCCGCTTCCGCCTTGTCACAAATTAAATTATAGTAAGATCTGGAGCCTGTGTAATGGGTGTTGTGCTGTACTGTAACTTACGGCACGAACCGTAATATTGAGCACAGCAAGGTATGTACTACCGGTACAATACTTACTGGGGGCAATAGGGTAGTGCAAGACACTCAATGTGGCCGAGCATAGGGGCTCCCATAGTCAATTCAGATACGGGATACCTGGTTCCTGAGATTCCCTAGGCTCATCTGCTACGGTAGACTACACATTGAATTCTATCACTTACGACACAGTCAGTCACTTATACCTAACCTCGGGTTATGTGTTATAATATGACTTTGGAATATGCATCGGCTGCATATTCAATGATGTCAGATTTTCTGTCATCATTATCAGTACCTGTTCATCAGTAGATAAACATATTACATCATTAACTATGACGGAGCTTCCTTGGGAATTCTATTGCAGTGGTATCTCACTCACTTTTCCTTTCTCTTGTGGGGTTGTGTGGTGCTCTTGTCGTTGACTTTTCTTTTTGTCTTATGTACAACCTAAATTATGTTATGTACTCGTACTGTTTTAGTTCGCCCCCCAGTAGCATAAGTAGGAGCCTATTGCCCCTCAGGGAGAGGATCAATCAAGCAAGCAATACAACTTCAATGGAGAATTTCAACACTATGAATAGAGCACAACTGGACTTCGAAGGGCTGAGTAGAGAGGACCGGGTGGTGTCTAGCCTGTAATTGTTGATTTGTTGGTATCATATCATACTAGTACTGTATCATACTCTGTATGTCAAAGCCCAATTTTCCTCTAGCGCTCTTTGGAAGGCACCCTCCAAGCTCGGTACCCAAAGGCCCTGATCTCACTTGCGCGAGTAGAGTACCGATATCATATCATACCGGTATGACAACAACCCATGGGTAAGTCGAAAATCAGATGCTAACGGGAAGAATAGCATCCGTGTGCGGTGCCTAGTCTACCGTCCTGCAGATGACACACCGGCCAGCTACAGTATCCTATTAAACCAAGACAAAACCGTATTTATCCATCAGAGACTGCCCCACAATCCCACACCCGTCCACCATCACTACCACTGAGGCCATGTGCACTACCGGTACTGGTGCTGGTGGGGGGGTCCTGGATAGACGCTCTATCCTACGCCACGGCCGATATACCGGTAGGCGACGAGAGATCTCTCGGATAGGAGAAAAAAGATCTCTGAGCGGCACCGGTACGTGCACCCGTTTTGGAAAGGCAGTTTTGTGGAAATGCACCGTGGCACTATAGTCATCCCCAACTATTACGCTAGCGCTCTCCTATATAGGACGATGATCCGGGACAAAGGCACGAGCACCCCGAGCCCCATGTTAGAGGGAGCCCCCGACTGGCTGGGACTATAAAAAGAAAGCCTTCTTTCAGCTGATCAAGACCTTTTGAAACAGAGATCTTCCGGTCCCCGCGGAGTAACTGCTCTAGCTTCATCTGTTGCATTCCGAGTTTTTGCTCCACAGCTGGGTTACCCGTACCCCATTAGCACCTAAGACGGCAACAAAACCAGGGCCTTTCTAAATCGATGTGCCGAAAGGGCCGAATCTGGCAATCGTGGCCATTCTGGCTGCATACGCTCCGATGTGTCAATAACGCTGATCTTACGATAACACGAGACAGCCGCGCAGCGTCGGACCAAGAGACCCAATTCCGCTAAATGGCCGAAGGATGCTTTCGCTGGGGTTATCATATGTCAGTTAACTTGCTGGTGCACACCTACCGTATTGCACCTGCTCTCTGTCCATGAGTTAAAGATCTAATCACCACATGATAAGAGGAGATGGAAACAGGTAAGCATGATGACAAAGTCCGAAGTATGCACGCGGTGCAAATTTTTTCATACCTTGTGGAGGTCCAAAAAAAAAAAAGAGAGCGAGAGAGGACTCAGTGGGGGGGGGTCTTGAGGGTTCTCGGGGAACGCAGCATGATAAGCATTATGCACAAAGCGGTTGTTTCAGGTGTTGTTATACCCGTAGGTGTTGATAAGACCCAAGTGTTCGTATATGATTGTCGTCACAATTGTGTTCGCCCGGGCTTCATCCAAAGGGTTTGCAGATAGACAGGGCAGTAAGTGTCCAAACGAGCGGTACTCTACAGTACTATACGATCTTGGTGCAAAAAGGAGTATCATGGTTGGGTGTTTTTCACACCAAAAGTGGGCCACCCCCATGACCCACAGCTCACTTAAGCACACCATAACTAATCAAAGTAGTATTACAGGCTTTACAATTGCTTAGATTTTTGCGCCAAGATCGGACATATAAAGTACGATAGCTCCAATTGAGAAATCATTGATAAAACTGAATTCTCGTCCGGCAAGAGTGGTGGAACCCTCAAGCTCCTCAACGAACGAGTGGGAAAGGCCAGCAGGAAAATAGGTCGCCAGGACAGGAGTCCAAACCCAAGGACCCAGTCGCGATAGGGGGTGGAGTAGGCGGTTGGAAAAGGTGGTGTATGATAGCAGGAACGAGATCGGAGGATGCCAGAGGATTAAGGTGATATGCCCGCCCGGCCGGTCCTAAAAGAAAAAAACAAAAAAATAAAAAAGAACAATCTGCAGCGGCTGATAATTGCATTGAGGGTAACCATCCGCCGAACTGTTCGCGAACTGACTGCTTTGCGAACATAAGAAGCGGAGGAGGGGCGGGGCTAGGAGTGTCCCGAATGCTCAGGGACCCGCTAGCCTCCCAAAAGGAATAAAAGCACAGATGGGGTGCAAGCTGTACCAGCACTGTAAAGTGGATGCTGTCTCCATAGCGGTCAATTAGTCGGTCCAAGGTGAGCAAAGGGAAACGGTTTTATATGGTGTACCAACTGCACTTAGAGAGCGTGATTCAGTGGCCCCGAGACGTCGCATTACAACAGGTGATACCCGTAGTGGGGAGCGGAGGAGGAAGAGGAGGAGAGAGGGAGATTGACGCAATGGGCGGACATATCTGCTGGTCTTGAAGGCCCAAAGGAAAAAGCAATTAGGATACCACTTTCAATTCCCACGAGCTCATTAAGTGCTCACCGTTACCCTTTAATGTCGGGACTCCCCCAGCCAGGAGCCGTGCACGATAGAGATTGAAGCTTCCCACCCACAGCTTCGAAAACCCAAATAAACTACCGTGCCACGCTGGCGAAGTGGAGAAGCTAGGAAAGAATTGCCATTTACCAAATCCCCCCTCGCACCTTGACCCTGCAGACTCGAGTACGAGTAAAGGCCGCCCGGTACATATTCCGACCCTGATCGTCATAAGATATTTTGGCTTTTATATAAACCATTCCGACACAACCTTTCTCCAGCCTTTACTTCTTTTTCTTTGCCCCTTGCCCTGTGCTATCTCCCCACAACCAATTTATTTAATACCACGACCACAGTCATAAATCCTTGCGCTTACCACAGCCGAAATTTACTGTATCCTTCTGAAGAAAAACAATTCGGAAAACTAACCTCAACCAAAATGATGTTGACATCAATGCGATTAGCCAGCCACATAATGAATTGTCGAGTATTCGAAAAACTCTTCATCGAGACAGAAAGCCAACAAAAGCTCTCAGGTTTGTCCTTCTACGAGCCAGCATTTACGCCTCTTGAAAGCTAATCCTCCTCGACAAAAGACTATTGCGAACAATCAAACATATCCCCTCCAGTCTACATAATCCACCATCCTTCGCCTAGGATGTACTCCTGTCGAGTCCGAGTAAACGGTCGAGAATACGTCTCAATGACAGACGTAGAGTTTGAGGGTGCAAACGAAGCACGAGAATGTGCAGCGGGCGCGGCGCTGGACAGACTCGTGGGCGATGCCAGCGGCTATTGCGAAGCTGTGTGAACAAAAGAGGCAGGAGCCCGAAATCCAAGGGGGGGGGAAAAAAGAAAAGAAAAGCTTTTGCACGTTTTGAGGACGTGGTGGCTGCAGCATCTGTGGGGTTTTCTGGGAGTTTTGATTTTTTTTTTTTATATATATTTTTAGCGGAATGGGGCCGGCGTCGGAAGAACTTTGGAGTATCGGTATATCGTGGTGCTTTTCACTGTTTTCCTTCCTTCCGATGTGTGTATGATTTGTTTTTCCCGATCCATTTCAATATATCATGCTGTGCCCTTTCCTCTTTTTGGTGAATTGGGTGTGTCGTTTAAGCTTTTTTGATGGCGGTACGGGTAGTTGATAGAGATAGCGGGTGGGTTATTGGGCGTGATATTGGCAGTGGTTGAGGCAGTTTAGGTGCTCTGTAGAAGCTTATCTGTGGAGATTACCTTGGCTTTGCCCGTTATCGAAAGGGGTTAACTGGACTCGACTCCACCAGCACGGAGCAATAATCACCATCGGATCCTTCTCTCCAACTTCGTTTAATTCCGTGGTGGGGCTACCTCTCATTCTGCTTAAAGCCACAGCGCGTACGAGTACAGTAAATACCATAGCAACAACGTGCCTACAACGATATGCCACGCTGCGAGTGAAATAGCCCCAGGCCAGAAATGTGGAGACCCCCGAACAGCAAAGGCCCCCCCAGGCGGACGAGGCTGTAACTTAGGGCCGGAGCGGGAAGAGCGCGCAGTATCATAACACAAGCTCATGGCACAAAGTCGAATTTACAGTACTCGTAACTGCACTCTGAGACTACAAGTATTCCGCAGCACGGCACTTGGTTACTAGCACAGGCTCCTTCGCTCCCTAATTGTACTAGTACAGTAGCTGGTGTTACCCCTGCAGCCTAATAATACTTATCTCTAGGTGATGTGGAGATCTCGCAGGGAGCTTTTCTTTGTGTTTCCCACCAAGTCAGGGATGTTTGCCGACTGTTTTTGCTCTTCTCCTTTCGACCTTCCTTCCTCTCCTCACCCCTCCCAGCCTTCCGGGTATGCTTCGTTGTTGGTGGGCAGTATCATGGGGCAGAAGGAGGAATTGTCCTTTCGTTGTATCATACCATTATACTGTACTGTACAAGTACTAGTACAGTATAGGTACAGCACCACAAGACTGGTCACGTTTACCCTACGGTACCGTATCCTGCCGTCTTAACTTGGACAGGAGCAATTTGTCCCATGATAGGACGTCCAAGTTTCCCACTTCGAGAATGGAAAAATGCCGGCAAAATAAAATAGCGCTTTATCCGGGGGGAAACATCGACGTCCTAAGACAAATTCCTCTTATCCAAGTGGGCACGGTATGATATTGGGGGTGGCATTCTGTCACAGTTTCTTGGCCATCTTTTTTTTCCATCATGCATTCAGATTCGCACCGGTACTTCCTGGTAAGACACCACCCCCCCTGTAGGCAACCCAACAACCAAGGAGTTTCCTCCAGCTCTTTCCCTCGCTGGTGCCCGACAATTACACCAACTAGCACCGCCAGGATAGTCTGATGAAGAAATGGAACTCACAGAGCACAAGTCGGCCCAGCCCTTCCGTATTTGGGCAAAAAATAGCCTAGCCTGTACAGTATAGTACATCAACTCCGGCATTTCCATAGAATAAGAGCGCTCACGAGCGTGGGAACCCGTAACCTGCGGGGGGAAGGAAACTCCGTAGTAATCGAGACTCTGTGCCCGGCTACCAGTACTTTTATCGAGAGGGTCCTCCCGTCTCGCACATCCCCGCGCTCCGAGATAAAAAAATAAAAGCAGAAAAGCAGAAAAGCATCGAGTCCATGAAACGCAAAAGTAACTGGCATGCATGCCAATAAAAAGAAACGGTGAACGGAAAGTAAAGAAAGGCTAAAAGCAGAAAAAAAAGGCCATACAATCCAGCATCCAGGATTCACTAATAATATTATGCAGAAACCCGCAATCCTTAGTGAAACCACGATCTTGGCTTTGAGCGCTGGCGATTTTTTTCCTCCCAATCAACCTACTGAATTTTCTGCGCCAAAGCAAGACCCCCACTGAACGAGAACTAGGCGTAGCATATTTATTAGTCTCCCCCCAGACAGCTTTTGTAGTAAAGGATCTTACAGCTGCAATCGGTCGGCAAAAGCCCGCACTGTAGTAAAAGTAAGATTGGGTGTTTTTTTTTAACCTTAAGTTCGATTACCCTTGCACGACCGAGTCCAGGCCTGGTGGGCCCGGTTGGGTGCAGTACCGGTGCCATCCATTCCCGGGCTGGCCTCTTTGCATGATACTTTACCTGCACTGCCCCGGCCAGTTCAGCATGCACGAGCAGCTCCCATCAAGACAAGTTAGAGCTTACTGGGCTGGTATCGTACCGAATACTCTTGAATAGGGGTGGAAGCTACTATATACGATGGCAATCCGGGGCGGTTATGATGGCGGGAATTACATGCTTAGGGTAGTTATTATGAGTATGGAGGAAAGGGTGATGTTTTGGGGAAATGGTAGTATTTTCAGGAAATGGTGGTGTCTAGGTTTGGAGGGATTACGGTACTGCCTTGGTTGCACGAGTATAGAAGGCTTTATTGTTGCCTGTGATAAAATACGAGTACAGTACACTACTACTTGTAACGGAGTGACGTCTGTGGACAGCCAAATAGCTCAGGCTATACTGCGTCAGGAAAGCATTGATCATTCTTAAGAACTTTTGTCTCTGAATCCCGAGATTGGCGACCTAAGGGAGATAGCGAGTCCCGGGTACTGCCTTTACTACAAGCACTCGTATAATAATAGCCTATCAAACGTCGCCAAAAACAAACTCCCTCCAGTTTTCCCCCAGCATCTTCACACACTCGTCTATTCCCATCCCCTTTATCCCCGCAATGACCTGTACAGCGCCTTCCAGTGCAGCGTCCATTTCCTCACCCGCGGTATGTAAATCACTCTCCACGAGAACCCTACCCCCGGGAACTCCCTTCGCCGTCTCCATAATCTTCTCCATATGCCCCTTTTCCGGCCGGGCATTTATGGTTGACGAGAAGGAGAAGAATACCCTTGATGGATACCTTTTTTTCGGAGATGGCGGGGTGAGGTATTGCTGGAGTGTCTGGGCAGGGGCCGAGAACGAGTGAAGACATATCCTCGGAGGGTAGGGTTTCGGCGTATATTCCTGTTTCCTCTCTTGCTGATTCCCCACCTCCTCGCTGAACTCGTCGTCACTATCCCCCTCATCCTCAATGTCGGGCAAATACTCGTGTCCGTCAACCCCCCCCCTCATCCTCCTCCTCCTTCTCTTCATCTCCTTCCGACTTTCAACCTCAATCTCATGCCCGCGCCACAACTCGCGGAAAATGTCAAACAGCGCGCCATGGCATTGAACCCCATGCACGCTGACCGCACGATTTAGTTCTCCGGCTAGCTTCAACTGCGCGACAAAGATCTTCTTCTGGTGGTCCATTGATACGCGGTGATTTGTCAATCTTTTCCCGTCTTCGGTGTCTCCTGGGATATACACTGCATGCGCTTCCGTGCTCGTGTTATCCGGGAATGGTATTCGAAAACCCCGGTCCATGCCTATTTCTCCGACTAGTGCTTTCGGAAAGGTCTCCAGGTGGCTACGGAGCTCCGTTATGATGGAGCTTAGTTTTCTGGGGGCGGGCAGGGCGGAAACAAGGTCTTCAGTCGGGGCCCCGGTTAGGACAGTGGTGTAGTGATTTTGCTTATCTACCTCCCTCTCACCGTCGGATCCAGTGTCGTCGTGGATAAGGTAGGAGAACCAAGGATGGTAACCGAAGCTCGGGACAACCTTCTCCGGGTAATCTTTCGCGAGTGAAGCTACGAGTGGGAGGTCGGATTGGCGGGTTCCCATTATTGTTAAGGATTTAGCTTTCATGGCGGGTATCGTCCCAGCTTTGGACATGGTGTCCGTTGGGTGGCAGTGGGCGTCATGGATTCCTAGATCCCATGTTGATTCTGTGAAGGAGTCTTCGGAGCCCATTTTTGGGGTATTGGGTAGAGCAGTCCAGCAGAACTAGGTATGATAAATTGATGGAATTTATTGCAGCCGTATGGCTAAGGGCGGGGGAGGGAGAGTCATAGGCGCCCAGCCTTGGAGGTCATTTGGCCTGTGATTGTTTCGACAGGGGTTCAATGCCCTAGCCCTAAGATATAGTAGAATACGAGTGAGAAGGAATGAGTGAGGCGTGGTTTGCTTCGGCGTGGAATCATGGGAAAGGGAGGAAGGGGATGGATGGGGGGGTTTTTCTAGAAATTCTCGATTGCGTAATTATACTCGTTGGAGGGCTCTGGAGAGGTGCTTTTGGAACTGGCAGGGCTGTGGTCCTTAAGTAAAACAAGGAAGAACAGATATCGAATCCAAACGGGGTGAAGGAATGAGTAGCAGTTGGTCCGATATGGTGCTCAGAAGGGCATACAGCTAACTTACTGCGTAGATAACTTTTTGTAGTGGTGAAGCTCACTACTTGTATAGAGCTTGAACACCTTTGGAAATCTAAGGAAAATAAGCTCAAGTAGGGTACTCTCACAACCCACAAGTATATTAGAATAAAGTGCTCTAGCAGCCCCGGCGCTAATGAGCATGCTGTCCAGAAATGGGTTGAGATCGATCTGGAGCTGAGGTTGAGTTAGAGCAAGAGTTCGATCTCCGTGTCCCTGCTTATTCCCAGACTAACGATGGCTTCTAGCTCTTTGAACTGATTCTTCGAGTTAGTTTAAGCTTTTAGCTTTTTAGTTTGGTAGGGGGACTTCGTGGAGGAGCGCTTTAGGGTCGGAACTAGTTCTGTATAGTAGTTGTCCATCGTTCGCCCTCACGGAAGCACTAGGTATTTTGTCCTTTCAATATTTGATGTCACGACATTCTCATAGAGGATTTGTGGCTGCCAAGAGATGCTTTTTCGTGGCGTAGTCCTCCCAGGTGGCACATTACAAGCACCGGTAGGATACAGACGACCCCACAATTGAGTTCCCCCTTTCCCCACCCCCGCTCGTAGTGTATCTGGACCTTTTGAGTGATTGCGACGTTAGGGTTGTTAAAATACCTGAATAATGAATTGCAGAGCGTATTCGATCAGTTAAGGTTGGGAAAGGCTCTTTCTACATAAAATCGCACGCTTCGATTCCTCAATGCCCCCGGACGAAACAGGAACTGTTCTCTCAGCTCAGTGGCCTCAAGAGTCCCCTGAGATTTTGACAAGCTATGCCTTAAGGGGTCGCGTGTTGTATACGAAGGCAATGTTGCTTGTCGCTGGTGTCCCCGTCGTTATGGCCTACGGCTCATGTTTTTATAAGGGGTAAGCCTTGCCTGTTGTCGTCCTAGCTGCTCTATTGGCATTCCTTGGAGGGGGAGTTGGCCTGGAAGTGTTTAGGACAGCCAGCTTCCCTAATTGGGGCGGCAATCTCGTCCGAGTGATGACAAGTGACTGGTTTTTATCTCGCTCGCAGTATGATACTTGAATCCCTGGCCAGCGCGCTCTAAGCTGCAGATTGTGAACCCTGGGAAAGTGTTCCCCGGTTTACCGCCGAACATTATCCCCCTCCTTCGGGGCTTTGCGATAAGGACCATTTCCCCGCATCTCTTTGGGGTTAGAGCGGGCGAAATGGGTCAATATACGCATTCATGACGCACTAACCACTTCGACTGCTATTCTTGTACAATCACACCCCGCCATCTCTAGGTGGTCCGGATGCCTCGTTTCCTCGTATGAATCTCCATGACTTCTAAATTTCTTTACATCAAAGCCTGTCCTGTGTACCGGATCATCCCGCTGTACCGGAGAGAGGCTCTTTGGACTTTGACAACTCGGGGGTAGTGTGGGGTGCAAATGAGGTACCTGCCCCTTCGGGATTTTGAATATATAGAGCACATGACCTCCCCGTCTGGTTTGTTTCCTCATCCCTTTACTGCCCCCCCTCTGCTCTCCCTCGCCGCAGCTTCGAGAATGACTGATTTGGAGAATAAATCGGGCGAACGGCCGCTCCACAAAGAGCAATCTGAAAGCACGGGGCCGCACCTCAAACGTGCGCTCGGTGCGAGGCACTTGCAAATGTTGGCGATTGCCTCGAGCATTGGGACGGGTTTGTTCATTGGGAGTGGGAAAGCGTTGAGCACTGGTGGGCCATTATCGCTGGTCCTCTCGTTCGCTTGGTTGGGCCTTGTTCTTACTACCATGATGCGTAAGTGCCCGCTTCTCAACCTCAGCTGTTCTTCAGAGAGTGATATTGAGGGGTAGTTAGAATGTCTTTGCGAAATGACAACTATCTACCCAGCGAGCGGTTCCTTCGTCACTTATGCTGCCCGCTACATTGACCCGGCCTGGGGCTTCGTAATCGGGATCCTCTACTGGGCGTGCTGGATCGGGGCATTCGGAACGGAGGCCACCGCTGCGCGGATCTTGGTCGGCTACTGGCTCCCCGTAGGGTGGAGCAATGACCCAGCTCATGCAGCAATTCTTATAACCGCCTTCAACGTTATTGTGGTCATGATCCACGTTTGCCCGGTTCGCGTCTTTGGGGAAATTGAGTTTTGGGTTAGCAGTATCAAGGTGGTCAGCGTTTTGGTATTCCTTGTCGTGATTTGGGTTATTATGGGGGGTGGGGGACCGGAGGGAAGGGTTCATGGCGGAGAGTATTGGGCAGAGGGAGCTATTGTCAACGGTTTCAAAGGTAGCAATGATATCACGAGCCCCTCACATCACCTCGCCCTCCCGACTGAGAATGCTATGACTAAAGGTGCAAGGAAGGCCTTTCGAGTGTATTCGTAACGGCAGCGTTCGCATGCGGCGGAACAGAGGTTGCGGGTGTTGCGGGCGGCGAGACCAAGGACCCTATGATTGCCATGCCCCGGGCCGTCCGCACATTGATGTTCCGCATAGTCTTTTTCTACGTTGTCACACTCCTCTTCCTGACCTTTGTCGTGTCGGCGAGAAATCCGGCTTTGCTGGGATCCGAATCCGGCAGCGCGGTCGAGGCTAGCCCTTTCGTTATCGCCATCAAGGAGGCCGGAATTGGGGTTCTCCCCGATGTGTTAAACGCCATTGTCCTGCTGTGTGTTTCCAGCGTTGGCAGTGTGAGCATCTACACCGGGTCCAGGGTTCTCTACAACATGACCGATATAGGCCTTGTCTCTTCTCGCTGGGGATTCGGAAATGTGGACGAGCGCGGTAGGCCGTACGCAATCCCCTCATCCTAAGCGTTGCGGGTGAGAGTGCGAGAGTGATAACCGATGATTGTAGTGTCCGAGCCATTCTGGCGACCACCTTCGTCGCTGTCGGCCTATCCTACATGAACTGTTCCGCCTCCGCCGCCACGGCATTCACCTGGTTCACTTCTCTCTCTGGGATAGCATTCCTCACCTGCTGGCCCACGATTATCGCCAGCAACTGGCGTTGGCGCGCCGGGATCAAGGCCCAGGGACTAGACCACCTCGACCTCAAGTACGCCTACAAGGCCTCACTCAGGCCCTGGCTCCCAGCCTTCGGTTTCGTTTCCTTACTCTTCATGCTCGTTTGCCACATCTATGTTAGCGCCTCACCAGTCACGGGACGTGCGGATGCTGGGCACTGGTTCCAGAATTGCATCGGCATTCCGCTTATGGTGGTTTTGTTCGCCGGGTACAAGATGGTTTACAGAACAAAGTTTGTTACTGCTGTGAGTGTGGATATATATGTGTGGCCTTTGGGTGGGGGCGACATGACTCGAGGCTAATGGGATATATAGGATGAAATGGACCTCCAAACGGATAAAGCGCACAACTCGGACATTATGGATCAGTCGGAGAAGTTGGATGCGTATTATAGGCAGAGTCGCAAGGCTAGGGTGCTGTCGTATATTAGATTCTAGCTTAGAAAGCTAGGGAGAAGCTGTTGTGTATTATAACTGTGCGCTTTGGATGAATAGATGAATAGATTCGATCTTTTTCCTTTCTTGACGTGACACACCACCTGCTTACTTTGCGACAACCCTTCTCGCCAATAACATTCTATATTCGATAATAATATTATAATACAGTGACTAGACAAAAGTCTTGGTGATTGCTTAGTCAGCTATGGCTAAGCGAGAATACTCGAGTACCCCCTCCCTCCTTTGAAAAAATCACGTATACAAAAAGACCTATCACGTTACACTACTATCACAACAATGCCTCCAAAACGAGCCTACAAGCCTAAAACTTCCCGCCGAGAAATGACAGATGCTGAAAAAGGCATGATTATTGCCTTCTTCTACATCTTCCAAATGATCTCAAGCGGTGCAAATCTTGTTGGTCGCTCCTGGTCTACCGTTAGGAATTTTCTAGCCCGGGCATGTGCCCGTGGATCAATGGATAATAAGGCCCGATCGGGTCATCCGCAAATCCTGAGTCGCCGAGAAAAACGCGCCATCATCCGAGCTGCCAAAAACGATCGTGGCATGACATGATTAGAGTTACGGAATCGATACACACTACATGTTTCAATTCGCACCATTGATCGTGTTCTTCGAGAAGCCAATATAAAGAAGGGGCTTGCGCAAAACCGTCCTAAATTGGAAGAAAGACATGCTAAAGCATGACTGGAATGGGCAATAGCATGGAAGAATTGGACTACAGAAGACTTCCAGGGTATTCTCTATAGTGATGAGTGTACAGTACGCAAATCTGCTGATCCTCGGCGTGTTTGGGTGTTTCGATCACCACATGAGAAGTGGCTATCCGATTGCATTCAGCCTCGAGGAAAGACCAAAGAGGTAGGTGTTAGGCGGTAGCCGCAGTCAATCTTATCGGTCGGACTAGGGCCTGAATCTTTGATCGGAGATTGTCTAGGAAGACTCGTATTGTAGTAAAGAATAAAAGAATAAAGATTCGTAATTGTAAACTTATTATATTGTTAAAGTCTCTTCTCCATTGCGTGATTCCTCTAACTAACCCGGAGACCTTAAACCTATTTATACTAATCTACCGGTACTTAGTATTCCTATACTAACTTGTACCTAGGAGCTTTTGACTTTAGTTTCTATTAAGTGCAAACACCGTTTGACCCTGAAAGTTCGTACACCACTTCAACCTTAATTGAGACGAGATATTTATCTTGAAGAGATAGCGTCCTATCTTCCAATGATCTCTTTGCGATCTCTAGGCTTGAATGGACTAAGTATGTAAATGTAGTCCGAATGGCTATCATTCCAATCGTCCCTTCTGATCAAGAACTAGCTAGGTTCGTTGTCAGGAACTGGTGCATAATTAATATATGCATGCATGAGTCTCGACACACCAGTATCATAGAAAGACTCAAGCATCTCCAGTCTTCCGACCCAAGTGTGGTTCCCCTCGGACCTCCTGCCTCTAAGAGGGACCCCTATTGGAGCCGTCCGACATACACTTAATCTTGGACGAGTATCGGTGTAGTCTGATAGCGCCGGAGGTCTTGTATCTAATTGATAGATAATCCCTCGGTCGGCTATTCACTAATGTGAGTGGTCTTATATGGTTTGCGGTCAGGGAGTTATGAATTAGAAATTATTATCATTAATTCCTATATAGCTTTGCCGCAACCATCTTATCATCTCACTTGGACCTCTATGGTCCGATGCGTGACGTTACCACTATGTCAGGTCTTATATGCCTAACAGTAGGGCTCATGGTATGGGGATGCTTTTGGGGAAAGCGCCGAGGCCCTTTAGTCCCAATGAGGGATAAAACTGTGGATAGACATGTCTATATTAGGCTATTAGATACCCATTTAGGACCACTCATGCAGGAGATCGCAGATGAGGTAGGAGATCCTCTGTTTCAACAAGACAACGCAAAGGTGTACACTGCTCGCGACACCATCACCTGGCTGGCTGAGAACCGAATCAATTTAGAAGACCACCCTCCACTTTCACCAGATTTAAACCCAATTGAGCATGTATGGGTGGAACTGAAACGGCGATTGCATAAACAGTACCCCGATATCCTCAACACCCCCGGTGGTCCAGAGAGGATTCGTGATCGATTGGCTAAGGTTTTGCCACTAGTATGGGAGACTATTCTGGAAACTGTATTTGAGAAGCTTTGGAAGTCTATGCCATCCCGTGTGGCTGCAGTGATTGAGGCTAAGGGGTGGTATACAAAATACTAGTAGGGCTGATCTAAAGGACGAGGAGGAACTGTATCTAGACTTTTCATATTGTACTATAGAATTTTCCGCTGTTAATCTACGTGCGTAATACCCCTGCCCAGAGCACAGACATTGTCTTACTATGGCGCAATCACCAAGACTTTTGTCTAGTCACTGTATCATCATACTTGTACCTTTCCGAAAAGGAAAAAAGAAAAAAAGAAAAAAAGACCAAAATAAACCATCAAATAACCCCATCACATATCATACCGATCACATACTAGCTACCCCCCCTAGAAACCGGCCCTCGGGGCCTAACCAACGTAGCATAATCCACCCTCCCAACCGGCAACAACAAAATCTCCTCCTCCCCTTCCCGCAAACTCCTCCCGAGTCCGCGGCCGCTCTCACCCCGCACACGCACACGATCCACCACCCGACCAGCCGATGACGACGACGACGACGACGGTACCCACTGCTCAGCCAGCACAGCGATGCAAACGCGGGAGCACACGCTCACCACACGGAGCGACAAAATGAGGGTGGAGAGGAGGGCGGTTATGAGTGCTAGACTGCAGAATGCCGGAAGGAGGGCTAGGAGGGTTAGGAGGGCCAGGAGGTGAGTGTGGGGTTGCATTTTGTGGGGTTGAGTTCTGGTTGTGAGGCTGGTCTTGAATGAAAGTCACTTGTGTGGAGGTGTAGCGGTGGTGTTTGATGCTGTACTGTCGTTGTGTTATAGACTTGTTCTCGGAGATTACTGTAATAGGTAGAGTAGAGTTCACTAGCACTGCGAGTGCAACTATTATTGTTATGGCAGAAAAGAAAAAGACTTGCAGGGATCGTTTCAAGCACCCTGCCCGGGTCTAATAAGCTAATCTAATCTATTTCTACAAGTACGCAGGGTCCCACACCCGTCCCGTGTTATCGCCGAATGCATGTGTAAAGACGTCATCCCGGTATCTACAGTACCGTATCATACTCGCACTCACTCATTCGTGAGCGGTCAAAGGAAGGAAGGAAGGGAGGGAGGGCAAGAGTGTGTTCGCCGATCGGTTTTCGATGGGGAAGTTGGTTGGTCGGAGATATATAGCGGCGCAGTAAAGTACCATAGCAGTAAGTCTACCGGGGGTGAGTATGATACGATACTCGGGTAGAGTGCCGGCGTTGTTGACAGCGGCGGAGTTGGTTTGTTTTTGTTTTCGTTGCGGAGGAGCGCCGGTGGTGGTGGGGAGACCGAGCGCCCCTCGTGCTTGTGTGCGGGAAGGGCGTTTGTTTGACATTGTATCATACTAGGACAGGGCGGCTTGGCGGGTGGGGTTTTAACTGGACGGGCGCGGGCAGTTTCTGCGTAGGGCCAGAGTCCCGGTAAGGTATGGTATGATATGATAAAAGTGAAATTCAGGCCAAGCTTGCCTACCGGGCGGTGATACTCAGTACCCTGGTGGTGCGTAGCGGGACCGCTAAGGGCTTGTATGGATGAGCTTTTGGAGTTATTGCTATGATACTGTGGGAACAGCACTTTCCCAAACGTCGTTGTGGTGTGTGCTCTTCGCTCGTAGACTACAGGTCGTGGTTTATCACACCTTGGCCATTACCGTAGCGGAAAGGCTAACCATACTCCAACCCTCCCACAATCCCGCCAGTCTATGATATCAGAAATTTAGATGTTTATACCAACACATACACAAAAGCTGCCCGTGGAACGGAAGAAAAGGGGAAAGGGGAAAGAAAGGAAAAAAGAGCCCCGCATTGCAGTACCGTACACCAAAATCCCAGATCGTTTCGGCCAACCCTCTCTATATATAACCTATGCCACCTGCCTTCTCAAATTCTCCCTCTTCTCCACATCCTCCATCTCCTTCATCACCAGGCCATTAAACTCCCTCCACCCGTCCAGATAGAGATGATGCCCCGCATTCCTCACCACGAGAACCTTGGCTTCGCCGCCCTTGCCCTCCTTTCCCGCACGCCATTCCTCACCGCCAACCCAATTGGGCCCCTCCTCTACCGGGGTGTTCTGAATCTTTTCCTGCGCCGCATATCCACCGGCAATATCCATCCAGTCCATCTCGCCGTACATCCAAACACTCGGGATGCCGAACCTGTTGACCTTTGCCAGGTCCTGGACGCGCCAGAGGAGGGGCCGTCGGGCGTACGCTCCGGGTGCTAAAATGTAGGCAAGGGCATATTCTCCGGATCCGCGCTGGCGGAAGAGCGAGTATGCGTAGTCATGCAGGGCGCGGGATTCCTCTGGGGGAAGTTGGTTAAATCGACGAGATGTCCAACCGCTAACCAGTCGAGGGCCAAGGGGCCCCGACCAACGCACTAACGAGAAGGGGGAAATGTTCGCCTCCCAAAGGCATACTAGCCATTTCGGGAGTGGCCTCCTCGGTGTCGGTGCGTTGACATTCTTGTCTCCTAACGAGGTGGTCGATGCGGATGCTGACGCGGGCGCTGAGGGGGATGAGTATGAATCCGTGGGAACTTTGCTCGAATCGGGGAGGTTCGGGTTACTTTGGGTTGCCTCCCCCTGGGTTTGCACGAACTCTTGACCAAGGGCACCCCCATCCCCTCCGGCGCCCTCATCCGGGAGATCTCCGCGGACGGCATAAGGATCTTCCGGAACACCCACGGGGGAGGCCAGGATAAGCTTGTTCACCCGGTTCTGGTACTTGAGGGCGTAGCGCATCGCAAGATAGCCACCAAAACTGTGCCCCATAAGAGTGAATCGTTCAATCCCCCGGACCTCCCGCCATTCCTCCAGGGCATCAATAAACCATTCCTCCGCCTCTGTAATTTTTCCCTCGGAATCCTTAGACTTAATGGTGAAAGGAGGTCGGGAGGAACGGCCATAGCCGAGCAGATCTAGTGACCAGAGCTTCCATCCAGGCCTTCGGGAGAGCTGGTCGTAGTTTTTGTAAAAAAAACCAAGGCCCGCGCCATATCCATGGAGCATGACTAGATGATTCTCGGGTGACCCCTCCGCGGTGCGGGTTATACTAAACTCGTTGATGATACGATTCTTCCCCGAGAGCGGGACCAAATTCGAAGCGCATTCCCGTGGGCCGTGTCGATCCGCTGAGGGTGGGTCGGCAGTGGTTTCCGCGCCGCCCTCTTGCGTGGATGTTGCAGGAGCTGGCTTTTTGTTGAATGGTAGGAATCCGAGAACCGCAGATTCCGCAACCGTGGGAGATACCGCTGTCCACTACCCATCATCAGAAGGGGTTAAAAAGAAGCCACCACTGGTAGTCGGGAGAGTTTGTGATACCCATTGAGTGAATCCTTCCTTATACCCTAGCGGGAACAAGTTATTCGGAAACTTCATGGTCCTTTTCTCCGGAGCCGTTCCCTGAGTTTCGGAACCTCGCTCCGAAGCCAACGGGCTCTGTTGGGTCCTCGATTGGAACTCTCCATCTGACGGTCTGGGCGCCATCAGACGTTGACGCCTCGTCTGGCGAGGGGGCAAGGATGCAGAGCTATCCGGCTCGAGGGTATATGGATGGGCGAGGACAAGGGGAAACAGAAGTCGAGAGCGAGCAGGGAGGGAAGTGAGTGGGGTCGGGGTACTGGTTGACAGGTGTCGAGGGAGGTGGGAGTAGAGCACTATATGTATCCACTGGAGCTTTGGCGCCGGTGAGGTTTGGTCTGCAGTAAGGGGCAGGAGGGGATGACACGCGGAAACGAGGCGAGAGACTACTAGGGGACGCGCGGCATGCAGTGAAGGGCAGTGAAAGTGGAGAGAATGAGATCCCGGTTGGCGGTGTATGATGGAGAGTTATATACGGTACGGTAGTATCATACCGGTACTCGAGTACGAGTACTATACATATTATGATATGACAGTAAAGGGTTGCTGGGGTAAAGTGGTAGGCGGGTACGGGATCACTATTTGTCCGTCTTCCCCCCGAATCTCCTCCCGAATCCCCCTTATCTCCGCTCAGGGACCTTTGTCACGTGATTTAGTAAGCTTAAGTAAGCTTAAATATGATGCCGTGACCCGTGGATGCCACAGCATACCATCGTCGAGCGCGCACAGCAAACCGTGATAAATTTACTCTCTCTCCCTCTCTCTCCCTCTCCCACCACCATCGTGGAGACTTCATTTATTTGGCCCCCTTTAAACGTCTACAAAAAAAGGTCTACAAAAGGAGCGAAATAAGATACCGGTAATAGGAGCAGTTAACTAGCCTATTCCACTTCGTTTTTCTTTTTTCTTTTTTCTTTTCTTTTCTTTTCTTCTTTCCCTTTCCCATTCCCATGATTCCTGGTACCCAGATTTGAGTTGAAGCACTGTCAATGGTGGCCGAAAACTGCTGGTAAAAGTGGATCACACTGAATGGTGTAGTATGGTGCTGCACCGAAAGTGCACCGTACTTGTACTGTACTGTACTGTACTCGTACCGGTATTGTATCTCTCCAAGCTATGATATGATGTCGGTACCTCTCGCCCATGTGAGACAACTTTTCCTGTTGTGTGAGCCCTTGTGTTTGTTCTATCACCGGTGCCTTCAACTCGGTGCCCATACAAGTCTTGAGAACCATTCCTCAACATACCCCCGAAAAGAAAAAAAAGAAAAAAGAAATTCCCCTGCAAAAGAACATTCTCCCGCCAATCTTCCCCATCACCCAATCTTCCAATTGTTGGATGCCGCTCAGCTGAGCCTCACCCTGGAGTTTTCTCCCTTTCTCTATCCCTTTCCTGCTTCGTTGATCTCCGTCCCCCCTCCCCCCCTCTCTCTCGCTTGCCGTGCCCGTTCAGCTCCATGCTGTCCCCCGTGAATCGGTAACCCCCCCAGCCCGGCCCGAACATCGTCCTCTGCTGCCCATGACGTCCCGTGGAACCGACAACCCCGAGTTTGACCTTGCTGTCAAGGGTTATCCACCCTCTACCTCATCGTCAGCTCTGATTCAGCCATCGGCCTCATCTCAACTCTCTTCGCTTCCTCCTTCTGCACCGCATCCGCGGCCCCCCTTACCCCCGCCCAATCCGCTCGACTCCGCCTCGTGTTCACCCCCACAGGTTTACCTCAATCTTCTCATATTGGAAGCTTCCCTCCGGAGTCAGTACCTGCATCACCTCGCTCGACGTCGGAAATCTACCCTCTTTCTCCTGTTGCTGTCTTTGTGGCTGGGCTTCTTTTTCTACCGACTATTCCTCCTCGCCCGCTCTCCTTATTATTACCTGTCCCTTCTTGAGAGGATCGGCTTCGGTGGGGGTGTCGTGACAGCATTTCTCTACTACGCTACAGGTTTATACCACAGGTCCATTGTCGAGCCACGCCGATTCGTTTACTTGGCCAATCGGGGTCTTCGTGGATTCAATGTCAAGTTGGTGAAGATCCCCTTGTCCTACAAGGAATGGCTGTTTTGGTGGTGGGAGTGGTACACGTTTAGTCCCCCTCCGGCTTCGCCTCAATTGCCGCCTGCTCGACGTACCTCAACTGCCAAGAGAAGGACATCCTCAGTTCACACGAGGCGACCTGCACCTGGTCACACACCCTCCATATCTGCTGCAATGGCCGGCGGGAGAAGCTCTTCGTTGTTGACTCCGCATCCGGAGGAAGCCATGGCGGATGGTGACGACAACGATGGGGTGGAAGAATATCTACCTGGAGGTCTTCATCTAAAGATTGTCATCTTGCCCAAGAGATTCACGCCCGACTTCCGTGAGGGATGGGAAATATACAGGGCAGAGTATTGGGAGCGCGAGAATGAGATCCGGGCGAACCACCGCAAAGAGCTTTATCGTCGGCATAAAAACAAGTCGAGATCGGGCACACCCCCGCCTCCACCCCCTCAACTCGATCCCGCCGCGACTTCCGCAAGAGCAAGAGGGAATTCGGCGTCTCGCCCGCCCTCGCTATCTTCTCGTGCGGGAACACCCGAACCCGATTCTGCGGTAGCACCGACAAGACAAAGAAAGGGTAGTCTGGCAGCGAAGAGGAGGCCCAACCTGGCACCGGGACTGCGGTCTGCAGGCGCAGCTTCGGGTGAAATATCGGACTCCGGATCCACGACTAGTGCCCTGGAGGAAACCGGACGAGGGCGTAGCGAAAGTCCAGTCACGGATAGAAGTAGCTCCTCCACCGCAGGATCAGCCAAGAAAAGGGCAAGTGGAAGGGGACGAGGGAGGGGGAGGAAAAGCTGATTAGATGTGGGTCTTTACTTTTTTTCATTCTGTTTTTGGTTGTTTCTCACTTTCGAAATATCACATATCATGGTGCCGGCCGTAGGGGATGGCAAATGTTGGCTTTGTTTCTTTTTTGCCTGTTTTTCGTGTCTTCTTTTTTTTTTTTTTTTTTGCTTTTTCATGCTTTAGAACGTGGATGGGACAGACTCGGGTTGATTGTTCGAGTGACAGGACATGAGGCGACGTGTAATGGTATGATACTAGGTAGTGTGATAACGAAATATTCATTCAACACCGCTCCGACCTCTCGACACCCCCCCCCGGTAGTGCTGAAAGGCTCCCCATTGTGTGTTGGCGTCATTATTCATCACAGAGGGCGTATCGTATGTCATGCGCTGGTCGCGGGTTCTGTGGGAGGCTTCGGAGGTGGCGGTAGCGCACCCGTACGTAAATGCTTCGAATGCTGCATCTGGGTGATCTTGCGCAAATCGCCCCCCCCCTTATGTTTACATTTGTCTCACCTCACCACCAAGTGGCAAAAAAATTATCCACAAATTGGGGAAGTTTCCGGTAATGGGCACGGCGCGGGACGTACCGGTTCTCCTTCGCTACCGCTTAAAAACATTCGCCTCGGCTCCCCCCGTAAACGATCTCCACCCCTCTTTCACTACCCCTCATGGCGCTGGCTTGTAGCGATTAGCCCTCCCCCCGTTGGTTTTCCCTGGCCCTCGACCACCGCTCTTCGGCTCCTTAACGCGTCTTTTCTAGAGGTTGGGTGGTCGGATGGACACACTCTTGGTCTACCGACCCCTCAGCATGATCACTGAGCCTGCTGAAGCTGAGGAGCACTATTTTGGGGAGTGGGGTTCCTGTTCCGCGCATAAAATTTGGCCTACCAGACCTGGGCTTTTTCCCACTCGATCACGTCCGCATTTTGACTACGGGCGACACATTTCTCCAAAATTGCTTCCCAATACTATTTCTGACAGCGGCGGTGGGGGAGTTCGGCAAACGGACATCCGCGGTTTCCTTCACACATTCGACTGTTCTCGATCGCCAGGAAGAGCCCTAGGCATAGGGGCTGCAGCGGGTCCTCCGTTACGCCCTTGAAAAGGACGAGGAAGAGTGAGAAGGGGAAGATGGGGGGAGAATTGCGAACCCTTCCGCCGTCCCTCTTATTTGAGTCTAAAGCCTCTTGTCTTTTATTAGATAATTCTCAATAATATGGCCGGAGGTTATTGGTCTTACGCTACCACAACGAAAGGGCGTTAAACTTCCCCTTTTCTCCCCTCCTCTAACCACCCTTGCGGTCTTGTTTTCTTTCAATGGCGGGTCGCAAGACGGTGAGTTTGAAATTCCATACTGTAGGGATATACCTGCCAGACATGTTTGTCCGTTTGGGGCGACGTGTTTTTTAGTTTAGACACAGGGCATCACTTCGGGCCTCAAGAGAGGAGGGAGCTGGGGGCCTATGGTATTGAAGAACTGGCTCGTTTTTGGAGCTTACTTATAGCTACCTGCAAATAGCCCTCTGTGGTCTCGTTTGCGGTCGGGTTCTTTCGGCGTTGGCGGTGAATTGAGTCTTTCCACGTTACGACTACGCACAAGTGAGATTAGCGGGGTCCTCTCTAACGGGTCGCGATTCAGGGGGCTATACTGTACCGATGCCTATCCTATCCCATCACTCTCAATTGGGCGCTCGATTTTTTCGATCCCGATGTCCGGGATTCCGCGAACTGCTTACGGTACCGCATTTCGAAGAAATTTGACCACGGAATTTAGCACCGGCGTGACCGCTAGCGGTCATTCGTGGGGGTCTATCGTGTCACGGTGTGGATCCGCGACATGGGATGGAAGGAATGTTTAGGCGAAGCATCCTTGTTAGTACATGTGATGCCAAATGAATCACGGAGTGACAGTACGTGATTGGGACGAGATTCTCGTGGACGCGTGCACATGGGAGGTACCATACGGCTCTATAACAGGCTTTCTTTCACGGGCTATGTCGGGTTTTTGGAGTTGGGGGTGGTTTTGCTTGAGCGTCGGGTTTTGACGATTCTCTGTGTTAAACACGATCTCTCATTCATTACCCCCTCCAACCCCTGTTTTCCGCGCACGATGTTTGTATTTTACGCCATTAAGATGTTTAGAGTGATGATGCTCCGATGTGAAAATTTTATATCTATCATGCATACAATTACGATATAATACCATCCGGCCATTCTCTAACAGTCCCTGCTGTACGGACTCCCAATGTCTAAAAACAAGCAAAACATATACCAAATCTCCTCCGCCATCTAAACCCCACCTTCCCCCCCCCCACCGAATATTCCTCCGCAACTGCCTGTGTCTCGGCACCTTCCGACCGTGCCGGGCCCGTCGTGGGCACTGCGTTCGCGGCGGCTCAGTTTAAATGAGAGCGCACAACGCTGTGCGCAATGTAGACACAGCGGGCTGGTGGGGTGTTTGGTGGAGTAGTGTTCGAGGTGGTACTTGGTGGTTTGTGGCTTGTGGGGGCGGTTTTGAGATGTGGGGAATAGTGAATGAGTGGGTTGGTGAGTAAGTGGGTGGGGTGCCGGCGGACGCTTTTGGATAAGGAGGTGGGGCTGGTGGTGATGTTGATGAGGGGCAGGAAGAAGGAAGTTTAGGGGGTGCGGAGAAAAAGGGAGAAAGTCTTGAAAGAGGGGGGGGGGTAAGCTGCAGTGGGTGTTCTTGGATAAGGAGGAGAGGGGGGCTGGTGGTGAGGTTAAGGTGTTCTGGAGGGTGCGACGGGAGGGGGAAAAGGGGAAAGCCTTTGAGGAGAGGGAGGAGGTGGGGTGGTGGAGTAGGCGGCGGTGGGAGTTGGATCAGGAGGGGGAGGGGGGGTTGGTGGTGAGGTTCATGTCGGATTGAGGAAAGAGTTTTGGAGTTACGGCGAAGGAGAGAAAAGGAGAAAGCCCCGAAGGGAAGGAAGGGAGTGGGTTAGTGAAGTAGGCGGCGGTGGGTGTTCTTGGGTAAGGAGCGGGGGGGTTGGTGGCGAGGTTAATATGGGGTTGAAGAGCTTTAGGGGGCGAGACGAAAGGGAGGGAGCCTGGAGGATGGGGGATCGAGGGAGTGAAGGTGAGGGCAAGTGTGTGGCATGCTTGTGAGATAGTGTGCTGAAAGGGTAGTTGAATCGTCTCGTCGGGGAGCGAGCTTGGGTAGTGGTGGGCGCTGAGAGTCTGAGGTATTGCTCTCCCCGATGATTTGGGCGGGGCTCGAGAGGAGTTTGGTAGTTTCCGGCGCCGACTCCCCTCTCCGTTGTAGTTGTCTGACGAGGAGGCCCGGTGGGCGGAGGTGTCGAGTCCGGAGCTCTGTTTGAAGAGTATCGTTACTCAAAGGCATCGTACGAGATGGAAATGTCCTTTCGGGACGCCGTTAATAGCGAACGAGTGAATGAAAGGCTCCCCTATAGCGTTTTCTTTTCTTCGGAAGATCGATGTGCAGAGGCTGCGGAAGGGGCTTAGGACTTTGGCTTTTGGGGCGGGGGGGGGTGATGGCGAGCGAAGTGCCGAGTGAATGTGTGGATACCGCTTTACGTTCAACCTGGCCCTAATACAATTCTGAATGATCATAACTAGGGCTGCCTTGGTGGGGACGTCATGCAAAGTTGAAATACCTGTTATACGTGTGATTCCATGAGGAGAGCGTGAGTGAGGAGGCGGGGCAGAGCGCTCGGTGGGTGTGAGGGCGATGTTAGGCTCCTTCTTCTGGAGATAAAAGCCGTGCAGTTGGTGGGAGGTGACTGCATGGTGTTTGCAAAAGAAGTGCGCCGAGATGCTGGGCAAAGTGCTGAGCTGTGAGGGGCTGGTTGGGGGAGAGGTGTTAGGAGTGGTGAATAGCTGGAGTGGGTTTTTGGTTGGTGTGCGCAGTGAGCAGTGTGTCCGCGATTTTTAAAATCACTGGACGAGCCATGCTATCTATCATACGTATGTCTTTCTTGGGATTTCAAGGTTCATAGCCCACGCTCGTATTCACACAAAGAGGTGCGCTGTTGCTGCGCTCTGCTCGGGATGGCCAAAAAAAGCTGATGCGTTTTGACGCGGAGCACGTCTATAGCCTTCATGGCTTGGGCTGAACGCTTCTGTTCTTGTGGGAGGGTGCTTCTGGTCAGAACCTTCGCTGCATCACCTCCGAATATATGCAGTGGGGGAATAGTATGTACTGTTATATTGGCATTAGGTCGTTTTTCTATTCGAAGCAGGTTTTCTCCAGCACCGTATGCCTTCTATCATGTCCGGCTACCGTTCTTATCATTTTGTTATTGCTCGGAAATCTATTTCCTTGTATCTCTTGCCAGGATGAGTTAGGCAACGATGATAACCTAGGCATTCGTTCCCTCCTCGGGAAAGTCTTGCGGCACGGGGGCAACTCTTGAGACTAATACGCTTCCCTCTGGAAGCGTATTAGCCTTACCCAGTGCCCTCAAGGGAAATAATGTCGTGTCTCTATATCTGAGCACTCTTGCACCTCAAGGCGTTCAGAGAGCGGTGTTCGTGAGCGGTATGATACTCCGGCGATTGTTCGTACTCTTGCATTTTTTCCCCATCGAGGTACATTGAACGGTTCAGAGAACTCTAGGGCAACTCGACACTTTTCCAGAACAAGCTGGAAGTGGGGCTTGCGGGTAGGGCCGGCGACGCCAACAGGATTGCGAGGCAGGCTGGCGGGAGGTAGAGCACCCTACTGGTGGGAAGAAGGGAGAGGGTGGAAGGGAGAGGGTGGTAGATAGGGGGGTTCGGCGATATCAGAGCTGTGCATGCATTATGCCCCCAGAAAAAATTGGCCCCAAGAACCCTGTTTCATTATAATGTTTAGCCCGTAAAGCTCTCAGCGTGAACCTTTTCATTTTCCTTTACCTTATCCCATACCAAAGGACGACACCGCTTCTCGTGAAATAGTGTTCCGTAATTTGTATCATAATATCATTATCATACCATCCCTTGGCATATAGTATGGGGCGAGTTGGAATCCTTGAGGGCAAGGGCAAATTTCTGCTTTCCAGAAATGATATAATTATCCGTACAGATGATGCCGCATCGCTGGAAAGTGATGCAGGGAGGGAGAACGTGAAGTGGGGGGGGGCTTATGGGCAGCTTGTGTTATTTCTTCGGAGGAATTTTCCTTGGGGACGTCATTGAGTCGACCGATCTGTTTATCAAGCCTTCTCTGCAATGCTCTGCCCCCGTGGGGTAGAACAATGGCTCCAAAGCCGTGCGTAGGTAGTAACGGGTGGCGTTTTTTATATCGGGGATTACCCTAGCACCCGTATACGAGCCAGCGCGCTTATTTTGTCCACATTATAACATTTTTAATGGAGGTATGGATCGAGCTTGGTTTGCACCAGTGTATGATACAATTCGGATATTCGGCGTCACATTTTGTCACTCGGGTACCCAGGCACCGGGGGATAAGGATTTAGCTGCTGGGCCCACAACCAAAACCAAGAGCGAACCTACCTCAGCAACAACCAACTATTTTGAGAAAGACCCTCTATAGGACTTCTCAGAATTGACTCCTTGATTGTATTGACCCCCTTTTCTGACCGAGCCAGTATCGGTTGAGAACAGTAAGCTGCGTTAAGCACATACAAATATCTGCCAAGGCGCTAGTTTTTTGCATGATATCTAATCTAATAACATACTTGTATATCGGTTGTGCTTGTGCTTTTGAGACACTCTGCAGCCGCGTCTGGCAACTACCGAGAATAAACCAACTACTTGATGAACTGCCGTATGGTAACTCAAGGCTGATCCGGGCTTCCCGAGTGTCTGAACCAGTGGGGGTAGGTATGATAGTAGCATTAGATACCGCCTCCGCACAACTCTGCACCAGCAAATGCACTGAGGTCTGTCACCTCACCTCACTCGCCCATTCTAATATGACAAATTCTTCGCACCGTCCCTTTCTGAGACCGGGGGACGTGTGTTGGAGCGCAGATCATCGGCAAAATAAGGTTAGCCTGTAGTGACAGTGCTCGAGTAAGCCGTACAGCGCCTGACAAACGGATCCCGGGAACCCGGAAAAAGGTATGCCACTAGGTGTCAAGCGACGTCTACTACCCCACACGCAGCCCGTGGGCGAGGAACATAAGATTAGTAGTAGTTTGCACCCGAACGCATTGTACCAAGGTAGAAGCCTCTTATATGTAGGGTTGCCCCTGGTGCATGTCGGATCATTTAATGACATGTGAAAATGCTTCACTGCCCGTTATGATGCGCCTTTGTGGCAGAGATGGATTACTGTGATACTATGATATTGCTCTGCCACACAACCCTAAGAGTACGTGATCGTGACTACACACCTAGGCTGTGGAAGGTTGGCCAGGAAATGCCAGCGCATAGCCCTGAGATCTGTGTTCTAAAGAATTTTGGTGGTACGATATGTTGAGGATGGAGCAGAAAGCCTTCTGTGTTCCTAGAGCCAAGTAGGTCGAAATAAATAATAATAATAATAATATAATAATAATAATATTAAAATGTTAGTTAGCACGTGGAAGCGGCCTCCCTGCAAGGCTTCTATACATCTAGTGGTTTCCATTACTGACTGTTCTCAAGGAGTGGATCCAAGACCCTATAATACGGTGCCCTGTCGTTTTCTCCATGAAGGACATGGCGCTATACTGTTATCTCACTTCCTCCTTGATAAGGCGATAAGATGCGCGATGCTTGTAAACAAAGAGCTATTGCTAGACCCCCCCCTAACTCCTCCGCCTAAGTGGAGGAGTTTCAACAATCTAGGGAAGAAAGGAGGGTGAAAAATCACAGAGTATTTCAACTACACTAACCCAAGATGTGGCATTGGGGATTGCATATTGGGGCGGAGGGAGTTGTTGTTGTTGCAGCCTTGTTGGTAGAAAAAAAATTGGAAAAATGCCTCTAAAAACTTTCACTTAATAGTACCAGCATTTATGAACTAAATACGAGTAAGGTGACTAGGGTGACAAACTTCTCTGGGCTGACGGCAGAACATAAGTCCGGCGTGTGGTGGTGTGTGCGGGTAAGGGGGCGGCGGGAATCTCTGTCATAATTTTTCCGCCAAGCATAGCCCAGCTCTCTTGTATTTAAGCAAAGGGTTTCCCTGCCATTGGAGGTGTTCTGTGTTCTTCTGATCAACACACACCATATACACAAGGGCCCACAACTCAACGTGGGCATCACCGAATATCGCTCCCCTTCCGCGAGGATGAATTATAGAGGTGACCCTCAGGGCCCTTCGTCACAGGCCGCGCCTAGTGGCGAGCCTGGAGCAAATCGGACACCCGCTCCGCGCCCCGACCTCTCCCGGGCTGGACCGCTAGTCGAGATTCAAGAGCGACTTCCTCAGGTGCTCCGGATTGCTGCTCCGAACGCATCTCAACAAGACCTCGAGTTTCGAGCCCTCTCCGAGAGGGTGGTGGAGGAATCCGGGGCAAATCAGCTATGGATATCGAGGGTGTTGCGAGAAAGAGGTGAAGGATGAAGTAGAAGTGCTCTCCGCTCCCGGCAGGCATAGATGTCTATGGAAATCATGCGGCTTCAACTTCTTTGTCATCTGGCTCCCAATTGCCGTATACCTGTTCCTGCTATGGCTCGAGTATCACCTGAGTTGGCTGTGAACTACCAAGTTTCTCACTATTCCCTCTCTTCGATTGGAGTTTCGTAGGACGGTTTTCTCTCAGACCGAATAGGCTGCTGTTTCCTTTTTCCATAACCCACTGTCTTTTACTGTCTTCTACTGTCTCTATAGTGTCTGAAATTTTAATGTGAATTGTGGGTGGCGTTTTCTCAAACCATAGACTACTTGATAGGGTGCCGAGAATGATAGGGTGGGGAGAATCACCGGCTCTCCCTGATGGGTCAACCCTTCTCATTCAAGTTAAGCACCATATCTCCTCCAAGGGAAGTGTTGGTTCTCGCTACCCTGTCGTTCTCGGCACCCTATCAAATGGTCCATTCTTTTGCATCATAGGATTCAGGAAGCGTATATTCATAGATTATCACTCGTCCTAATTTAATATGTCCGCATAGCGTGCGATACTTCACAACACGATGCGGTGCGGTAACTTGTCGTAAACTCTCTATACGCTGTTAGCTGGGCCAGTATAAAAACACCCTCGATCTTAACGTAGGGGTGGGGGGGGGGGGTTACACATGGCGTATGGAAGAGTAAAAAGAGGAAACCCAATTTACAACATTACCCGGCGTCAAATTTTACAGTGCGAGGTACCGGTTCCAGGTAATCTTCCTTACGACTACAACTTGTAGTATCAATCGGTTGTCTATTATACGGCAGTGTGAGTATTATTCGAACACCAGGTCATGTCATGAGAGATTCCTGAATTTTGATGCCCATCGGACAAAATGAGGTTTGGCTATGGTCGAGAGGAAGAATCAGCCCAATGCTCGAGTGTATTTCCAACGCTATCGAGAGCCACATCAGCTGAACAGTCATGAACCCAGCGCCCCAGCCTACCGAATGACTGCATGCACCAGGCTCTGATTGCGTGATTTTTCTCTTCTACGCCAGGCTATGTTGCCGGTCCAAAGGGCCAATCACTCGGGTAGAAGGTATGTGTATTGGTGAACGGATGGCAACATCATGCACTGTAGAATGACGCCATTGTCTAGCTTCCAATATTATTACTAGTATTATAGCTCCTCCGGAGTTTAATGTATAAGTGCAGGCCGCAACTAGTGTACAACTCGGCAAGTCAGCCTTATTCTGAGTTCTTCCCGCATCGTATGATTGGGAGTTCCGCCGATGGCATATTGTTGAATGAGTTGAAAAAGTGAATCGGGAATCGATTTTTCGGTGGTGCTCGGGGAGGTGATAACGAGCAGCGTTTGCACATTGGTGGGGACACCGCCCCCTATAAAACTGGGTGTCTAGCATAGGGTCTCCGCGGAAGAGGGAAGGTTTCCAATTGGCCATTTATGTAGATGCAATGAAGTCATTAGCGCAAAAAAGTAGATGATTAAGCAAGTGCTTAACCACTACTATTAAGAAGTTGACTGCATGTCCATCTGACACTGGGGGACCAGGAACTTTATATAAACATAACCGCTTTAGGTTAGGCTTGTGGTGATGGGTATCAGCAGATGGTCGATAACAGGGGGTTTCGACCGATGCCTGCCATTCTATTTTCATTTACTTGAGTGCCTGCAATTGAGCACTGCGAAATTTCGCTTCTCATCCGCTTCTCATCCGTGGGTGATTCGGGTTTAACACACAAAAGATATGATGCGTGTTAGAGAGGTGTACAGTATCAACCCAGGTAATTCCCCGTCACAAAGGCGCCACCTAACAACACTTGTGCGCCCCCCACCTTATGAGCCAGCAATCGGCGTTGGAAATGCGATCTTTTCGATAACGGTGTTTTGCGGGGCCTGCTTTTTGTGGGATGAAGGGACTGTGGGAGGGTAGAAATGTGCGCAGAGGACTTTAGCGGCTTCGGTCTGCAACGCGGGGGGGTATCTGTAGCTTAGGAGAGCGCATCAGATATTCGGTGCTAATCGAAATATTGACCAGGTGAAATGCTTGCAAAAATTCATAAAGTGCTATTGTTTCGTTTTCCGAACGTCTCGATTAATGGCACAAATTCGATCCTCCCCACGTTCAAAAAAAAAAAAGAAAGGAAAAAGAAAGATGCTATGCACATAGAGTGTGATAGGGGAGATGGGAAGAGCTTCCGCCAGGCAAGCAGGGGCTATGGTGTTTGAAATTCTGGATAACGGTGTAGGATGCACCGTGCGGGGGGGTGCCCGGGGGCATGGGTGGAGTCTTTTGCCGTTCCTGGATCCGGCAAGATCAGGGGCCAACCAAAAAATGCCAAAAGGGAAGGCTTTTGCTTTTTAAATTGAAGCTCCGAGAGACTCTCTATCTGTAAAGCTAGGAAAAAGTGTGCATTGACAGCCACTCGGACTGAGAACCACTCCCGATAGACAGGTGATTCGCCCCAAAGTTTCCTTTAAGTCCTTACAGATTTTCTTTCTCTCTGCGATGGTGGGAATATGCAGGTGAGGAGGGAAAGCACATGCGGTTGATGAGAACACAAAGATTGCTGCCTTTATCTGCCTTCTGACTTGCATGGGAAAAAGAAATATGCGCACTGCTGATTGTAGCACTTAACCTCCATTTATGCCAAGTTACAGCAGAAACTTCTTTTTAAGAGCGTAGCAGACCAATAGTAAATAAAAGGATACATTGTTTTGAAAAACTTGCCCTATCATTTTTCTGCCTCAACAGTACAGCATCCGAGGATATCAAACATGCCTACATACAGGCATTGCACACCCACGAACTTGGATACCCCACACCTATGGTATGGGGGAGTACAAAAAAACAAAAAAATATTCCTACGAGCGATACAGGTCGTTCCATTCGATCGGTATATACTGTCCCCCCTCACGTGGTTGGGAACGATTGCCTGTTAAGTTAGTCTCTATTTTCTCTTCACTTCGGTCTCTGGAACGCAGCCGTATTTCTAGTTTTTTAATCAGATACCCCCGGGGCTCCTACCTCAGCGCTCAGACCGAGCCTCGCGCGTCTGAGCTTCAGGGCACTCTCTAATTGCGCTCGTGTTTGTTGATCTCGCTGAAAAGTGACTTACCGGTGCAATAACGTCCCGCTTCCGGATTCGTTCATGTTGATTTTGGGAGTTGAATCTACGGCTTATGATATCATATCATACGAAATATCATAATTCACCAGCGTGCGACTAGTGGCCGCAGGTCTAGGGCTGGTGTACTGGGCAAGTGGGGAAATTTAGGGAAATTGTCTGAATGCGTCCAAAGCCCTAATGGACTGAACACACATCAGTCAACTATGAGAACGAGCGAGTCGGGGGGGGGGTCAAGCTGCCGGGTAACCCCGCCTCATTTGCTCCTGCTTTTGTCAGGGTGACTATAGGGAGAAAAAGCGATATTAGACTACAAATACTTACACCGCTTGACTAAGGATTTGTTACCAGGTTGAGCATCATGTCTCCCGGAACCTTTTTTTGGCCCAGAGTCATTCAAGTTTGCTTTGCTGTCGGGGTGTCTCATGAATGTGATAGTACTAGTATTCCTACGATACGCCTGTGTGCATGAGTTTTCCAGTGGTTCGTAACCTTTTTTCTTAACCTCGTTTTGGCTCATCAGAGATTGGCTCTCCGTGTAGTTAGCCGTGTTGAGATCAGTCTTGTTTAGAGCGGTATCGGGCAATAGTGTGGAAGTTTGTAAGCTTGCTCGTGGCGAGCATTTGTGTTAGATCCCGATTTGAAGGCGTTCTAGAATTTGATCTGGTGAATACCAGTCTTATAGACCCTCCCCATAGTCATACACACGATTGCGCTGCAGGAGTTGGGTGCTCCCTAGGATTCCCGGCTTATTTGACACTGCTACAAAACCGCAGATAAAGAAATGGAATAATGTGAAGTATGAACTGTACATCACGCTAACTTCATTATCATACATCTCGCAATGGCCATAACCCAATCGATCCCTTGGCAATTACATCAACCCATTCATCAACTCGTCCAATGTGATTCCCTTTCTAACAGCGTTTGAGAACCCTTCGTGAAAGCTCAACCAGACCTTCTGTGCCTCCCGCTTCTCGTCCATCTCCTCTTTCCGCTTTTTCCTTCTTCCTTCCTCCGTATCCTCGTCTTCCTCCCGTGCGACGATACGTCCGAAGAAATCTTTCTTGATTTCCCGGACCTTCTTTCTTTTCAAGTTCGGAGTATCAGGCATTGTAGTAGGCTTTTTGAGCTGAGGGATATTGTTGGGCGCGCCCATGCGCGACTGGCGGGCAAGTTCACGGCGGCGGAGGAGTTCTTTTTTGTACTCATGATCAAGAACTTGGCGGACTGCGTATCTCACCGGGGCTGGAGCTGATTCTGTAGGAGTTGCGAGAGTAACATATACAGATAAAGTGTCGATTGGCCTATGAAAATAATGTTAGTTAAATTTAAGTATCTACGGTTTATGGTTTACATACGGTTCCATCCTGTATATCCAACCTGAGCCGAGGGTGGTCATACCCTCCACTTTAACCTTCTCGAACTCTACTCCCATGCCACACATTACTTCTACTCCTCTGCTCACCAACTTTTTCTCGCCTTCTCTCCGTACACTCGCTATTCCTCCGGTAGGGCCCGAGCCGCCGACAACCACAGGTTTAATGGAGGGTGAGAGTATCCGAACAACCCAGGGGGCCAACTCCAAAGCGACGCTTTCAGGGCTCTTGAAACATTGATGAAGACGGATTCCTCCAAGACATGAATGGACACTTTGTATCAAGGCCTTATTCTCTTTTATCCCTTCTCTAACTTCCCATTCTGCTGCGGGCCCTGAGAAGGGTGGTGGATCGACTTCTTCCTCAGACTGTTTGCCATACCTGCCAGTGGTCGACTCTTGTCGCTTGGGGCTGCAGAAAAGGCTATGGAAGGCAAGGATAGGTTGCGAGAGGTACCCTGTGAGTTCATAGTCCTGCTCCTGAAAGACGCGAGACGAAATAAGGTCTGAAAAGTATAGCCACTCTGATGCCATATTGGGCTTGGTCAACAAGGGGTCATCATTGTATGGACGTGAGGGATATGTGGTGAAGCAGTCCATCATGATTTTGTCAAACTCTCCCAGTCCCTCGATAATCTCCCGTAGTTTTTCCCCACTCGTCCTCTTCACCCCTATGTCTTTAAAACCGGCTCTCTTTGTCGTTGGGTCATTATAAAAGACTCTCTCAACGGCTTCTCTGATATTGCCCCTTCCGCCCCCTCCGCCTTTCCCATCGCCCTCGCCCAAGCCTCCGTCTCCATATTCCTCCTCAACAATCTTCCGGGTCAGAAGCTTCATTTCTTTCCGAGATTTGAAGTCATCACCACATTTTGTTGCAGCTGACCTCAGCCTACAAGCTATCCATTCACACCCAACCACAGCGGCTCGCATATCTCCAGCGGACTTGCTTGTAGAATTGCCACCCATACATGAAAGCTCTACTAGCCGACGAACAGCACCATCCTCAGTTCTAAAACCTTCGTATTCTAAAATCGATTTTAGCCTTCCGACCATCGGTCCAACTGGCGGTTTTCGCATGTGTACTACTTCAGCTAGAGGCCTCAGAGCCTTAAGCGCGGGGGCGTAAAGATCATTGCAAACAGCCACGATAGGTCTCTGAAGCTTGAAACTATCACCTTTTCTGCGGCCTTTCTTCTTTGTCGCTCCTTCAGCGATGTTATTCAACTTCTGGTCCGCAAGAACTAAGTCTATCAAGGCTTTGATAAACCCCCCTTCATTGGCACCTGCTCCACCACCGCCGGTCACACCATCGATTTCATCGACGACCAGACAAACCGGTTTCCCCATTGTGACCCTAGATGATTTTTGCTTAGCCCCGTTTGTTATCGCGCCCATGGTTTTGACACCCTCATTGCTCAGAATATCCTTGATTCTCCCTTTCACAACACCGGCACTTCGTTCATCTGAAGCGTTGACCTCGACAACGTCGTAGCCCGCTTGCTTGGCTGCCACATGAGCTAAAGTCGTCTTCCCAAGTCCAGGAGGTCCGTGGATAAGCAAAATTTTTCTCAATTCTCGACCCTCGTTATCGTCCCTATTCTTCACAAGTCTATTCGCTACAGATGGAAACACAATTTTGTCCCAGGACTTGAACCAGCGAAGAACTTGCCGATGCGTGCGCTCATCTCCCACTAAATCAGTAAAGCGTTTTGCCCGATATTTTTCCGTCCATAGAAGAGTTTTCTGGGAACCGATATTTGGGTCTTCTGACATTACGTTTGTGGGTGGAATATGCTCCGCTTCGTGACGAGCTTTTTTCATATCCTTTTCTATTTTGTATTCATCGAGTAGGCTGTGTATATCAACACCAAAATATTTTCTTTTAACTGAATTAGACTGCTCCGACGGGTTATCTCCCAAGATAGGAACATTGGACATATAATAATCATCCCGCACGCTGAAAATTTTCTTCGGTCTCTGTTTAACTTGGATTGTCTCGCCATCTGTAGTGACAATCGGGATATAAGTACGAGATTGTGTTGGCCTATGGACACTTGGAGGTGTAGGGATGGATGAAGTAAAGTTGGTTTGAGCGGAAGGCTCAAAGGGATTCCCCTTGTCTGCATCGGGTGAAGGAAGTTGGGGTGGTGGAGTAACGTCCGGTCGAAAAGTTTGAACTCCAAGAATCGACGCAACCTCTTCAGAAGTCATCCCATTCTTCTCTGCACTATTCTCTGCCGCATTCAGGTGGTAAGAGGGCTTTTCTAAAGCTAAAAATTTCCTACTGAGGATGCTGCCAGATAAGCGCAAATTTAATACGGGCTTCAAGGGAGGTGGTTTTGGCGCTGTGACTGGCAGTTCAGCAAGTGTAGGAGGAAGATCCTGAGAATCATTGTCGCCCGAGCTCAATGCGCTCCCCAGCGCCTCTTCTTTATCAGAGTCAGGATAATCAAATTCTTCGATGTCGCTATTGTCCTCAGCTAACGTAGGCTTGCGTTTCTTTGCAGCCGGAGGACTTGTGGAATCTAGCGGAGGTGATGACCGGGGATAAGAAGCCATTGAGACTGTATTCAAAGTAGCACAACTTTCGTCCCTAAACCGAGAGGGTCTATCTACACCTCTCCGTGTTGGGGTCACTGCTATGAGGTTAGCACACAAACCAATTGAAGCAGAAATAAACGCGTCTTAAAAAGAGATACCTGGAGGCAGGGAGCTGCTTCTAAAAATCGGCGCTGTATCTCTCTGGCGATGTTGAATAACCACCCCTTCCTCCGTCAAGCGCGAGCGCCGTTCCTCCCTGACTAGATCTAGAGCTTCGAAGTCGTCCGAATATGATTCTATTGGTGGGGTTGGAAATGCGGCGGAAGGGTTATCAAGATGGTCGGAAGGAAGATAGTCAGAGAAGAATAGCGCTGGGTCCAGGTCAGATGGGATTTCCGACATCCGTTTCTCGATCAGTTTGTTGAGATGGGATGACCCATTGTTGTTAGAAGGGGAACGCGTTAAAACTCAAAAATTGTACTGTACGCGAGACGCGTCAGTAACCGTTCTTTTACGTGATTACCGATTAGATCAATCAGATAACTTGGCAGTAGAACTACCGGTGTGGGAATAATTTATCGCTGTCCCTTGTTTGGATGGTGTGTCGATTACGCGGGTACCCTCTGATATTTTCCCTCCAATGGTACAGTCGTGTCCGGAAAGTCTTCATACCCTTGCATAGCAACGCATCACCACCCCCTCACCTCAACAACCCCCCTCACCATGACCCCACCACATACCCTCAGAGCTAGAGAAGACCTCAATAAAGAAATCTATACCCTGTATAAACATACTGATATGGGGTATTATAAAATTTCTAAGACTTTGGGCATCTCCAAGCAAACTGTTCAGTCTGTGGTCAAAAGAGCCAAATCCAGGGGTGGAAACACCCATGATGCAAAAAGAACTGGCAGACCAACCAAGATTACTGACACAAATAGGAAGATAGTGGAGTCTATTATCGATGCCGAGCCTCATTTAGCGTTACGCGACATTACCAAAAAAGCGAATATTGGTCTTGGAAAGACCACTGTGGATAAGATCATCTCAGAGGCTGGTTTTAAACTTCTGATACCCAGAAAGAAACCTTTTTGGAGAAAAGGACAAAAGGAGAAGAGAAAGGAGTTTGCTAGGAAGAGGAGGAACTGGAAAGGGGCATGGAATTGGGTTGTTTTTGTGGATGAAGCAACTATTGTTTATGATCCAAATCCAACTGGTAGAAAGGTCAGAGTTAGACCTGGTGAAGAGTTGGAAGAAAAAAACTTGAAGCCTAGCTTTAAGTCTGGGAGGACTAGTATTGGGGTCTATGCTGCAATCATGAAGGGTGGCAGGACTGAGTTAATTCTTGTGAGAAAGAGGGGGGAGGAGGAAAGGACCAGCAAAAGAGACAGACTTGGCCTCAATTCCCACCAATATGCAACTGAAATCCACCAGCCACACCTCATCCCTTTTATAGAAGGTCTGGATAGACCCTCTGAAAACATCTACCTAGCTGCAGACAATGCCTCCTGGCATGCTGGTGAGGAAAATCGAAAATTGGAGGCAGAGTGTGGTTACAAAAAACTCCCTTGGCCACCCAACTCACCAGATCTCAATCCAATTGAGAATACTTGGGCACTACTCAAAAGAGCCCTTACCAAGAGATTCTCCAGACTGGAAAGGAGGCCTCACAGTGCTGCTGAACTGTTTGAAGCAGCAAAAGAGGAGTGGGATTTAATTCCCCAAGAGAAGTTGGATGGATGGGTGGATAGGATGCCAGAGAGAATGCAAGCTGTACTGGATGCAGATGGAGGTCATACAAAATGGTAAAAATGTTTTTTTATTATCTATTAGCTATACTATCATGATTCTTTCAACTGAGTTTTTTACATTTTTTTTGAATTTCTTATGGTTGGGGGTGGTGGTATCGCCGTTGCCATGCGAGGGTATGAGGACTTTCCGGACACGACTGTACTCCGATATTGTTGACAATAGCTCTGAGTAAATAGACAGGCAGATCTGTCGTGTAACTAAGGTGAAACAAGAAGTACAAAAGGAGATGCCACCGCACCCACTCGAGGTGGATGGGCGATGTTGATTATGCCTGTGTTGTCTGAAGCTTGCCCTCTCTGTGTTAAGCACAGAAGGTGCTGCAGCTTAAGTGGCAAATATCTGTATGCCAAGCTGCCTATCATACATAGAAAGGTTACCATGAGGGTAAACACCCTACCCGATACAGGAATATCCTCCAACCCGCAATCGACCTCACAAGGGTCCCTCCTCCCACTGCCTTCAACCCCGAAGGCTAAGGAAACTCTCCAGCTATTATATACAATTCAACAACTCCAGCTTTTCTCCTCCTCCATAATGACAACTCAGTAAACCAGCCAAGTGACTAGTCCTGATCTCCCTTCATCATCATTCTCAACCAATTCTCATGCGTGGTATTCCCTCCATGAAATGAATGTCTACCATCCAAACCCATTTCTCCCATTCTTTAATTTCTTCTCCAAGACAACACTCAAGCTCCACAGTATGCTTTGCATAACTCCCAAGCATAAAGCACCCTCCTGCTTTCCAATTCTCCAATCCATCAATGTGTCGTGCTTTCGATCCACTCTCAAATCCTCCTGATACCGCAACTTTCATCTTGTCAACTTCCATATCCAGGTTGACAAACTCATTCTCCAACTGATCAATCAATGACTATTCAGTGCTCTTCTTCTCCCAGATCAACATTGCTTCCCTAATTCTCTCAACTGCAACAATCATCTGACAAACCATTCTCAAAACAAAAAGCACATTCAGTAGAACCCTCATTGTCTCCTCAGTAGTAAATATAAGTTCACTTATCCCATCTTCCAGTAGTGTTATATTGAAAGTTGTAATATCAGCATCAGACTTCATCGCTGCACGGCACTCAATCTCGGCCTTCCAGCAATCCCGAACGGCCTCATCCAATTACTCTTGGTTCAGAGAAAGAAGGAAAACAATGTCCTCAAGTAGCATATCTGCCCAAAGAAAGCAACAGGTGGCATCAAAACGGTTTCGCATAAACCTTGTAAATTTCTCAACTGTAAGATCAGGCAGTAAGATAAGTCTATGCGTATATTGTCTCGCAAATTCCTTCGGGTGGTTGATATCAAACTCGGGATCGGTCTCATCTTGGTTGCAGTAAAAGTGAGCTCCTGGGCGGCAATCAACATCAAACTTGTCCTCCAGAGCTGCTGATAATTTAGACCACCGACAGCAAACTGATTCTGGTAACTCCTCAACAAAAGTAGAAGCCCGACCTTGCAAGTGGCTAATAACGTAAGCTGCAAGTTTTCGCGATCTCTTCTTCCCAGAAGACCGATAATCATCCACATACTCATCAAAGTGATCCTTAATAGTATCCAGAAATTCGCAGATATCGGGCTCTCCATTGTGATGAAATCCATGAAACCACAATCTGGAATACATCAGGAATCAAATCAAACTCTCTTGTCAACCTGAAAGCAAGGCAAAAACCCAACGTATGCAACTTGTTTTGCACAGGATTGGTGAAAAAGAAACAACTTGATGGACCAGCCAATAGGGTGATGAATCCACGGGAGAACAGGCAGGCAGAACCTCAGAAACGTAAATAAAAACTTTTTCTCAGTGATCAGAGGGTGGCGAATTGTCGAGTTGAACACCAATCCGTTTCAGAGCACCACTGTGGGAATAATTTATCGCTGTCCCTTGTTTGGATGGTGTGTCGATTATGCGGATACCCTCTGATACTTTCCCTCCAAAGGTACTCCAATATTGTTGACAATAGCTCTGAGTAAATAGACGGGCAGATCTGTCATGTAACTAAGGTGGAACAAGAGGTACAAAAGGACATGCCACCGCACCCACTCGAGGTGGATGGGCGATGTTGATTATGCCTGTGTTGTCTGAAGCTTGCCCTCTCTGTGTTAAGCACAGAAGGTGCTGCAGCTTAAGTGGCAACTATCTGTATGCCAAGCTGCCTATCATACATAGAAAGGTTACCATGAGGGTAAACACCCTACCCGATACAGGAATATCCTCCAACTCGCAATCGACCTCACACCGGTACCCGTAGTCTGCTTTTACTACGATACTGGTGTCTGACCGCATCAGTAGCCCAGACCATCACGCTTACTAGTACACTACCCCCAGTCCACATTATTAGTCACGGCAATATTTAAATCAACCATCACGCTAAATTATTCTTTTCTTGCTGAAGCATCCGTGACCGTTATTATTCGTTTGCCGGACCCCAGAGGAACCCCCAGATTCTGTATGATACCGCCAACTATTGGTCCCCCGTGTGCGTACCGCACGGGGATAGAACTCATGATTGCCGAAGCACACCCTATGTTTATTTTGTTTCATAAGATAGTAACAGTGAATCAATTGGAAAAATTCTGCCATTCGAATAGAGTTCCCCAAGGCCCAATGGGTGGTGTTTGGTTTGGATCCCACATCCCGATATCCTGAGGGTACCATAACGACTTCCTGCAGAAGTTAGAGCGGATATCCTAAACTTTAGCTTGCGATACTAGCGAATTTCACAATCTAGGCACCTTTGAAATCCGCAAAGTATCTCCACTACTGTTGAAAAGGATTATGCTCCTCTCCCCATGCACAGGGTTAGTGGAGCACGGTGGTTGAGCGGTTTAAAAAATCTCCTACTCAATTCGTACAAAACCTCTGGTGGGGTTTGCAGGTATTAAAACAAATTCAAGAGGTATTAAAACAAATTCAAGAGGTATCAGTCATATTGCATGATCCTCTATACAGTTAATTTTTGGGACCCAAGGACCCACCAGTCTATTGCAGAAGAAATTCAGGAGTATCATAGACGTGAATTTATCTAGTAGCCTTCCACTAGGTAAATTCCTTCCCCTTTTTTCCCTCCCTCTAATCCCTTAACTGCCTAGCACCACCTCTATGTACAGTACAATTTGCACTCGCACTAGCAGTTCATAGGGATATAGAGAGCTTTATAGTAGATAGATACTTATTCCCGCACGCCTCGAGAACCCAACCTTAATTCCATGACGAAGATCGGTGATGGAGGTAGATCTAGCTGATGTGTCTCCATGCACAAAGACATAGTACTGTATGCTTCTACCCTTCCTTTTAGGGAAAAAGATACCGTATTTTTAACTCGCCCCTCATTAGGAATAGTTTACGTAAACCCTTAAACTGCCTACATGGAGTTTCAAAGAATTCCTACGGATGAAAGCCTGTCTTGCTACCGACACCTGAGGCATAGGAGACTCTAAAATTCGTGACCACTATGAAATATTCGAGAAACTGATGGACGACAACGTCTGTCCTAGACATGGCTATATCTACTCTCCCCCTGTCTGGAAACCCGATTCCAGAATCTCTAGAATTCCCCGGAATATTGTCCTTGAAAAGCTCATAGCAAGAAGTGGGCTGGCCACCTCACTGGTATGGATGAGACCTAGCTTGATGAGATTACTCGGGACTTTAGGCTTGTGGATTACCTTACCAAGGAGACCTTGAAGATATTAGGGTGGGAGATAGATGGCGTAGCGGTGGAGCGGGGAGGGTGGCTTGGAGCTTGGGCACAATGCGGGGAAGTGGGGGGGTATAGTCAACATTTTTCTCTTCTTCCACTCTTCTTCGCCCTTAACTAGACTAACGGTAAAAAAGGACAGGTGTATGAGCAGAACAGAATCAATGCATCCTAACCCTTCCATGGATCACCACACCTATCTCTGCGTCTCCATGCGTGACCTCTGCACACTCCCGTGATATCAAAGGGAAAAACGTCCAGAGAACCTTCTTCGTAATCACTAAAGCTCTAGAACAATCCATCATGCTCCTAAATGATCCACCAGACTCCCCCAACTTCCAGAATCATCCAAAAACTTCCATCGCCCATTCACAACCGCTGATAGAATAAGGCCTGGTTGAACATACGAGAGTGTTGGGCAATAGTTTTTTTTTTCTCATTGACGTTAGCTTAATTAAGGGGCATTAATTGGAACCCCTTTGATAGCCTTATTTCACACTGTGCAAGGTGACAGTCTGGGCACGAGTGCTGGACACGATTAGCTCTGCCTTCGCGAAGGGAAGGCGGTCAGGTGATGATTCAGTAGCAGGGTAATGGAACCTTCAAGCATGTAGCGAATTTGATATAATATGTGGGGGGCTGGGGGAAGGCTCAGTGAGGCTCTACGTCTGTACGGAAACAGGTGCCGAAATTAATTGGATGACTAAAATGTGGTTATTTTACCCACCCCTGGTCACTATGGTTCCGCCCCCCGATGGCGTGTTGCGGCTACGGAGGCCATTAAAACACTGCACGGAGGGAAACAATGAATGATGCTATGGTACAGACGACAGGCGCTCGTGGTAGTTTTGCGCGGTTTGGTGGGGTGGGTTATGGAGGGACCATCACTTATAATCACTCAGCGGTAGTAGGACTAACGGGAGGACCACGGCAAAGGAGATGTTGGAAGAGGTTTGAAAACCAGTGATTTGGGATTGCTAGTGAAGCCTTCGCAGTATGATACCTGGTGGTTTTCCATATTTGGGTTTGATGGTTTCAAACTTTGGTGTGTGTTTAATAATATTATGATATCTGCTTTGAAATGTCGGCACGGAGAGGGCCAGTTCGATGCTTCCCAATATTGAATCCCTCCACTTGAAAATTCCAATAACTCTGATTAAAGGCCGAACCTAAAAATTGCGATCTTACTCTCATTGGCATTTGGAACATTCCCGCCTGTATGTCCCTCGCTCCCTGGAGAGTCTACCAACTTCAAAATTGATTTTCCTATGATATCCTATCATACGTTATTCTCTCTAAGGCATCTGTCGCAGTCGGTGTAGCCCTGACCTAGAAAGTTTTTTTTCTTCCCCCACCTGCCTCTAATCCAGCCCTTCAATCTCATCCTGTCACGCTCACCTGACCACACACCCCTCTCTTCTACCTCCCGCTCCCTGCTCTCCGCACGCGCTAACCCCTTCCCCACCAGTAACAATTGCAGTCCCACATAACCCACTGCATCCCCACTCTAATCCCCCCACTGATCCCCCCAACATACAAATGAGTATGTCAACCAATCCTCGTTTCATAAAGCATAAAAAGGTTAACGAAAACAACTCAGCCGCTACCAAGTCCGTAGATGGAGGATTTTCACTCTTTGTTAATAATAATAATACCGGATATGCTCCTATTAAGGAAGCAACTATGCCATCTCGGACTTCTCATGTCGCTCTCCTTGAAAAAGTAGAAGAGGCTAAGAAAGGTATGGTCCATCATAACAAAGATTTCTCACATATTCTCTAATATAATGCCTCTATTATTATAGACAAGTACGACGTTCCCTATGAGGAGGACTTCGACGCCTGGTTTAAAAAATGGGAAGCTCAAGAAGCCCAACGTGTTATTGACGGTGCGCCCATCAAATATGGTGAATATGGTCAGGATATCGGCGAGGACTTAGAGGCATACCTCGGTGAGGTCCAAAGGGAGATATCTGGTGCTCTTTGCAAGCGCAACTCTAAGGGAGTCCTTATTCTCACGGACCGTGAGGAGGCTGGGCTTGTCGAAAGGAAACGTGGATATTTGCCGCCGCCACTGCCAAAACCCGATATGACGGACAAGGTTCTGAAGGATATTAAATATATGCATCAAGCGGAGCAACAGAGATTCGGGACCCCGATGCAAGGGATTGCGATGACCGCCACTGTTTATCAGGATCTCTGTAACAAGATCGAAACAGAGGAGAAGATCAGGATTGAGATGAAGAAAACCACCACTGAGGCGACGAGTGCGAAAAATACCTCCTCCAGGGTACCCTGGACTGGCGGTGATGCTGCTCCAGGACCACCTTCCGGGAACAAGCCTGCCTTTTCTATTGGCCAGTCTACTAGCGAGCCCCGCGGGTGGCCCGAGCCTATGCCCCCCCCTGCAACCAGTAGGGGTTGGGACAGCTGCCATTCTAGCCTGCCTGTTCAATCCCCCATCGCTAATGGTAATGGCCAAGATCCCAGCACTCTCAGTGAGTCTGAAAATCCTGGCCCCATAGAGTACTATCAAGGCATTGAGGCTTATATCCAAACAGAAACCGCCTACGTTACCGGACCCGTGACCAATTCCCCCAATAATCCAGATATCATTTCTCCCAGAAACAAAAGGGGCTCCGACAACGTGATTGAGATTCCCCTAGGAAACCAGAGACGCAGGATATCGTCCTACTTCTATGTGGAAACTGAATCAGACGACCACCAAGGTAATGAGGGCCGTACGGGACATCGTGAAAGAAGGAAAGGACGAAAGAATCGTGGTCACGGCCACAAACGCAATCGCTAAAAATGAGCTGGAAATTTAGAGCTCCAATGTTCGACTTGGGGAGCCTTGCCTTACCTTTTTTGCAATGTCAAGTTGAGTTGCATAATCGCCTTCTATTTAATAGTTCTTACCTCTGGCTTGGTTGCTGTGCTGTACTCCTGGATTGGGTTGATTTCAGCTGTATAGGTGGGGTGTCAGTTGGGTCCTTGGAGTCTGTATTTAACTATATTTTTTAGTAAGGGAATTTGTTTCTTAGCTCGTGATATGGATTTAAATGTAAATCGTGCTCAGCCCGTATCTGGACCCGGTACCGTCCGCCTTGGGCGGTATCGTAATCAACCAGCGCTGGGTAGGCTCAAATGGCGAGTGCTAAGTTATGAATTCCACATGACCCATCATGTCGGCCAAGGTTTTATAGACCAAGCTGTATCACCACAACACCAAGAAAAAAAGAAAAAAAAGTCCCCCACAATACACCTAAATTCCCAACATAACCGCAAATACCCTTAAAGCCCCCCTCAATGAATTAACCTTTAGATGGAAATCCCGATATTATCTAACAGGGTTTAAGAAAAAAAAGGAAGTTCAGCTATCATATGTTAACCGTTGCATCTTAAAAGGCCTGATCCCTGTACTTGTAGGTTGGCATGACGTATTAAAGAGGGATGCCAATAAACCGCCCCCCACCACAACCAACCCCGCATTCTCATCTCTCGAAAACCACAAGCACCAAACAAACACATTCCCGAACTTTCACAGAAACTTGTTCCAATTCATCATGATTTCAGTCGGCTCGTCAATTCCTGCTGCCCCTGCGAGCCTCTGGGTTGAGAAGGATAATAATACCGTCTCGCTCCCCTCCAGCGGAAAGTACATTATCGTTGGTGTGCCGGGAGCCTTCACTCGTTCGTTGCCCCTTCACGCCCAATTAAGTTCGTACGAGTACGGAGAAGTTCTAACAAAGGATTTTCGATGCGGTTAGCTCCTTGCTCGTCGCATGTTCCTGGATACGTTGAAAACTACGACAAGCTTCAGGCGAAGGGTATCAGTGCTGTTTACGTTGTCGCCGTTAACGATATTGTAAGTTTCTTGCATCTCTTAACTCTTGATTTGATCTAATTGTGATTAATTCGTTGTTGTATGCCAGTTCGTCGTGAACGCTTGGAAGGAGCAGCTTGCCAAGGGCTCTAGCGTCCAGTTCCTTTCTGATTCCAAAGGTATGTTGATAATCTAAATCTCATTTGGTAATGGGTATTCAATACTGATTTTGCATATCTGTGAGATAGGTGAATTCACTAGATTGGTTGGGCTCGAATTTGATGCCAGTGGGCTACTTGGAAACGCACGCTCCCAGAGATACGTCGCCGTCGTTGAGGACGGAAAGGTCACCAACCTTCAAGTATGCCCTATAGTGTCTTAAGTCACGAACTTGTAAGCTGATTTTTGACAAACAGGTCGAGAATGAAGCTCCCAACATCACTGTCACCCATGTAGACAAGATTCTCGGCAGTTTGTAAAATGCGAAGAACATCTCATATGGTAGTTTAGCCACTTTAGCCTGAAGGCCGGTTCGACGCAATAAAAATTAAGCATACATCTTGAATATGCAAGTCGCGATTTTTTAAAAAAATCTCTCGCTTTGTGATCTCTAATTTTGCGCTGGCTAGGCGCCCCCTATGCTGGGCGGTGGCCATTATCTAGTTGGGAAACCGCTCCCAATAAGGAAGCTCGAACTTTCTCAGAAAGTTGCGTGATAGCGTGCTATCCAAAATCTTACCGTGACCTTTAGAAGAGTTCTGCAGATTCTGCGAGAGAAAGTGCGAATGTTTATAGTGTAGAGTTTGTGGTTACTCTCCTCGAGCACGGGCAACTTGAACAGCCGCGAGCCAAATCAATAGCGTATGGAAGGACTACACACTCTAAGACCCGGGATATCATACACTTAAACTACCGATAGTCTATGAGTTGCTGTCAAGAACCCCGCACTCCACACTTCCAAAAAAAGATTGGGCAAGGATAAGCCCGTAAATCGTTGGGTTTTACTTAGCATACGACAACCTCTCAAATTCTGTCAAACACCAGCAACAAGCATGACTGAAAAAAAATTGTCATCCTTCAAGGCTCTCTCATTTGATGTCTATGGAACCCTGATAGACTGGGAATCCGGAATATACGCTGCCGCATCACCGCTCCTCTCCCGCGCCCCAGCACATACGGATACATCCAAACCAGCATTCCTCGAACGCTACCATACCCTCGAAGCCAAGCACCAAGCGGAAGCCCCAGCTCTCCCTTACAGCGCCCTCTTATCAGGAGTCTACCGCGACCTTCATGAGCAGCTCTGTCCAGGAACCCCACTGCCCAGCGCCGAAGTCGAGGCCTTCGGAAACAGCATCCCCGCCTGGCCCGCATTCCCCGATACCAAGGAAGCCCTCGCGCGGCTCAAGAACCGCTACAAGCTAATCGTCCTCAGTAACGTCGACGAGGCCAGCTTCGCAGGCAGTCTGGGAAAGCTGGGGGACGCGGGAACGTTCGATGAGGTGTGCACGGCCGAGAGAATCGGGAGTTATAAGCCCGACCCGAAGAACTTCGAGTACATGCTTGGAAAGGCTGCGGGACTTGGGGTAGAGAAAGAGGAGGTGCTGGTGACTGCGCAAAGCCTTTTTCATGATCATGTGCCCGCTGGGAAAGCCGGGTTGGTTGGCGCGTGGATTGATCGTGAGGGCGCGGTGATGGGAGTGGCGGGGGTGGAAGGGGTTGTCAATGGGGAGAAGGTCGGTAGCTGGAAGTGGAGGTTCAGAACTCTCGGAGAGATGGCGGATGCGGTTGAGATGGAGGCGGAAGTGGTTGTAGGGGAGAAGTACTGTATATGAAGGTGGATGCGGCGACGAGTGATTAACGATGAGAAGCATGGAGAACTATCGTGTTGTGGTATTGTAATTAAGAGAATATACACATTGGGGGTGTGAAATGTCCCGAACAATCCGCCACCTACTTATTTCATGACAAATTTGACTCCGGGTCGCCCAGAAGCCACCTCCCTCAACCTCCTCAAGGTGCGCCAACTCAAGCCGCCGACCCCTTCGGTCCCAAACGAGTAACCCAACGAATGGGTTCCATGTGAATCCCGTCGGGTAAGTTAATCTCAATGTCCACCTCCTCCTCCTCGACAAGCCTCTTTTTATGGGCAACTAAATCGCCTTTTATGTGCACAACTGAATACAGTGCCGTGCCTAGTGCTATTGAAGCAAGAATAAGATATAAAATCTTCTTGGCCATTCTTGATTTTCTGTTCGGTCAAATAGGGTATGCGCATCAGAGATCACTCGGCAGTAGTGGTGGTTGGCCATGTTGGATGTGGCATCCTCCGTCATATTGTCGGACACGTGTAGGGCCACGCAGTTAATTACGACCAGACGATGTGGTCTCAATAAGAGAGGCATAGAGCGGGTTTTCATGGTGCATGTAAGCATCCTGGTTTCTCCTGTATCCCCTTTCGGCACCATATCCATAGCGCCCCTGATAATATCATAATATGACACTATAGTCTACTGCCAGCCATGTTTCCAGCTGTCTGCCGCAAGCAAACTGAGTATTGCTGATAGCGCTATCACTAATCAAGGGTAAAGCAAAAGCAGGGTACTGGTAGGCAGCCAAGATCGTGAGATATTGAGAGAAGCGAAAGGAGCTAAAGGGGCCTTCAAGTTATAAGGGTAGACCCTAAGAGGAAAAAAGCGTAGAAGAGCTCGAAGGCCAGAGTGGATGGGAATGAAGAGGCCAGTACATATCCTCGAAGGGAGGCACAGGCAAGCAAAAGTGGTGATTTTTTCATAGTGTTGAGATGTTCCCAAAGCGACAGTAACCTCCAGTATGAGGAAAATAGAGGGTGTAGAATATGAGGGAACCAACCATGAAAGTACTCGGCCTTATATAGACCTCTTCTCACAACGCTAACACATATGACCCACAATTGCAAGTTACGGAAATATATTTTAGATACTTTCCCTTGATCCCCCCTGTGTAGATTCCATCTACAATTTTAGCAAGTGATCGACACACAGTATGTAGGCACGGGAGTAGCAACAACTCGGTGACTTCTCTTCTCCCCAGAATCCACCCCGATAGGATTTCAAATAGGGGCACATATACTGGGAGAGGTCTAAATACATCCCATATATATAGTAATTTCCTCCAGATAGACCGTCGCGGTATGATAGTAAGCTTCCTCGACACCATCGCTTAATTCGGCACTGTAGATATGTAGTGAAACACTAAAAGAGTAGCTTGGTGCGCTCAGGTTAGAACAAATAGAGCAGTGATATTTCATCACGGCGATCAAAAAGTGGTACTTTGGATGTCCCTTTGGGGTGTTTTGGGATCCATTTCTTGATCCTCTTGAGCAAAGAACATCCTCCTCTAGACCCTGCAATCACACCATCACTGGGAGGACGGCTGCTGCACACAACCTGGTGGATGACTACCAAATAATCGATTCCCCAGGTGCTAAGTTTTGGTTTGCTTTTGTCCCTCAGCGCTAGGAACACTCAGAGTGCAATACCCATACTGTATTGATAGGCCCCCAGCATGAAGAGACCAAACAGTTTTTTTTTTTGTTGAACCCCTGCTACTGTTTTAAATATAAGGGGCTGGCATTTAGCGATCGCACACACTACTTCGTGACCTCACGAAGTTTTAAGGATTTTTTGCTGGCAAGTGTTAGGCATATAAGACCTAGCCTGAGCATAGTGGTAATGTCACGCTTCTGACCATAGAGGTCAAGTGTAACGTTCCTAGCTTGTGGTTAACTAATAGCGACGGGCAACGATACTTCTCTCCTTCGTTATAATCTTAGTAGATATAGCAGTTCTTAGATCCGTTGATCTACGTTATCACCGTTCGTCGGATAACGCCTGTTAAATCTTAACTAAGATAACTTCGTCTCATGTAGGCTCGTGAGAAATGTGTCGGATATGCAAACGTGATAAAGAGCGTAAAGATGTTTTATTCGTAAAGTAATAGGTAAGGAAATTACTTAGAACAAAGCGTGAAGAGCCTATCTTCCTCGGTCGTATCGACCTCCTTATATAGTGCTCTTCCGCCAACCCTAACCCTGATGACTCACAAGTCTGAGCCTCGCGAAAGCCTTACCAAAGTCATATGACTCAAATGAGTCATACGCGTGAGACCCATGACTCATAATCGAGTCATGTGCGAAACATAACAAATCATAACATAAACAAGTCATGTGACTCAAGCGAGTCATATGCGCCAGACCCAGGACTCATAATTGAGTCATGTGCGAAATCCTGAGCTACCTGTCACATCCATGACAAGCGTTGTGGTTCTTGCGACGCGTTCTGTGTCTTTGCCTATGACTGAGCCCCCTCAGCTAGGGAGCCCTCGCCCGGTAAGACGGCTTTCCTTCGGGTCTACGCGCACAGGTCTTGGGTGTTTCTTTTGTTTGTGCGGATTTTTGGGGGGGTGTTTGGCCGTGGCGGTCGGCTGGAGGTGTCCCGGGATCATTGAGTGGTGGTACCCGGGTGGGTTTCTATTGTGGAGGAGGGATTGCGGGGTCATATTTAGATGGCGGTAGTGTGAATTTTGATTTTGTACGGGGTATCTGGAGGACTGGTACCTTGCCCGGCTTCGGCTACGCGAGGAGGTCTGGTGGCCTCGGCTGCTTGGCTTGGTTGGGCCCATATCAGAGGGTCTACGGTGTCGCTTCGGAGAGGACTTTCTTTACCGTTGATGGCTTTGTACTTAGTGTTCATGTTAGGGCATGGCGCGGGCATGTTTGAGGTTCGGGTTGGAGGTTTGGATTGTTTGTAGTTAGTGGTAGTTACCAGGGGTGCGCTAACCGGGTGGTCCTCCGGGCCTGGGCACGTCGTATGCCAGAGTCAGCGGTACGTGGATAAATAAAATTAGATTGAACCACTTAAGTCTTTCCTATACTATTAAAATCAATACACTCGTAGACGTGCACAAACATCGCCCACAACATATGTGAGAAAGAGGTCTCACTTGTATAAGTCCAACGAGACTAAGAGATATATCGATAGACGAGATCAGAGAAGATCGCATAGGCCTAGAGAGGTCTCAGAGCTATCGATATCCGATACGGGAGTAGGTAAGACGTCGTTACCTGTTGAAGAACTAATCTATAAGGAGATAGGATCATTACAGACACTATCTTCTCAAGATAAATATCTCGTCTCAATTAAGGGTGAAGTGGTGTACGAACTTTCTGGGTCAAACGGTGTTCACACTTAGTAGAAACTAAAGTCAAAAGCTTCTCAGTACAAGTTAGTATACGGATACTAAGTACCGGTAGATTAGTATAAATAGGTTTAAGGTCTCCGGGTTAGTTAGAGGAATCAAGCAACGGAGAAGAGACCTTAACAATATAATAAGTTTACAAATTTACGAAATCTTTACTTTTATTCTTCTATTACTTTTATGAGTCTTCCTAGACAATCTCCGATCAAAGATTCAGGCCCTAGTCCAACCGATAGGATTGACCTCGGCTACCGCCTAATAGTCGAACAAGATGACTTTGACGAAATCATCCAAGGCCTGCACAAACCTACCAACTATCTTGAATGTCGTGCTTTTCGGTAACCTTCCACTCCTCTACCCTGCTTCTCTATTTGGCATTGCTAAATAATAGTTATAGTGTTAATTGGTTTCCATGAGAAAAGTATCTAAAAGTCGTCATGCCTACCAGGATCCACGAGAGTCCCGTCAGATGGATATTGAACAAATTTCAAGATGCAATATTCAGCAGTACGATTCCTCCGGTCTGGTCTAAAAAAATTGAAATAAATGCTTCCCCGGGTTTGTTGCCAATTGTGCTCCATTGACATGTGAAAATCTAGCTAATCGGTTCACTAGAATACCATAATTTTGTTGGAGAATAACAAGGATACGCAAAGGAAGCTGATCTAACCATCATTCCAATGCTTGATTGCAATTGGGATCAAGAAGCACTGTTCCCTTATATCGTACTAGAGATGGGATGGGCTGAGTCCGCCGAGAAGCTTGCGGAGGACATTACTTTATGGCAGGTTGGCTCCGGTAGCCAGGTCCGTGTTGTTTTCCAACTCAAGTTTTATAAACGGATGCAAAATCGCATAGGAGCTCGCCTCTGGATGAATAGGGCCACCCCGCCAACCAATACCTTCGCATCAGTCAAAACCTCCACTAAAAAATATGTAAGTCTCTTCTATACCCAAATAACTTACTACTGCAAAAACCCGTTTGAGATCTCTGATAGTACTCTACCATAAAATCTCGTATAATCCACTATCTCCGTGTAGGGGTTAATCTCCATTTCCAAAGACAAAGCGCCTCAAGGAATAGTGTTTACCTGACGCGGTATGGCTTGAGCGTGCGAAGCCAGCCATTGAGATTGTGAATTCATACCATAGTGTGTCAGGTAAACACTATTCCTTCTTGAGGCGCTCTGTCTTTGGAAATGGAGATTAACCCCTACATGGAGATAGTGGATTATACGAGATTTTGCGGTAGCGGCTGAAGTTAAGTTAGCCGATTAGAAAAAGGACTAGTGTCTTTCAAGCCATAATTTAACCATACCGGTATACGGCCTGAGATCACCTACAGCCTCCGGTAGAAAAAATCGGAAAATGACGAAACAGCTTCTGGGGTTCTGATTGGAGAGTTCAGTGTGCTCGGGCCAATTGAACAACCGTGTTTCGAATCTTTAATTTCCACATTTTCCGATTTTTTCTACCGGAGGCTGGAGAGGGGTCTCAAAGTGCGGAGCTGACATCAGCATCCCCACTATATTGGGTTAGTTTAGTGCCAATTTGGGGCTGAGAGGCACTAGTTCACTTTAAGGCGGCTGGCTTGACTTCGGCCGCTAGAGTAGATTTAAAGGATTTTTACGGTACTGATTTTATTGCTAATGAGTCACACTGATTTGTAGGAAATCCTCCCCCCGCCTACTCCTCTGGACGAAGACCCATCGATTACCTTCGAAGAATTCTTTGCTGGGGGTTGCCCCCCCGGCATGGACCCCAAGGGGTGCGTTATCTTCGGCCTCGAAAATCTCCGTGTTATCGCAAGGAGGAGGATTCATGCTCGCGGCGCTGTGCCCGATGAATAAATTCGGTACGCACCCTGGCTAGAGAAGTTTGCACAGTGGTTATCTAAGGAGGGAAGAAAGAGTTTTCTTGAGAAGTTTGGTTTGCTATTTTCTAATTAAGTAGGGTTTTTGTAAGTGCCTCTTGTTTTTATTTAGTGAACCTTTTCAATACCATGCTCTTGGCGCAAAATCCTTCCGGATACCATTGACCAAGAAATATACCATCGAAAAAGTGAAACCTTCGCACTGAATCACATTAGTCTGACCTCACTTAATAGTAGTATGTTCTTGGTGATTCTTTGGGCCAAGAATCCTAAGCGGGTTGCTGGGAAAATGTTTAGAGATATGTTAGCAGGTCTCAAGTAGTTCTGGATTTTTTATAAGATTTTTTACAATATTTTTGGATTGTTTAAGGGGTAAAAAAGACTGGGGAACTCTGTGCTAGAGTGAATCTTTTGTTGATCGTTGCAATGTGAAACCTTGCGATGGTATGTTTTTGCCAAGAATGGTATTATAAAGGTACCCCCCCTGTTTTCCATAGTATTTGAAAGGTTTTCTCTGTTTTTATCGCTTGTGTTAAGTTGTTACCACAGTTAACACTGATTACTTGTAACTAGAATTGTCCCACATACTCTCACTCGCTGCGCCAATTGCTTTTGTCGATGCTGAGAGATACTCAAAAGTGGAATAGGCATGAAGGCTCGAGAGTGCAATGGACTTCGTGGAGGCTGGGGAGGTTGTTGTAGAACATGCGGAGGAGTATAGTGTTATCGAGGGAAAACTCTGGGGAACAGGTGCCTTTGCTATACCTTTCTTTTGTTCTAAGGTGCAGCAGAGAGTGTTTCCATATTGCTTTTCTTTGATTTGTCTTAGAAAATTATGCAATAGCAGGGGTCTCGTGGGGGACAGTCCTGGGATTTACTATCTACCTTTTTTGTTCTGGACGTGTTTTTTTTACCGTAAAAACTTGAATCATTGGACCGTGTGCTATGTAGTCCGAAACTTCCTCCTCTGGAAAAGGGGGGGAAAACACCAAAAAACACCTCCCTTGAGGCAAAAAAAAGTAAAAAAACACAGACCTTACTAGGAGAGTGAAGTCCAACGTCCTAGCACATAGTCCAATTATTCGAGTTTTTACAGTAGTTGATCAGCGAAGCAAGCAAAGCAACCACATTTATTACCATTCCCTCACCCAGAAGATCTAATTTAGATCTAATTTAGTTGGCCTTTGTCGGCGGGACACATCTCCGAACACCAAGAGTTTTGCTATTGTTTGGGTGAGGGCCAGTTTGGTGGAGGGTTTAGAGTCCTTACTCTTTTATTTTTCGCAGGGTGGCTGGGACCTTCAGAGGGGTAACTTAGGTATGATATGCTGTTTATGGGTTTAGCAGGAGTATCTAGCTTGATGAAAAATACACAAATTATAACCTAGACTTGGTGCAAAGAAGAATATATGCAACTTTTATGGGTATTGAGGGTGTATCTAACTTGGTGGAAAATATTCTATAAATTATGTCGGCTTTGTGTGAAAAAGACAGCCCCTTTGTGGGTTTTGTGGGGGTATCTAGCTTGATGAAAAATACACAAATCATAACCTTGACTTGGTGTAAAGAAGACTATATGCAACTTTTATGGGTATTGAGGGGGTATCTAACTTGGTGGAAAATATTCTATATCAACTTTATGTGAAAGAGACTCTTCCTTTGTGGGTTTTGCGGGTCTACAACTTGGTGGAAAGTTTTCTCCTGCTAGGCTCATGCACGAGACTGTATGACTCACAAGTTCATATGGAACATCTGTTCGGGAAAGCAAAATCTGACTCCAAGGATCTCTTTATGGCCTCAAACTACCACTTCGAGGCACTTTGGAGCATCATTTTCATATCAGTCGAGTAATATCTCATGACATGGGTTCCAACCTCTAGTATTGCACATTTCCCAACATTAATGCTCAGATAACTAACCTGAGGCTCGTTGCCTGATCAAACCGCGCTAGCACACTCAATGGTACGATAACGTAGGATCTCAAGTAATTGAACCGCATGCTAGGTATCATAGTCCAAAAATTTATTCCCAGGAAAGGGGCGAAAAACATAGCAAGGGGTTTGTTGCTCGTTCCCTCTGAAAGACAGGGGGGAACAAAAAAAATGTTCCAAACCCTAACAACTTGAACGATATAACGCACAGTACAATCATTCTGGATTGTTGGACGCGTGAACAGACTTGTGGTGCTCAAGGACGGTAGACAGCGCAGACACCCGCAAACACGGGGCGTTGATTCTTTGTCACGAATTCGTTGGCATTCATGGTATCATGGGTGGAGTATTTAAACGGCCAAGTACAGTACCGCACACGAGCACGAGCATAAGTACCGTACTCGAGTACGAGTACAGCAAAGTTTCCGGAAATGTGGAGGTTAGCTTGGCGCAAACCCAGGCGGGACCTCCAGCGAAAAGGTGTCAAGCCTAATCTCCACATTCCCGGAAACTTTTGCAACGCGCATGTTCTCGAGTACTCGTACTTGTGCAATGGAGGTGCCACCTGGTGAGACCCGAGATTAGCGCTGTAAGAATTCCATAATCCTCTCGACGAACGAATTTGACCTCGCAAGCGAAAGAGGGTTCAATTGATGGCACAAAGGTTTCAGCGCCAATCAAAGGATCAGGGCGGGAGAGCTAGCATAGCTTCATGCATGTATCGACATGGTACCGCATGTTAAGCCCCTCTCCCTCTCGCCCTTGCCTGAGCAAGATTTCTCAGATTGCACCACGAAATGGGCTCTTAATCGCAGGCGCCGAACTGGCGAGTGGGCCCAGGGTGCATGGAGCCCCCCAGCGGCTCGGAGACTGGAAATATCGTTGTTGGGTCACTATGACTATTGACTACTCGGTACTGTACGAGTACTAGAGTACCGGTACCTGTACTCGAGTACTGTACTGTACGACAGGGTGCACTTAACTACCGGTACGGATGCTCGAGTACTCGAGTACTGTACTCGGGCAGTTGATTGTTGTCGGAGCTCTTTTTAAAGCTCACAAACCAAAGATGCCCAGACAACTTGACGCTAACTTAGGGATCTGTACGAGTACCGATACTTTGGTGGACATTGACATTAAAGTGTGCGGACAAGTTGCTCATGATATTCGTCAGTGCTGAGTTCGTGTCTAGGCGTCGATAACCCAATTGCTCACACCGAACAATGATGGGAACTTCCGGAGGCGAAGTGAAATGCCCTGAACCCGACCTCGGCAGCAGCCACCTGGAAGCCTAAGGCTCAAAAAGAGACAAATGCACCAAATCGAGTCCGATGGTGGGAGGGAAAGGATAACTTGGTAGATAGGGAGTAATTCCGACAAACATGGCCAACAATCAAGCAAAGAGACTTCAAATCAAGCATTGGTAAGATGGATGGCGGTTATTGGTTTACGCGGTGGGGTTTCTTCCGAACTGCATTCTATCCTCAGTGGAAAAAGCAAAAGCATAGTTGAACACTCAGGGACGCCTTAACTCCCCTCAGCCTTGAAAACACTAAAAAAAGTCCCTCCGCCACTTTCCCCTCCTCCCATCTCCCTATCATCACGATATTCCTAGAATTCGCCCCTATTTACTCTACTCTGTTTTGCGGAAACTTTTCTTCAACGATGGATCCTACACAGTATTTACCGGGAGGAGAAAGATGGAGCCAGGTCCAGCATGTTATGCAAACAACTTCCGTGACCAGAAATAGGGCTGTTGCTGCATTAAAGGTGGGCCCGCCCTTATTTGCTGGAGGGGAAATGACTGATGTGGGTGGTTGCTGGTAGGCATGTCGAAACGACACTGAAGCGGCGATAAATATGCTTGGGACAGTATTTGCTACTCGTATACGCCCCGCTTTAGTTAGTTCCAACGTCCACAGACTTACAGTTCTTGGAACCACCAGAGACAAAGGCCAACCCCATGCCAGGGACACCAGCACCAAAGAACTCCCCAGCGCGTCCCAGGCAAAATAGCAACCAATCTCCGGGACTTTTTGTGCCCAACGGTGGATTACAGACCGCCTCGCCAGCTGACACAACAGCTACCCGTCGCGATACCGAGGCCAACAACCCATCAGAATCCTCGGATAATAGTGCCCGGCGTAATAATAATAGTAATGGTGTCGGGAGCGTTGACGGCATTGGAAACAGTAATGGCGTGGAAAAGAGGAATGGGGTCGGAAAGAGTAATGGTGATGATCGTGAGTAATCTAATTGTTTTGCATGAGCGACTAGGAAGTAACTTTAGTAAGCCAACCCCCCACCATACATGGCAGAGGATACCCAAGCAGATCCCGTTCAAGGTACGCTAAGACCCTGCTGGCTTGTGTATTAAAGCTCGCTCCAAATTAACAAATTAGGCACTCGAGTAAGTCAAGATGATTCAGCGGAGTCAAACCACCCCGAATGGGATTTTAGCCTGCCACCCGTCACCAGTGGTGTTGGAGAATTCCGACCGGAAGAGGGGATGACATTGAGCTTTTCAATGGCGAGGCTTGTTGTTGGCCTACAGCAGGGTATCGACGACAGTAAACTCATTCAGTACTTTTCATATTATCGGCCGGACACTGTCTCGCGGAGCATTAACAAAACCGTATTCGGATACCCTGGAATTTTTTACGCAGTCGCGACCAATGACGAGAAATTGATAAGGACCTGGATAAAGTATGGGGGAGATCCTAATGCCGTGGAGAAGACACATGGATTTCCACTTCTGGCGTTCGCCATTTTAAATACTCTCAATGTTCACAAAGACACTACGATAATGACCACCACGCTCCTTAGTTTGGGCGCGGATGCTAGCGTTATTCCAAGAGCCTTCTTTACCCCATTTCTACAGGACCCACCAGTGGAAGGTCCAGACCCACGAACAGTAACGGATATGGACGAGCCGAAGAAGAAATGGTGCAAACGATACATCTGGCCATCGCTCGCCCGAGTAACCAATATCTCACAAAGATACTTTCTAGAAAAGACCATCAAGGATAAACCGGCATCCGCACGTCAAAATCAAGTAGCTCTGGCGCATAATGCGACGGAGCTGTTGGGGATATCATACTTCATGATTGGACAGGCGACCGCCGCAAGCTCTGTTATTAAGAAGTTTCTCACCCACCTTGCGCTACCGACCAGCAAACCGTTAGTGCTTGTCTTTGCCGGACCTAGCGGCCACGGGAAAACGGAGTTGGCAAAGCGCCTTGGTCAACTCCTGACACTAGAACTCGAATGCGTCGATTCCACAGAGATCAGACGCGAGTCTGATCTGTTCGGACCCAAGCAGCCATATGTGGGACACGAGCAAGGCTCCCCGTTAAACAATTTCTTAACACGAATGAGCGGGAATCGAGCGATCGTTTTCCTGGACGAGTTCGAAAAGACAACGCGAGAAGTGCAGAATGCCTGCTTGATTCCTTTCGACGAAGGTATGAATCTTGCCCAAATTGTGATAGCGCACACATCACTAACTGGCCAAAAGGGAAGTACGTCGACCGAAGAAACCGGGAAGCTGTGGACTGTTCAAAGACAATCTGGATCATAGCAACGAACGCGCTAGATCGGAAAATCGTCGATTTTTGTGAACAGAACCCAGGCGTCCTCACAAACGACGATCAAGATAAACATGCACGACTAATGACCGACTTGGGAAAGACCCTGAAGAAGCAATTAAAACATACTTTCGGAGTATTTCCCTCCTCCGCCCTTGCCACATTTTTAGACCCAAAGACATGCTAACCCCCGCCCCCAAAGAACCCCTTGTCCGGTAGAATTTCAGCAGTCCTCCCCTTCCTCCCTTTCTCCCTCGGCGAACAAGCAGTAGTGGCACACAAATACATCCTCGAACTGAAACACAAAGTCCTGACACCTGTGAACCTCTCCTCGGGGAAACTGGTCGGGAGAGTACTCTTGCACATCAAGAACGACGGTGCCGTCTGCAAAGCTGTGGCAACGGAAGGGTATGATCCGGACCAGGGTGCGCGTTCGCTGCAGACTGCGGTCAAGACACGTATCGAGGAGGAGCTAGTACATACATATTTGGAAGAAGACGAGGTTATTTCTGAGACGCAGCCTCTCGCGGATTATACGGTAGATATTCAGCAGGATGGGACGTTGTTGATATTTAAGTCTACGGGGGCGGAGAAGTCTTTCGCGGATTAGACTTTTCTGGGGTTTGCTTTTCTGGGAAGCTTTCGGTAGCGACGATTAAATTAATATGATACAAGTTTGGAGTCTCTTGGTAATGCAGGGGATCACTGTTTTGGGTTGACTTTGACCTCGATATATCCAAATTCATGTCGGCTCACTCGATAGGGTTAGGGGAGTCGCGCTCTACTCGGGGGGTTTTGGAAACAATACTTGTAATAATTTACGGCTGTGAATGGATCGTGCAATAGGAGGGGATATTGTGATGACAATATATGGAGGTATGCGGTTCTGTTAGGATGCGTACATCATGATTTGATGAGTCCGGCTTCCACCATGGTGAATCTATTTCTTGTCATAATCTGCCACGATCTCTCCAACCACAGCTCCTGAACGACGAAGTCAGCGGATTCCTTGAAGTTTCTTGCAAGCGTGAACCTCTGAGCTCACCTTTACAGACTACTTTGAATGAAATCGCCGCTTCAAAGCTCATTTCAAGCGCGTAGTCAACCTTGTAGTAAGACCCTGCAGAACATTGTACCGTTTCCCAGGTCTCCAGCGGAACGGAGGTTAAATCTACCTCGATACCAGCTAGAACGGAGCATTCTATAATACATGTTAGCTCCCTAGAGGAAAAGAGTGGAAGGAGGGGGGGTCGGGTGCAGTACGAGAGTTTATAAAGTCGGGAGCATCCCCGCTACTGGTATACGTGATGAGCTCTTCCGTGAAGCGAAGCTGTGCGGTATCGGTGATCGCGCGGTAGAAGGGGAAGTTAACCACCATCGTGCTAGAGAACTCGTCTCCCTAGTAGAAATTATCGGTAGAATTATTGCTCAACGGGTCGGGGGAAGTGCAAACTTACCCTTTTGACGTACCAGTTCATTCTCTGGGCACAGAAGTAGCGTTGTTCTATGTCACTCCATTCTCTGTTGCAGGCGTTAGTTTTCTTTCACAAGTGGGGTATGGGTTTGGGGGGATACTTATGCTGTGCAGCTTCGTTTGCAAAGTCGCCAACTTCGTGAATCTCCGGTTCCCAAGTTTGTCTATACTCAATTCCGTAGAAGTTTCTAATCTTGCGAGTGCTAACTATATCGCCTTGTAGTCCGCGTAACAACGCTCCTCGAACTACAGCAGACCACCTTCACCCATCCACAACGTTAGTAAGTCTTAAGCAAATCCAGAAGCATCAAAATATGCACATACGCATTCACAGGCTGAATAACATCCGTTCCTTCCCATAATGGATTGCCTTCGATCTTCCTCCTCAGATACTCACTGCTTCCGAACCCACCCACCAGCAAGATTGCGGAGACCTTATTTTCGCCCGGCAGCTCGGAGACAGCTTCGATTTGCTCTGCTATGAGCATGACGATGCGATCAATGACTGGGTCGAACACCTCCTCCAAATCCTTTTGCCTGATAACCAGGCAGCCGTCTCGGACACCTGATTCTTCGCTGTCCGGGATACCGGCAGGCACTGCACTTGATGTTAGTGCTAAATAGGGCCCTAAATATAGGGAGTTGATTAACCTTCGATAGTGTACTCCTTCTCATCTTCGAGTCCATGACCAAAGTCCGTTTTGACTTCTTCGTTGAAAGCTCGTTGGATCTGGTAGGTTTAGAATATGGTTCTTTAGGGAACGGAAAACACACCTCCGTCATTCCTTCGACATATGCTACCCTTGGAAGTGCATCTAGATATTTACCGATTTTCTTTGTGACGAAGTCTTCAAATCTTCGGTTTAGGTATACAGATCCGCAGAGGCCCCCTGTGCCTAAGGTTGCCTCCTCAACTTTAAGGACCGGTTTGGTATCCAAGACTCTATAGGTAATAAGATCCTATGGTCATCGAATGAGCCGTGATACAAAATAATAAAGACACCGACTAATTAAGCTCTACTTACCACAGTTCCTCCACCAGCATCACAGGTCAAGAATATAGTCCCCTTCTTAATCGAATATTCGGGTAACTAGTCAATGTCCTGTAAATTATACCATCCCACGAGTATACTCGATAAGCACGCTTACTGTAGTAAATGTGTATACCGCCGCTGCCTCAGGCTCCGTGATCAATGAAACCTCTCCTGCAGAGCAGAACCCAGCATCAACAGCGCACTTTAAGGTGTCGCTCTTGGACTTATCCGACCAGACAGCTGGTACGGTCAAGATGTACTCAACTGGGGTTTTATCCACGAATTCTGCCTCTCGGTCAATCCATTGGTCTTATACAAGGCTACTGGGTTTACCTTTAGTCCAATCGGCAATCATACGATCGGCTGCTGCTTCGCAAATGGCCTTGAGGAATAAAGTAATTCCCTCAGTCAATGTCCTATCTGGTGGAAGACGGCCAATTCTTGCTGTAAATTTTGCTAGAGATTGGGCCGATTGAATCTGGGTAGGGTCCAGATACCTACTCTCATTGTTAGTTACAGTTAGGAAAAAGGATTTTAGGAGATAAAGACCTACAATTTCGAAAATGATATTTTCTCGGGGTCATTTTCTACCTGAAATCCCCACCTGAACCCACCAGGCGCCGAGGAGTCAAATTTGAACTCCCTAAAGCAATTAGCTATGCGTTTCTTAGGTCGTAAGGTTGGCTTACGAAGGAACTTTCTGGGAGCTCTGGTTCCCTTGTCCGGGCCAGTGATCCTCGATGATTTCTACATCCACCTCAGAAGGCTTCTAGATCAGCATCCTTGTTCCAAGGCAGGATCTTATTACGAACCTCCATGCCCGATTGGTAGTAGGCGTAGGCAACCCCCGAGTATGTTGTACCAAAGTCAATTGCGCACTGTTTTCATTTAGTGTCAGGAGAGTAATCAATTGGGAACTCTAGGGAACTCACGATAATCTTTCCTTTCGCCATATTTCTTGAGTAGCGGAAATACTGTGATGCAATTTCAACCCAAAGACAAAGCACAGCCTTACGGTATTTATGTCGAACCAGGCACTGTAGCACAAGGGATAGTACCACACTGTCTCAAAAAAAAAAAAGGCCTTCAGCCGCACACATAAAAAGCAAGCACCAACTCCTAGTTTTACTCACCCCCCCGATTCGATGCTGGTTCGGTATTGAACTACTCAATAGCCTCTTTTGCATTCCCACTCTAGCAATCGGTTCATCAATCAGTTTATCAATTTATCAATTCGCCAACCAATTAATCCATTAGCCATGACCGATCCAGAGCAGAGAATTCTCGTGAGTAGCAAATCATTCCCGCGCTGAGTGAGAGAATCAAGTTAATTTGATGAAAGGTTGGAATATCACTTGGCTCAGGCTCCGCTTCCGCCGCGTTTTTGTTGTCGGGAAAGGTATTTCCCAGGCTCAAGAACTACCATAAAGATTGAAACTGGACTGATGAGATAAGAATACAAACACTCAACCAACGGTGATAGTTGGCTATCCAGGAGCAGAAGATCCAAAATGTGCTCTCGTGCCGGTAAAATTTAGGCCAGCAATCGACGGGTTATCCGAGCCATTATGGGGTTACCAACTCAAACCGGACGAGAAATGCGAGCGGTTGCTGAGTTTGTATGTTCCCTAAGCTAAGGGTTTTAGAAATATTTTTTTGATTCCATAGCTTAGGAAAGTAGCAAATAACTTGGGGTCGGCCACAGAACAAAATATCCTGGAAGAGTTGAGCGTTAAGAACGGTGGTTTTACCACCCACGGAAGCTGGAGTTTGGATAGGGAGAAGGATCAGAAGAAGTTTGATGAAGAGCATCTCTTAGGATTTTTGAAAGCAATAAAAGCACACATTATCAAGAAAGTTGCTTTGGCTTTTGGCGCTGGTATTTATCATCCTTCCCGTCATCAATACGCGGCTGACGTGCAACAGAGGCATCACAAAAGATCCCAATACAGTTAATCATAACAATACCTCCTTGGTGGACAGATACCATCTCTTCACCTTTCGAGGCCCTTCTATCAACCCCTGAGAACCCCTCTACAAAACTACTATACGAACCAGAAGCGTGCTTTGCCCATTATCTTTCTCGCACGAGGGGTGTAAAGATAGCCAATGGGGAATTATTGACAGTATGCAATATGGAGGAGGAAATGATTACTATTAGCCATTATTCAGCGGACTCTGTGATGCCTGTGATGAAGCTGGTTCCGAAACGATGTGATGTCCTTTTGAGCGGTAGTAGTGATGTTGGCATGAGGTTTGTCGAATTAATGGAGAGGAGGTTGGAGGGCACAATTAAAGAGTTGGGAGTTGAAGCCGATGAAGTTATTGCTCAACTAGATAAGGTAGGGATAAAACATCTCGGCAAGATTTTTCATACTTACTGGTTTTTAGATGAAAGCCACTTTTATAGACAAGGTATTATCGCTCCAGCCACAGATGAGTCATAACTAATCACTCACTAGTTCCTCCCAAAATTTGATGGGAAGAAGCCATACAAATTCCGGTGTAAGAACCACGAATTTCCCCAATTTTTCTCCCATAAAATTGACGCTTTCAAGTGCCCTGGACCAATGCTCCTGACTCCCCGCCCTACATAGTGTCGTTGACGATGCACCTCGCCGTCGATGATCTAGTGTCACTATTTGAGCCAAGCTTTAAGAAGATCTATGACTATCTCAAGCTTATGGCTGACACGACTAACAAGAAAGTATCCATTTTATTTGCAGGACCGCTAAGTGTCTGTCCATTTTTACAGAATTATATTCAGGATTACATCAACAGGAACAGCGATAAAATGCAAATATTAAAAACAGCTGACGGGTATATACTCTCTTCTTGAAGTTGCGGGGAAATGCTAATGAAATACTTGGATAGACACAGCTCAGGAGCTAGGGGAGCAGCACTCGCGACGGATAACAATGTTAAAAAGCATATTATAAATGTCCGCGGCAAGACAAATGAAGTCAAAGCCTTCCGTTGGGCGGGTTCTCGCCTTGAGTTTCTACAAGAGTTGGAAGATAAGCTCGAGATTCGTCGCCAAGCCTTATTAAGCGCAATCAAGCCTTCCCGTGAGATATCCAGGGAATATGTACGCTTAATCAAGGCTTATGAGAGACTGCTCATTGAGAGGATCCAACGACAAGGCTATTCAGCGCCCACGATAGCGGTCTTTAAGGCTATGGATCAGGTTCACTTAGACATGAAGCGGAGTGATAAGAGTAGGGAGCTGCGAGTGAGGTTCGAAGCCGGATATGTGGCGGAGAAGAAGATGAGAGTTCGGGGACCCGGATTAAAAGCGAAGGATTTTGCAGCATTACTTGGAGATAGAGAGGCCACCGAGTTTCTGGGTGGGGGTCAACAAGCAGAGGTTCCTTCATCAAGTGTTCGCCCTCTAGCAAGCCCTTCCGAGGCTCAAAGCAATACGAACCAGCAATCATCTGGCTCACTATTTTCAGGGATACCCCAAGCTCCACCCTCCGGACCAGAAAATCCGGCATGGCCCGCAGCCAGGGCGCCGGTATTCTCTATCCCCTCCACACAACCCGCTCCTCCATCATTACTCCCTGCGACTAGAAGGGCTCCTGTGTTTTCAGTGCCGCCAGTCTCGGCACCGACACCAGTCCTGCCCCTAGCCCCACGTCCATCTCCCTCTCCACCAATTCCTAGAAGGGCCCCACTACCACCACCAGTTGAAAGGAGGGGGCCTGCGTTCGCTGTCCCAGCGATGCCTCCCACTCCAGCCCCCACACCACCGACAGTTATTTCACCTCCCCCACCAGCCCCACCTGCTTCTCACCCAGTGAGAGCTCCAGTATTCTCAGTGCCACCGATGAATTCAGGCCAAGCGCCACCAACAAGGAGAGGGCCCCCGGTTCATTCAGTGGCACCCATTGCTCCTGCACCCTCCACCCCGGTTCCACGGGCACCAAGAGTGAGAGGTCCAGTATTTGCAGTGCCAGTAGTATCGTGCGAGCCACCTCCTTATGAACCCTCCGAGATCCCCATACAGCCTCCTGCACGGGCGAGAACTCCTGTGCCGCCAGCCGCACCTACGGGTGCAGGGGCACGTGTTCCAAGGTTTGCAGTGCCCACTACGGTCCCATTACCTGCGGGAGGGCCATCGGGTCCACCCTCCTTGGGTGCCCGTGCTCCAGTATTCTTGGTCCCGGCAGTGGCGCCTGGACAATTGCGGGGTGGTCATGTTCCTCCGGCTGCCCCAACACCTTCTGGGGTGGGAACCCCATCATTTGCGGTCCCTACAGCTTCGCCTCCGCCAACAGCCCCACCACCAGCCACTGCGAGAGCACCAATTCCGGCCCCAACTCCGCAAACTAATGAAGCACCACCAGCATCTCCTAACCCTCTACCTTCTTCGGTACCCCTTTCGCCTCTTGGTGTTAGACTCCCGGTATTTGCGGTGCCGCCTGTGGTTCCCGCCGTAATGCCAACTCCGACCGAGCCAACGGGTCCGAAAGGCCCAGACCCAGAAGATCCGATGGAGCCCAATCCAGAAACACAACCTCCGAGGAAGGAGGTAACAGATTCCCCCCAACATCGATCACCAGTCCCTTCGGCGGGGCAAGTTTCGGTAGCTAAAGAGGAGACAATGGCTAGTTCTCCCAACGTACCTGCTACTTCCCCACCCGCACATGGCGAAGGTATCACAAATTCCGTAGCGACACCTTTGTGCGCTGCAATTACCGCTGGTAACGCGGATATTGTCGATCAGCTCCTTGAATCCGGCACGTCTCCTCACTCACTCGTCCGGGACACCCTTTCTGGTCTACACCTCGCCGCATCGCTCGGCCATAGTGAGATTGTGATGATATACCTAGGCGCCGGAGCAGATGTTAATTCTACGGATGTTGCTGGTAACAGTTCGCTACATCTCGCCGCAAAAAACGGGCACGCTGTTGTCGTTGAAATCTTATTCCAAGGTGGAGCAGAGATGGAAGCTGTTAACATGGCCGGGAACTCGAGCTTGCACGAGGCGGCGGTCGCCTCGCAGACAGAGGTGGTGCGGCTGTTTCTAGAAAAGGGCGCAAAGTTTGACAGTAAGAATCACGAGGGTAGAACAGTGTTCTTAGATGCTGCAACAACAGGGTGTAGTGAGGTTTTAACGCTGCTGATTAAAGCGGGAGCGGATGTCAAGACCTCTGACGCGGCGGGTGATTCCGCACTTCATCTCGCGGCTGCTGTTGGCGGCGAGGAGTTGCTTTTTATGCTTCTAGATCTTCGTTTGGACCCTTCAGCCAAGAATTCACTGGGAAAGATCCCATTGCATTATGCCGTCTCCGGCAGAAACGAACTAGCGATCAGGGTTTTACTTGAAATATATCTCGAAGAGACACCAGCAACCAGTTTCTTTCCGGAGCTTCCACAAAGGAAGTGTCTACCATTTGAAAATTGGTGCGCAAACGAAGCGAAGACCGCCTTGTTTTCTTCACTTAAACCAACCCCACATCAATCAATCGATACTTTAAAAACGGCCCTTCGATGGGCGGAATATAAGAACGACAGGACAATTGCTTCCTTGATAGTCGATAACATCTTCCCGCTTATTCCTAATGACCCAGATCCTACATATGTTCTTTCAGCGTTGTTGCATTGGGTGGCGGAAGAAGGCCTCAAGTTAGTTCTTAGGGTACTACTGGAGAAGGGGGAGCCGAAAGCGGACAAGTTTGGCTCAACACTGCTACATAAAGCTTCATTCGCCGGTCGCGCTGCAATTGTAAGTTTCCTTTTGGGGAGATTCACAGATCCCCAAGTTCGATCAGCAGCCCTTTTCATAGCCTCCTGGAGAGGACATGAACCCATCGTGAACCAGCTCCTAGACATAGGCGTTGATCTTGATTCCAAGAATGAGGATGGGCAGACAGCTCTCCATTGGGCTGTGATCGCAAGTGACATGAAAAGCGCGTTGCAAATCCTCAACGCACCAGGAACACGGCAGCGGCCGAAGAACAGAAAAGTCAACATCGGGATGGTTAAGCTTTTAATAGATCGAGGGGCAAAGGTCAATGAGCGGAATGGTGTTGAGCAGACACCTTTGCACTGGGCAGTTGTTAGAGGAGACCTCAAGGCCATTGAGCTGCTTCTAGAGAATGGAGCGGATCTAAAAGCGAAGGATGATGAGGGGGCGGATGTGATTGAGTGGGCAGCCAATTATAGTGAGACAGATGAGGTTTACAGGCTTGTCAAGAACTGGGAGCAGAGGTAGTGCCCTAATGGGGATTGTACTGGGTTGGTTGCATGGTGGCGTTTGGGCTGATTCGGAGATCGGATAGCTTGTATTTTGATGGAAGGTTGGCGAGCAGTTATTGCGATTGTACTCGTACGTGATCTTTTCATGTTAGCGTTTCGAGGAAAATACAATTTATATTCATGCTTTAGCGGGTATTGTAGGCACAGATACTCGGGGAGGTGCCATTAGATAGATTTTGACTTCTCGGGACGGCGGGCTCTCTAAGAAGAATGGCTCCCGCAAAATATTTTTTCTCCTTACGCTTGTTCGAGTCTTAGGTTCGAAGTTTACATTGACCTTCAGGAGAATGGTCAATATCAGTTAATAGGTTTACTTAACTGGAGGAGTACGGACCCTTGTGATACGGGATTCTGGAGGGTAGACTGATAGTATTCGATGCGCTTGATCGTGATGGACCTGATTGACATGCGCCAGGCGAGGACTTTTTCCTTCCTGTAGCCTATGGGCACTGAATCCGGTCCCGGGCAAACTCCACCACCTTGCCCATCAGCGTGCCATAAACTCGAATAATCGAGCCAAGTGTTATGTCGTTGGAACCGCCTCCTCTGGTATCATAAAGTTTGGTGCTTTTTCACTTTTCATCTCTCTGGGCCCAGCACTTTTTTTTTTTTTTTTTGCCATATTTTTCTCCCCTTTTCCAAAGTGCCGGTAGGGAATTCTCGACAACGACACGGTTCGATTAATTGCCTCCCCCACCAAAAATAACATTAGCAAATCCGTTCCCGGCGCCTTGTGTACCGGCATTGTCGTACAAGACTCAAGCCCTACCTCCCGTTATCAACCTTCACAAGCGATTCCAAGAGACCGAGCCAGTCCGCAATGTTTACCAACATCCCATCCTACCACCCCACAGGTTTCCCCTTAACTCTCCTCCCCATCCCTCCAGTTACTTCCCGCCCCATCTTAAAATGTTCCTCACACTGCTGCTACTCCTCTCGTTGACTCCCATCATCATAGCGCAAACCACATCCTCGAAGCGCGGCCTTGTGCATATCCCCTCGAGCGACCACCCCGGTGATGACAGCATATGGATAACCCCACCCACCACTCTGACATGGTATTATAACTATGGCTCTCGTCCCTCATCGTCACTCTCTTCGGGCAACCTCTCGTTCGTACCGATGCTCTGGGGTGACCACAAGAACACTTTCGTTGAGGACGTCCGCGGGCAGAAGGGTGTGAAGTGGGTTCTTGGCTTCAACGAACCGGATATGGGGAGTAATGTGGGCGGGAGTAACATTAGGCCTGAGAGAGCGGCGGAATTGTGGAAGAGGGATATAGAGCCCTTGAAGGGGGATGGAAAGAAACTGGGGGCCCCCAGTATTAGTGGGAGTCCGACTGGGATGAGGTGGTTGAAGGAGTTTGTCCCCCTATCTCCTTTTAACCGGCTCATCGGATGGATGGACGGCTAATTAGAGATGGTTGCGCTATGACAGATTTTTCAAAGCATGCAATGGATGCTCAGTAGATTTCATCCCGATACACTGGTACGGGAATTTCGAGGGGCTCGCATCTCACGTTGGCGAAGTTCGCGCAACATTTCCGAATAAGAACATATGGGTTACAGAGTTGGGGTGGGCGGATCAACCGCTGTTTGTGTCCCTCCTCCTTGCCTTACCCCAGTCATTCGATCACAATTAATCATTCTCACGACAGTGCCTCTACTCAGAGTTTCTTCAATGCCACCATCAAGTATCTTGACCATCTGGACTACGTTACTCACTACAGCTGGTTCGGAAGCTTCAGGAGCGATGTTAGTAATGTAGGGCCTAACGGAGCGATGCTCAATAGCGCCGGGAAACTTACGGATATTGGGGCTTGGTATCTAGGGCGTCAGGGAGAGGGGATAAAACCTGACACCAACAACTCCGCAGCAAGGGTCGGAAGGGGGGATTGGATGCTTTGGAGGATTGTTTACTTCATAATCAGCGTCCGGGCTCTTTAAACGGAATAGTTCACTAGATAACCGTGCTGTGGGAATAACATCTAATTTAGTAGAGATACGAGTTTCCTATTTCTTCCAGCGATTATCTGGGTTATCAGTTGATGGGGAAGCCAGGAAATTCGAAAGGATCTCGAGTTCGTGAAGCCTATGACAGTTAGGTGAGGGGTCTAGATATGATACCTCATCATGCAGAGTTCCTTGTTCGAAGCTCGAACGCCTTGAAGCCAAGAGATAGGGGTTCTTGACAAGTGCACATCCGAATAATAGCATAAGCCAGGAGGTTTCTGGTTTGTCCGCCATATTACCCTGACTCTGGGTCCCGCTAAATTACCATATTGCCCGAATCCCTCTTCGTGGGCGCAATGATGCTTCCACTGGGGACTCCTATCATTCAGCTACTCACTGTATCTCACTCGTGATAGCCTTTACCGTACTCATTGCTCCGTAGCGCCCCTGTGAACGTGACTTGTCTCTGAAACAGAGACATAATTCTGAGACTTCAACGGGTTTATATTTGCTCATAGATGATAATACAATGGTCATGTTCACAGACAACTATAAAAAGTTTGTGATCATCATGGCGATTGAGAATACCATATAAGTTACCTATCATACTTCAAGCCAAATATGGTTCTTCCTTTGAAATTTGTGGGTTCTCGGCACAAACAGTAGCTATAGGTCTAGGGCCACCTCCATCGTCATTCTAGTCGATAGCTTCTATCAAAGGATTCAAGGGAGGAAAGTCCTATCACCGTATCATGCCACTATTAAAACGTCCAGAATCGGATGGAAAACGAAAAGACAAATTTATCATAGGATCTGGTGGGGCATTGGGTGATAGACCATGACGCCCAACGCCTGTGGTAGTTATTGATGAGCTATCATTTCATATAATATCATGTATGGAGGATGTTGACCAACGCCATATGAACCAGCTATCCTATATCTGGCCTTTTTCGCTTGATGCAGAATCCCTATTATAGCTGTTTTTTCTCTAGTCCGAGATTTGATCCCGGGGCTCAAACTGATAAATCTAATACTTAAGCCCCAGGAAGCCCCGTTCTCATATCACACATGAAACCCCCCACAGTAACATTCCAGTTTATTGCGTGTATTACAAGGTCTATCCGTCTGTTTGTTGGAAATATAGTCCCAAGAACTCAAATAAACGAACTGTATACTATGTACTATTAAAGCACAGTACAAGTGCAGCACTAGTATAGTATCATACCGTTATTCCATTGTTTCCTAACAAGCTTCTTCCCACCGATTTTCCTGACAAGTGCTTTTTGCACTTTTCTCAACACCACATAATTATCACAAGTTTTTTCGTGTAACATGACTTGTCGGGTTACACGAGTATGAGACACCCACACCAACCAGCTCAGTGAGAAAATGGCTTCCTCTGCTGAGGCTGAAATGCCAGATAGGCCAGAGTCCCCGAGCACCCCCACACCTGCTGGCAGGGGGGCAGGCTATGGGAGCTATGGTGAACCGGAGGATCTGAACTTTAATCAGGTTCGTAAGATGGTAATCGATGTCTTTAACGCAGCGAACCCCATGAAGAAAACACCGGTAGTTGAAGCATTAGCGGAGGTCGATAGCAATTACTTCACCTGCGAGGCGGTAACAACCTACTCTATGCTTATCGCGCAGGCACACCAGATAAAAACCCTTACGGTCATGGTCCAAAACTTGACGGAGATCGTATAGGACAAACTGTCTACGTCCCAGCAAGCTGGCAAGGTGGCGGATGGAAAGCTGACTGCCAGAGGGGAAGCGAAAGGGAAGGCGTACGGGGCGGTTGCGGCAGGGACTGCAACGGCCGGTAAGGCAGACCCGGAAACCCCCAAAGGGGATAAGAAATTGAAAAAGAAGAAGAGGAAGGCGGATGATGGGCCTACGCCCCCCGAAACCGCCAGCCGAGAAACAACAGAGAGGAGAGGAATACGCTGCGGGTCGTGAAGATGGAGGGTGGACTACAGTGGAAAGGACCCGGAAGACAGCGAAAGTGGGACTAGCGAAGCGTAAAATTTTTGCTACGAGGATGACGGCCAAGCCATTGGTGAACCCAGCAGCGGAGGAAGTAAAGATAGCCCAGGCGATCACCAGAGTGTTAGTGGGGTGTGAATGCAATGCACCTACCAGCCTCCAAGTGGCCTCCAACAGAGTTAACGGCACAGTCACTGTAACTGTGCCCCCGGGGTCAGACTCGGGACAATATCAGAGATATCTGGATAAAATGACGGATGCCCTCAACGAGGTCAACCCGGAGGGGGAGCCAGGCTACCTCCTGTTCAGAAGGGTTCCGGCCGAGGTGGATATGCTGATCCATGGGGTTCAGCTTGATGCCCTCCCGGAGGACCCCACCGGATTAGATGAAGTCACTAAGATTTGGTTTAAAGACACTCACCGGATTGATGTCGCGTCGGCAAAGTTTTTGAAGCCAGCTGGGAGGCGTCGGGAAGGACAAAGAGCGGCCTCCATAATTGTGAGGATCCCAGAGAGTGAGGCGGACCGCTTCGTCCCAGAGGTGACTTTTATCGGAAAAAGAAGGGAGACCCGGGTCATGTGGCATGCCACACCGGCCACGCAGTACACGAGGTGCTGGAAGTTCGGACACCCGAGAATTGGGTGCTGGGCGGCAGTGGATATATGTCCGATCTGTTCGAAAGCGCACACTGAGAAAGAGCATAAATGCCCCCAGACATCATGCAAGGGGTACAGGAGATTAATCGGGGATTGTTGCGTGATAACGCTGGCGAAGTGCCCTGCCTGTGGTGGGGAAAAGCACTCGGCGAAGGACAAGGACTGACCTGCTAGAGTTAAGGCAAAGGCAAGAGAGCGCGTTAAGTATGACCAACGGATGGCTTCCCAGGCCGATGTTGGTATGGCAGACACCCGTTAGATGCCCGGTGGGGCGAAAAGGCGGGGAGTCGAAGAGAAGAAAACGCGAGAAGAGTGAGAATGAGTTTTGTACAGCACAATTGCAGAGGGAGTAATAGTGCTTTTATTTCATTGTTTCACATAGTTAAAGGTTTTAATGTTTCCTTTGTGTGTGTTCAAGACCCGCCTTTATACTCGGGAACCCCACTTAGGGCCCCCGATTATGAATGTGTTTTTCAAAGCGGAGATAAGATCCGTGTTGTTACTTATATTTCTTACGTGTGTTGCTAGGGATTTCTTTTGTGATTGTGCCCACGGTAGCAGATGTATTGTATTTGCGTGTTTTTACTAAAAGGTGTAACGAGACTCCGCTGAGTACTATTACAAGTAGCCAAACCTACACCCATACCGGAGTCAAGAGACTACCGCGGTAGGGCTGGCGGTAGACTTAGGTCTACCAGGTGGAGGTACCGGTGGTTAGGTACCTCAGTCGGGCATGCTAGGCCATACCAAAGGTACATAGGTCCTAGTAATGGTTGGGGGTTACCCTACTCTGTAGGGTAACCCAAGTAGTCAATTTGGGAGTTACCCTGAATTACTCGACGGAGAGTCCAGGTAAAGTTACCCTACCTTCGGACTAGGGTTACCCTGCTATGGAGCCAAGTTACCCTACCTTGAAAGTAACTTGTTACGCAGGACTTCGGGGGAAGTGACTAGATTGTTTGTCACGCGAAACTACATAGGTTGTTCGAATCTCAGGTTGTGCGGATCACTCCGGCACAACCAGTTGAGCTCCGAACAAGCTGTAACTTGGAGGTGTGGTGGCTAACACCCCCCTCCGGCCCCGTTATAAGTCCCTAGCGTCATGGGCTACAGCCTGAAGAGTTGCTGTGAGTCTAGCAAAAGTCTCCCAGTGGAGATGCTTCCATAACACCGTATACGTTCACGCCGTCCGTCCGACCGGAAGCTGTCCGCAGGATATATGAGGGGACAGAGGAGAACCTGGAGAATAGCCTCCAGGTGGTTTCGTGTAAAACGGACCAGAACTGACGGAGTAATACTACTTTGAAGTAAGAGTAGTATGTGAGGTTACCGGAGGCCAGTAGGCGAGGTAACCGAAGTCCGTTGCCCCGAAAGTGTAATAGTATTGGAGAATCGTTAAGGACTCTAAGACACTAGTCTAAGGTCACGATAAGACTTACTTCTAGGAGGGTTGACTGTGGGTAGCGCCTATTGGTAGTCAACCTCCGAAGGGGTCTATTGGGGGAGCTACGTGGCTATCGTCCGGAATGATATAGAAATGAGTAGAACCGGATAGATGTTCAGGGGCTGCGAATGCTTGTAGAAGACTAAGTGTATATGGGTAGAGAGTTCCATATTTGGTATAGTATCCGCACGGGCATGACAGCTCGCCACTGGCATGACCACGATATGCAGAGTTTTTACTCCTGCGGTTGCATTGGAGATGCAGCGGCTAAAACACTTCTATCGGGCAGATGTTAGAACACTACCGAGTGGTCTAGTTCGCTACGGAGGATCGTTGGTCCGACCCGTAGAGGTTGGCTAGACAGCCCACGGGAGTTGGGTGCTCGCGAAGGCAGAGTAGTGATGGGGAGTAACTGGCAGCATACCAAACCTACTTAAGTATATGCGAGTTCTCCTCTACTCTGGCAATCAACTACCTCTCGAGACCAGGACTTAATTGAGTAAAGCTGCGGCTTAACGATATTAAGTTTTACCGTTTTATTTTTTCAACACTCTACTGTTGATTATCTTTATCTTTACTTCTGAAAGAATACTTCGGTGCGGTCACAACCTCGGGATCCATCTTCCCAGAGGGAGCCCCCGTTACAAAAGGGGAGTGCTGTTAAGTGGTAGTCGTTCCTTTGGTTTAAAAAATATATAATTATAATAGGAGAGTGGAGGGAAGTGACACTGTCACACTGGACGCGGCCTTCAACGAAATGAACGAACCGACACTGGTGGTTGGCGACCTGAATTGTCACAATGCGTACATGGACCCTTTACAGCAGATGGCAGGTGGCGAACGCCGGCACGGGGAGCTGTACATGCGTACAGCAGCTTTGTACAGATATAATATTTTGAATACGCTGGGCATTTATACCAGGTTCCCGGACAACCCAACCTTACACAGACCTTCAGTTATTGATTACACACTAGCGAACGCTGCCATGCTAGCTGGGGTGTCAAGATGGAGGGATATTTCGCAATGCACCGGTTCAGACCATATAGCTATCCTTACCGAGATAAATAGTGTGGAGGTAGAAGTCGCAAGGCCCGCCCCAGACTGAGAAAGGATAGCACGGAAGACAGACAAAGGAGAGCCAAACCCCATTATCGAAGCGGCCCTCCGGAGTTTTATGGACGGACCTGGTGGATACAAACCGATATTGGAGTCCAACGAAGCGGTGAATAACTTTCAAAACAGCCTTAATAGGCTGATCCATTTGGTGCGGAGTTGGGCCCCTATGAAGAGACCGACAAAGTGGTCTAAGGCGTGGTGGACACCAGAAATCACAGAACTGAGGAGGATGTATACTGCTGCTGCCCGGCGGGTGAGCTGTGACGGGACAGGGGTATCCGAAAGAGATGAAGTGAGGAAGGTTTACAAGGCTACCCTGATGAAGGCGAAGAGGGAGCACTGGAATAATTTCCTTGCGAACATGAAGAAGAATGACGTCTGGACCGCCCATCAATTTACAAGAAAAAGGATAACGAGCAGGGTACCTGGGGGACCAGGGGTCACACCTGAGGAGACCGAAGAAACGATCATGCAACATTTCTTCCCGCCGAACGAACAGCCAATAACGGCGCCTGGCCCGACTAGACATTTGCTCACTGGGAAGGATAGGGTTACGTTGGAGGGGGTGTTGGAGGTGCTACAGAAATGCAGTAATAAGTCAGTCCTGGGGCCAGATTAGGTCCCGTATGGAGTGTGGAAAGAAATACACGGGGTTAACCAGGAGATTATCCCGGCTCTGGTGGAGGACCTGCTGACATGGGGAATTCACCCACCAATGCTGAAGATGTCGACTGGAGTGATACTCCCAAAACCGGATAAGACGAACTACGTGGAATTCTCGAGCTTCAGAGTGATTGCACTTATGCAGACTTTCTCGAAGATAGCTGAACGGGTAGTAAATGGGAGATTAATGAAGATTGCTTTTGATGGAGGCTTGTACTGCATAAATCAGACTGGGAGTTTGCCCCAAAAGTCAACAGTGGATGCGGTCATGTCGTTACGACACTGGATCAAAGCAGTCCAGTTCGCCAGAAAGGATGTCTCTACCCTTTTTCTTGACGTTAAGGGAGGCTTCGATAACGTGAATCATGAAAAGCTGATTGAAAAGTTGGTGGAGGCCGAGAAGGTCCCCGATTACCTGATCGATTGGATAGGAGATTTCATAGAAATGTGAAATATAGCTCTGGCCTATCCGGGTAGCCCGCGACGCGTCCACACAGTGCGATGGGGCATTCCACAGGGGTTGCCACTTTCACCATTACTTTTTGTCATCTATGTCAGGTCACTACACCTGGCGAACGGCTGCCAAGAAGTATTCACCTCGTCTTATGTGGATGATTTCCAAATAACCGTTGCATCCAACTCTTGGAGTAACAACACCGCAGTGCTGGAAGAGCAGGACCTGTTAAAGGTAGCCAGAGCCCAGAGCTTAGGGTTGTCCTTTAGTTTGGCGAAGACTGAGTTAATGCACTGGTGGAAGAGAAGGGGCAAGAGCCCACACTCGGAAGAACCGGTGAAAGTTCAAGCCTACGTGGTGAAGCCGACAGGGCCCCTGGTGCAGTGGCTGGGATACTGGCTGGCGGACAACGGAGAAACGTCTTCACACTTCACGAAACGGTTGGCGCTGGCACAGGCGGCTTTTCGGAGGATTAAACGACTATCAAACCCAGGGAAAGGACTGTCCACATATGGGGCGAGGCGACTGGCGAAAGGAGTAATACTCCCAACTTTGTTGTATGGGGCGGAGGTGTTGGAACAGTCCAGGACGATGTTAGATAAGATGCAGAAGTTCTGGAATAGGGTGTCCAGATGGATCACGAATGCTTTCTTTGCTACTAATATTGCAGCGTTATTGAGTAAGGCGTGTCTGGCGCCACTGTCAATATACGTGCAACAAATGAAGAAAATGATGGCAGTGCGGCTCATGACGGCTGTACCAGAAAACAACATAGTGACAGCGATGCTCCTGATGAGTTTCCCGACCCAAAGTCAGTTCAGGGTGGATACGAATCGGAGGTTAGCTTTTAATAATTATAAAGGGGGAATGAGGCCTAAGGTGTGGACCTCGACCTCCACGATGACGCAACAAGTCAGGCTACTGATGGTGTTAGGAGTACCCGATTCCGATAAGCCTAGGAGTACCCCAGGTAGGGTAACTTTACCCGAATTCGAGAATCTTAGTCTCCAACACCCCCCTCCGGCCCCCTTATGGGGCCCGCGCGTCATCATATACATCAACCTTTGTTGCGTCCTGTGACTATATGGTCACAGAATTAAAGGTGTCAGAATAACACCGTATACGTCGCTGCCGTCCGTCCGACCGAAAGCTGTTCGCAGGATATATAAGAGGGGACCTCTGGCAAGACCTGAGAAGTGGAACGAAGTCAATCCGTCAACTACCCAGGGAGTTACTAGGCTTCAAAGATGAGACATCTTTGACATGGGCCGTAAGTAACGGGACGTTTTCGCACAAGGTCTGAACATGAATGTTAGAAGGTTCGGGATAACGAACCAATGCATTCACATCCACCCTTCGACGATTAGAAAGAGTCTAGAGCTCCTGGAAACACTACCAAAGAAGCCAGCGAGCTTCGAGGAGTGTTGCAACTATGATAAGAGGTGTACCGCAGTTGCGGGACTTACAACCAACACAATACGAAGGTCCACCCCCTCTACATAGAACAATCAGGAGTTGCCGACCGAGGAATTATGAGATAATTCGATAGGATGGCCTCTCCTCTACGAGAAGAGAGTCATCAGAATGAATTCTATCGGTTAGTTGTTGAGTTATCACAACTAGAAGTCATCGGCTCCGGCATATCTGCAGATGCAGTTTCGTATCAAGACTGATCCTCTTGGTAACGAAAAGAACTATTGGAGCCAACAGAGTTCGACTTGAGAATTCGGCTACAGGTGTATAGACTCTGAGGATCGGAAAATTACTACTGGTGACAAGTATGTCTTCCAGGCAGGAAATAGTAATTACCGAAGATGGTGTGATGGTTTTCAGGGTCTCCTGGTGTTCGCACCATTATGGAGAACTCGACGTTGCGTACTAGATTTGAAGAGGTACATACTTTGTATGCTAGATAGACGTAGCCCGCGAACACTCAGACGCGGAATATAAATATCGAAGTGCCTCCCAAGCTTTAGACATCATCAAGCAACGGAGAAGAGACCTTAACAATATAATATTGTTCTTACGATTCTATCCTACTTTCTTGCACTCTTAGTAGTCATAAACGAAACGAGTTGCTTCTGAGCCTTCCTAGACAAATCTCCGTCTATACGAAAGAATTCCGATTGGCCTAGACAACCATAAGTCTATACCGGTTGTCTCCGCCTAACAGATGGATGAGGTGGCGGCAATGGCCGCTGAGATCTTTTCGGACCGGAAAATACCAATAAAACCAACCAAACTAGCCCAGGTCATGCAGGAAGATGCAGCCGCATATGAAAGAGATGTGGGCAAAGTGGGTGGGGTGGGATTACCCCCACTATCATCGATACAAACCCCCCTTCAGAGAATGCTGGAACTTCATGGTCTTCCTGAAGTTCCAGGCTGGTAGATTACATCAGATGAGGGCACATAAAAGTTACCTGGGTGCACAGGCAGATTGGTCGAACCAGGACCGTCCCACGATGTGTGGCAGATGCCCCTGAGAGGATGAGACTTGGGAACCTGTGGTGGTTTGTCTGGCCCTGTTAGGGGTGTGGGCGGGAAAGCGAACTGAGTGTTTTGACGTGGCTCCGGATTCGGAGCTGTGGAAAGGGGGTAAAAGGGGGTTGGATCTCGTGAGGGGTTTAATTTCTTATATAATTGAGGCTAGGGTCAATTTCCCGGCGAGGATAGGGGAAGTTCCTTTTACAAGAGGCACGGCACTGTTGTCGTAGGATTCAGAACTGCTTTGGACAGATTGACAGGAATGGCTCGATAATTGTTATCGTTAAATTGTTACACTAGGGGGTTGAAGTTTCTTTTGTTTAGGTTAGGGGGTTTTTAGGCCATACCTTCGGGTGCATGCCATGGATTTTCCTGTACGTAGTACGAATAAACCGCGGATTTAACAAAAACAAAAATTCCATTGTTTCCTAATTTAGGAAGGGAGTGAAATACACGGCAAAAGGAGAACAGTCCACCTCTCCGAGAGATATAAAAAAGCAGTGGACCTTATTAGAGGAGACAACTTGAGCGACATGGCAATCAGTTCGGGTATTCTTGATCAAAAGCATATTTGCTAACTAGCGAGACTTTACCAACCCGGATTCACCCTGACAGCATTGATTTACATGAGGCAGGCAAACACAACATAAAGACCCATCTACCTATCCTCCAGTACGGTATTGTACTGCACCAGCGCTTTTCCGTAGCCGAAGTTGAGGAATCGGGCAGAACAGGAGCGACCGAAACCAAACAAAAATACCGTACAGTACTCGTACAGTACAATCGAAACGGGTTGGATCCCACCCTGCAACACCTCCTTCACAGGAGAAAGACTAGACCGAAAAACAATTCAACACAACAGCAACGTGTGGATCAACGCTGGCTCCCCCCTCGCGGGCCCAAGCAAAATCGCCACCTAATTTACTCGTCTACAGAGGAGGTAGAGGCGGCAAGAGTCCTAGGACTGTGCACAGTATGGTACCTCCTTTTGCCTAGATAACTTGGTCCCAGTGCACATGGGAACTGTACCGTACTTTACGTTTCTGCAAAAAAGAAGACAATCACAAATTCCCACAAAATATAGTGAATGGTTATCAGACTATCTTATCTGATAGAGTACCTTCTAATTGTGTTGGAATATATATGATTTTAAAATCCGAGCTTTCCAAGACTGTTAAAAGCATGTTAGGGATAATTAAAAAAAAAAAAAAAAAAAATTCCTCTCCCTCATAGAACAATTCCTGAAGGTTGAAAAATACTATTAAAATATTCAAACATTTTTTCAGAGGGAAAAAAAAGTTGTTACAGGGACACAAATCCTACAACAGAGAAGATAAAAAAAAACCCATTGTGTTCCCACAATATCGCACTGTACGGTACTACCGGTATTTACTTACGGTACTGAGATCGCTTGTTATGGTATATATTTGCTTCTTTGATCAGATTTGGCATCCAGGACTGCTCAAGTTCCTGTAGCATTAAATTTTTCAGTTAATTGATCGCCTTATTTTTTTAGACTTTTCACAGCTTGTTTATTCGGTATTCCAAGGGAAGGAATGGCCGTGTATACCGATGGTCAGAAGAGGAGTTCCTTTCCTAGCCGTTGTACCTAGTAATTATGATACTTCGAACCTCCCTACTAATGGCGTGCCAAGCTACACAAGTTCCAAAAGGTACAGTGATCCACTCCACTAATTGAAGATTTATCGCTAGGCGCTTCTTGTCATGGATAGGATTTAAAAGTTCGCAGGAGAGTGTTTAGAATCAAGGAACCATGATGTCACCGAACAATTTTTCCAAAATATTTTGGGGCTCCCAGAGGATTTTCGCTCAGAGCTGTTGGCGGGAAGGGAGGCTTTCGGATGAAAAAGTGCCGGGGGTGAAAGGTTTTTCTGCTGCACGGCATTTATATACTTCACTACGGGTATCATACCTAATGATGTGTTGTATTCTTAAGTAAGCACCTTGCCGAAACTATGGCCACTATTGGGCCCTGTGCATCGTGGTGCTCACGAGTTTATCACTTGAGGTTTCAATTTTCAACCCGGCCGGGCACGAAAGTTGGTGAGCGACGGACGCGTCCGCAAAGTTCACATAATCTTCCAAGTGGTGTAATACTGGACCTTGGAGATGCTTCGCTAGCCCTCTCTTTCCATGGTCCACCGGAAAGTTGCGATAAACCCTTTCACAATGTCCCTAGATGTATACCCGGAAGCAGGTATCTGAAGAGCTCTTGGTGCTCTGCTGTTGTTAATGGGTTTTGTTATTGAAGCGCAGGGGGAATTTACGGACGTGGGTGTCCTTACGAGTAGGGTGCGAGCATAAGTCTGTGGAAATCTGGTATGATATATAGCTGGTCGAAATTTGGTGTGTAATGCCAATGATCCAGATAAGTAACAGAATTATGCCTAATTTTTGGTGAAGGAAAAGATGTCTGTAGAACTCTTGGCGCGGTGGCTAGAGCAAGGACCGTTAAATCAGTGGGTGAGAAAGTCCTTGGTGCCAGCCAGAGAAAGTTTTGCTCGAGTATCATACCGGTGTATAGACTTACCCTTCATACCCGGTACTAGTACCGCACAGGACGAGCCATGGAGGTATGATACCTGCACTTGAGCCGGAATGTGTGAAATTCCAACTCTCGTTTGTTCCACGATACCTCCCGCAAGAGTTGATAACCACGAGCCGAGTGTTTTGCCTAAGCAAGAAATATCGTCCTATTAGGATAAGTTTGTTTGCCACCCCGTATTGATTGAGATGCCTGTCTTTGCAAATGACGAGGAGCCAAACAGCCCCTAAATTGTGGCACGCCTGAGTGGGCTAGAGAGAATGACCGACGAGTGAAGTGCGGAGAAGGCTCCGACATTAGGGAGTTCCTCTCGAAACCTTGGCCCGAGTACAAACGCCCTTCTATACTTTCCAATGGTTATGATACTCCCATAGTCCCTAGTATAGACATATGGGTCTCGCCCGGCGTATCTTTTACCTTCATGGACTCCGATGGCAACAACGGGAAGAAAATCGAGGAGTTCTAGGCGTTCTAGGCTGTCTTTTTTCCAGATCTTACGATCAGGACTCTAAGCAGCACATCACCGCACTCGATAAAAACCATTTTATTCTACAGCCTCCTTCCGGCGAGTATTTTTTTTTTACAATCACTGGCTTATACCCAACACCGGAAAATACACCATGGCCTCAACCATCAAGTTAGGTTGAGAGATCAAGCTATAGGCATTTCTTTCGGTAATCGCGTAAAGCACATCATGATCGCCAATAAAGCGGGAAAGAGAAGGGAGAGAAAAGGCCTCCAGAAATCTACGTTTAAGCTGCCAAAACTCATTCGCCGAGTGCTGACACAGCTAGCGACTCAAGTCCTACAATCCGTAACGCGAACCCTACTGACAATTCACGCAAACATAGAAGACCGAGTTAAAACACTTTCTGATACATTCATCCAGAGAGCCCCAAAATAATTGGTCGGAGCCCCGCCTGCACCTCTCATTTGCTTTGGCCAACAACAGCTAACAGCTGCGACAACGGAAATCCCAACCTCCGGTGCGCAACCAGCTGTGCCCAACAGCATGGGAAAGGGCAACGAGACAAGCAGGTAGGCGAGTGATTCCACATGACACTCGGAGCTGAAATGAAGAGCACCCCCCCGGGCAAAATATCTTTAGCATCATGGTTGGGGAAATCGAGCCCCCCACTCTACACCATGGGGATAGATATCGGCACGGGAGAGTTTCCCATCGAGAAAACGTCAAAAATAGCGATCAATCGATAGGCCTGATTCTCGAAGAACATTGAAATTTATTTTTTAGCCTACGACGGCGGTCTGCTAGTTGTTTTTCCCCCGTTGGAAGGAGGGGACTCGTGGGAACTACCGTTCCGCATGTCCCCACCCACCCACAAGCGGTACTTGTGGTAACCCTAACCCGCACGAGTGACGACCGATGACAGCGAAAAACACGAGAAAAACGAGGCGGATGAGTGAGGTGACCGATCAGCAGTTTGCGAAAGGTTCCCCATGAATGACCTTTTCCCGGGATGGCGCCCGTGTGTGTGTAGTTGAGTCATTTACTATAGGCTACTCAGGGTTTTGTGTGTCCCGCGAAGGGGAGAGACAGGAAGGGAGGGAGATAGAGATATTTTCTAAGAGCAGGACTCGGGGGACAACGTGGCAAAGACGGTGGCCTTATTCGCGGTCAATCAGACCCTGGCTAAGGGCAGCGGGGTACGGAATGGTGCGATAACAACACCATCGAGTCAGGGGCTTGGTTAGTTGAGTGAGGTGGGGAAGGTATTGTAGAAGTGGGGAGGCGAGGCAAGGCGGAGGGGTCCGTGAAAGAGTACTGTACTACAGTGCCGAGTTATGGTACTGTACTGGCAGTCTAATCATTTTGGCACCTGGCACTTTATTCTGGTTATTGAAAAGCTCACCGCAGACCATGCCATGCAATCTTCCTTTTGATGATTTGATCTTTACGAATAACCGTACCGTAGAGTACTCATACTTTGCTTACACCAGCACAGTCGAGTATAGCACCCGAAGAGAGTGCGGTACGGTGAGGGACATCTGTAGCCGGCGCATGCGGACATTCATTCTGGCATAGGATTAGTATGATATGTTAATTTGCCAAGCATGGAATCCTCTAGGTTAATGCCTTGGCAAATATCTATCAACGGTCATGCCAAGGAAATTAATACTAATCAACAGGTCCAAGACATTCCCTTTCCCTTTCCAGTAGCAAAAGTCTTGACATGCTTCTCAGCCTCGAATATCTCCATGAAAACCCGAGAAATCCCCATTTCCCCTGTATCAATGTGTACAGAATCATCTTCTGCACCATCTAATAGAGCCGTAATTGCGGTTGAAAATCCTTCGGGGTTGAAGTTGAGCAAATGTTTTCTTGGCAAAGCACTCCCTCCGGCTATAACGTCCCTCACACTGGAGCTACTTATAGTACGGGTTTTGGTTGTGTTGGGGTTTAGCTACCGGTACGTAGTCATATGATTACCGCAACTTGCGGCTCAATTGGATCCTTGAATGACAGATCACTTGCATGTCCAGTCCAACCAAACGTTGGCATATAACCTACGTGTACTCGTACTCGTACTGTACCTGCGTGTAGATGCACCGAAAGGAAACGAAAGTGGAGCAAGGGGGTATATAACCTTATACCGCTACTGTGCTAACTTTTTTAACTTGTCGGCTCGCTGGCGACTCAGGTTCGACCACATCGCATATCGCACTAAGAACTTGAAAGAAAAAAAAGAAAAAGTGTACTCGAGTACTCTAACGCACGTCTCTTGGGGGGGGGGGGGCGAAAGAGGTTACTCTGGGGAAAAATAGAAACACATTCCTTCACTCTGCTTGACTTTTTTTTTTTTTTTCTTCCGATTTTTTTCGTCCCGTCTTGCAGTAGTGGGTTGTGTTGTTCGACCAGTTATTGTAAGCTTATCGCTCTCTCTCCCCGATGTGAGGTGAAGTGAGGGGACAGAGGAAGGGAGAGGGGGGAACGGGGGGGGGGCGCAAAATGTTTGTCCTACGTTTTATGCTGGTGTGTGGATTGTATGGACGACCGCAGTGGAGAACCGTACCGGTAGGTTTACTGGAGTAGACCAACTTACTCGTAAACTTCCCTTTTGACAAGATGCGGGAATGTCTTCGAACTAGTAGTGGCGGAGCATCGACCTCATTGATTCCATTCGATCTGGTCGAGTACACCCGCCCTATTGCACGTGCGGTGCAAAAGGAAGGCGGATTCTGAGGCTATTCTTTCTTTCATGTCGGAGAGAATCCAACCCTATTGGCTTTGTTCACTCATTGGGGAAACTTGACAGCCCGTTGGATTCATTGATTTCTATCGTGGGGTCATTGTTACTCATTTGATGAACACATGAAGGGTGTTAATTGTATCATGTGCTAGCTAGATAAGTAAAAACCAATTCCTCTCGTTTTCCCTTTCGCCCTCTCTCTCCTCTCGTCGGCTCCTCCCGAATACTTTCGTCCTCTCGTTGGTAATTTAGTCGCTACCTAGCAAGCGAACAGAGTGGTCCTGGAGACGCTCGATATACTTCCTTGCGCCGGCATACTTTCGCTACCCGTTTTCTCTTTTTTTTCCCTCTCCTTTCCTTTCTTGATCATTCATACTTTCTTCTGAACTGTTCAAGTTCTTTCCCGAGCGGGGTATGGTCTTTAATAGCCCCACATGGTTCCTGGGAATTGAGCTAAATTGGAAAGTAGTACTCGATTCTTTGAACCTTTATTGTTTTCCTTCTGGCAGAGCTGGACTTTGGAAGTCGTAGTCATGGTGGTATAATTCCCATTTTCCCCTAGGTCAAGGTTGCAATGCTAACTTGGAATAGGTAGAGGATGATGCAGCAACGCGGATGCACAAGGTATGTCTTAGACACTCGGGTCCTCTCGGGAGCCTGTTTCCCAGGTAATGATTCAATGGTTAACATATCAATCGTTTCCTCTTCTCAACAATTAGAAACTTGGGTATGTATCTCAATCCCCCCAAAGAATAACCCCCCAGCTCATAGATATGGCTCTCTCCAGTTACTACCTCTATATCTTCCCTGCCCTCCTCCTCGCAACCGGCATTGTCCGCTCTCTCTACTACTCCGTGCGTAATGCTCGCATGAACTACGCCATAGACTCCGAATCCCAAAACCCCGTAGCATGGCGCACCTACCCCCCCAGCGCACTATCAAACTGGTTCAAGCGCACAATCCAATACCCGGCGCTCTTCCGCGGTCGACACCGAAAGCCCATAGGCTGGTACACCTTCCCAACGCGTATAGAGACAATCCTGGTGGCGGCGTACTGGCTACTGAACATCATCTTCCTCGTCGTGAATCGAAACCAAAAGGGCCTCGGCGGGAAGAGTATCGACTCGGTGAAGCTCATTGGGGACCGGGCAGGGACGCTGGCGTTATGGAATCTGCCAGTGTTCTTCTTGCTCGCGGGTAGGAATGATTTTCTGGTTTGGTTGACGGGGTGGAGTTACTCCATGTTCCACGTATTTCACAAGTGGATTGCGAGGTGTGCAGTGTTGATGGCTGTGGTGCATTCCTTGGCGTATGCGATCTATATGTATCAAAGTTGGTATCCCCAGTCTTAGATAGTGCTCCCTCTCTCGGAAAGTGGAGACATTAGTAGAGCTAAGCTAATGAGGAAACAGTTGGACCCGAAAAACGAGGCTGGAACAAAACCTATTGGGTGAACGGCATAGCTGTGGGTCTTACCCCGACCCGCCAAAACCATGCGAGACTGTCGTGATTGCTAAGGGAATCTTAGGCAACGACGACGATGGGAGTAATCCTCGTCCTATCGCTATTCCCCTTCCGCAAGAAGGCGTACGAATTCTTTCTTTTCTGCCACATCATATGTGCAGCCCTGTTCCTAGTCTTCGTATTCCAGTACGCCCCCGTTCCTTCCCCATATTTCTAGATCGTGGAACTAATGATTTGGGGCAAAAGCCACCTAAAACTCTCCAAGACAAACTCCTACGACGGTTGGATCTGGGCTTGTGTGTCAATGTGGGCCTTCGACCGCTTCGCCCGCCTCCTCCGAGTGATAATCCTAAACGCCCGAGCCTTCTCCAAGGACCCGGCAAACCACCACCTCGCGCGGGCAAAATTCGTGAAGGGAACTGACATCATTCAGTTAACGGTGTATCCGTCGGCGGAGGACGTGGGGTACTTCCCCGGGGCCCACTTTTTCGTCTTTCTGACTGGAAGCTGGAGGTTCTGGGAATGTCACCCATTTACAGCTGCGGATTGGAGGCCTTCGGGGCCGACGCTCACCGGGATGCCACAGAGGACACCGTCAGGTGCGAGGTCGCTGTCCGAGAGTCTGGCAGATTCTCTAAATGGGTCCTTGAGCAAAGAGATTGGTATTAGAAGTGGAGCGTCGAGGAGCAGGGCAATGGTTGGGAGGAGTGGAAGTGGGAGAAGTACGAGTGGGAGGAACGGTGGCAGTGGCGTTAACAGAAGCGGCAGTGGGAGAAGCGGAGTGACGCGAAGTGGTAGCGGCCGAAGCGCCCGAAGCGGTATAACAAGAAGCGGTAGCGGAAGGAGCAAGAGCAGCAGAAGTGAAAGGGAAATAAGTAGAAGCGGGAGGGACAGGAGCAGAGGCGGCTCAAGAGATAGAACGAGACTCCGGGGCGGAGAATTAAACCCCGACGACCTCCGCGGTGGCGACCTAGGACTCCGCGGCGGTGGTCTGGACATCGAGGACGCCGAAGCGATCCTCGGCCTCCGCGGTGGTGGTGGTGACCTTCACAGGCAAAAGTCAAGAAACATATACATCGTCAAGCAGAACGGGAATCAGGGGAGCATATTCGTCGTGTCCGACACCGGAAAAGGTCGTCCCATCCTCTCCGATGCTCCGGGCGCAGATGGCATCGAGAGAATCGGCACACCAAGAGGCGGCCTAGAACGTAGCAAATCCGAGTTAGCCCGCAGCAAAGAACTAGCGAAAGCAAAGATCGCAAAAGCCCAGGAAGTAGCACGAGCAAAAGATGCCGCAGCAAAAGCAAAAGAAGCGATAAGAATCTACGAATTGACGAAAGCAAAAGAACTTGCAAAGGCCAAGGCCGAACTTGAAAAATTCAGGCAAGCAGTCACCCCACAACCCGAGAACCCAGGCAGCGAGAAGAGGCCTGCTTCTCCTGAAGCCGGTAGCGAGAGCGAAGAACCTCCTAAAGAGCCCCCCCTCAATAAAGAAAAAAAGCCAGTAAGGGCTATAAAAGAAGCCCCGCCAAGACCCGAACCATCGAAAAGAAAGCCGAAACGCACCCACTCCAAGACAGAAACCAGTGAAGAGCGTGCAGCAACGCGCGAGAAACGCGCAGAGAAGCGGCGCAAGCGCCTCGCGGAAAAGGATGAAGAGCCTGAAATTAAGCTGGACACCAACACAGAGGAGATCAATACTGGTGCGGTTGAGAAGTACGTCCCTGACCTCCGCGGCATAGACGAAGACGAAGACGACGACCTGGACCCGGAGAAACTAGCCTTAGAACTCGCGCTGGGTAACGACGACCTAGATGATGACGAAGATGAAGATGAAGGCATGTCTATAGAAAAAGAACTAGAAATGCTTAAACAGCGCCAACGCGAAGAGGCAGAAAACCGTCGTCGCGCAATAGAACTCGAAGAAGATCAAGGCGATCTCTCCCAGATCCTCCTCACCACGCGCACCGGCGGCTCCGTGAACCGTCCACCGGGGCACGGTCGCGGCCCGCCGCGGCCAAAACTAACCTTCTTGATAAAGCCAAGAAAAGGCATGACGGCCACACTGGCGGGCATGATCCGCGAGAACGACGAAGCGCAAAGGCGCCGGGGCATCACGAGGATTAAAGAGTTGGAGATAAAGTGCCTTATTGAAGGCGCCTACGGGATTAATCGACCCATGCACTTGTTCGAGACCGCGGTCGTGATTGCCGGCGGCGTAGGAGTGACCACCATACTTCCGTATTTGGCCGACTTTGTCGACCGCTCGCGTGGAGCTGGCCCCGATAATCGCACGCTCACGCGCCGGTTTGTCTTCGTGTGGACCGCGCGCGAGGAGGAGCTTGTCGAGAATGTCGTTGTCAAGAGGTTCCCCAAGGGTGTGCTCAATCGGGAGGATGTGAGTTTGCAGTTGTACGTTACGAGGAAGAAGGCCGAGGGGCAGAAGAAGTTGCCCGGCGTGCGCTATCGTAGGCCGAATATCCCAGATATCCTCGCAGCAGAGAGGAAGAGGTTGGTGGGGAGGATGGCGGTGCTCTCATGTGGGCCTTCAGTGCTCGTCGATATTACCAGGAATGCAGTTGTGGAGTGTTTGACACAGGAGAGGAAGCATGTGCAGTATTTCGAGGAGAGTTATGGGTGGTAGAGGGGAAATTCTTGTTTGCCGGTGTAAGATATTGATGCGTCATGGGGGGCTCTGAGTGACAATTTATGATTGTGCATATATTTTTTCCTTATTTGTTCCGGCTCGTGTCGTTTCATTCCTTTTTATATAACCTATAGCCCTTTGGGAAACCCTTTAAACAGTAATGAATGGATGAAGATATAACTTTCAAAATGATATTTTCCTACCAGTAATACAGAGCCGAGCCAAACTCCTGCAACACCTCTCATCGAGCCCATTTGTGGTGCCCCCCTCCGGTGGGAGCGGGGGATTGTTGAAATGCGGTCAAGAGGTATGCGCAATGCTGGTAGATATGCTGTTTCCTAAAGCTTTCATTAATACAACCTCCATTGTCCAAGGGGTATCATACCAACTCTGAGCTAGCAAGTCCCGAAAACTGCCTACCCCCAGCAGGGCCAAAGGAAAATTCCTCTGCACACCTCAACCCTCCACCAACACGGGAAGATGGTAAACACCATATAGAATTGCCCCATCACCAGAAGTTCCACCCCGCGGAAACCAGGCACATTCGAGTTGCCTGCCATGACTCCAAGTCGGAATTCAAGTCCTTGGCCTCCAAGTAAACCCAACCTTGAGGTTAAGAGACCCAGGGAGGGGGGTCTCACCGCCTGACTTACAGAAACCCATGGCAGTGCGTTCCCGATCGACTGCTAAAATCACACCCCCCGAGCACCAAAAACGATAGCACCCGATCGCCGGACCGCTCACGCTCTAAGGCGCTAAACCGGAGTGTTTCGTATTTCCTGATGATAGCCCCATCCCTACCCCAGACATTCGAACCCATGAACAGCCCAAGGGGTTTCTTCTCCGAGTCCGCGGTGTAAAGCATAAAATGACTTATAGGTGCTAAGGTCTCGAAGCCGCTCGCATCATCACCTTGATGAATTTGACGAAGTCCCCACTGCCAAAAGCATTTGACGCACCCGCGACTTCTGCTCCGCGTCCAAGCATACATCATCTTCCAAACTCACTTGAAGAGTTCCTGTATATATCGAGGCAACCCGACGGGATCGCTGGTATACCAAGCGCTGTCGAGAAGTGAGGCCAATTCACCCGCTCCCTCCAAGAATCTTGCTAGTATCCCGTCATTACCTATATACCATCCAGATTCCTACCTTCCCAGCCTGCTGTTAGTATCTCATAGATCCACCTCGATCCATCGCCCCCCCGCCCCATCCCACCCTATCTGGCAACCCGGCCTAAATACCGCCCCCCATTCACTATACTTTCCCCCTCGTCCCATTGCCAATCCATTCCCCTAGAGAGCATGATATCCCCGGTACAGTGTTCCATAACGGCCGGTTTATACTCCTCACCACATCCAATGGATCCGAGTAAGTTTGATACAGCAGTAGTAGAAGAGAAAAACACTAAGTCACGTGAATCTCCCAGTTTGAGTAACTCAACATTTTGAGTTTTTAAACGAGACTACGAGTAGACTAGCGTTGTTTGGTTGTACTTGTATACTCGAGTACCGTACTATAATAGCGTAGGGAAATTTATCAAGTTAACTCCGATAACGGGGAAAAGAAAGCATGGTAGCACCAATACAATGAGCCAACACAAACGCGAACAAAATGTGGAAAACAAAAAGATAGTAGAACCCCTCTCTGCCCTCCCAAAAAAAAACATTACATTACTGACAAATCAATGAATGTAGGGGGATGAAAAGAGGAAAAAAGAATGGCGGGAGGGGGGCCGCCGAGCGTTCTGGCTCAATATGTAAACCCCGAACGGCCCAATTTTCGCCTCAGCTGCAGGGAAAGCTCTAAACCCTCTCGCGCATTGCCATCAATCACCATCAGCCACCAACGTATACTATTCTCAACCCTGCTCCAGAAAGGAAGGTGTTCTAAAGTTCCGGCTGCTTGATCAACCGACGCATCGTGGAGATCTCTCTCCAGGATATCGCTCATACCGTGGCATATGGAGCATCTGAATTGGAGAAAGGGTTTCGCCCCTACCAACTTGAATGTGTTGATGAAAAATGAAAACGAAGGAGAGATCAGAAAACGTTAAAAGTATTCCGACTTTCCCTGGCAACTTGTGACGGCTGGCCTAGACGGTTTCGCGTAGGTGGAATACCAAACAAAGGAATTGGCCACCTCCTCGCAATATCCATTCCTTGGGAAAATCTTGTCAGATATCGTCCTACCGTGACCATCCACAGCGTGCAAATCTGCCCCATGATCGGCCAGCGCTTCCCATATAGCGACGTGGTTGCGCACGGTTGCGAGGTGCAGGGGTGTTCTTCCAGAGCCATCTCGTGCGTCCACATCTGCGCCGTGATCAAGCAGAAGCTCGGTTGCCTCTAGGTTTCCCCATGCCACAGCGGCGTGAAGGGCTGTGTCGTCGTCGAAGGTTTTGGACCGGACGTCAACACCTTGGTCTAGCAGCATAGATATCATATCTATGTAGCCGTGTCGGGTGGCCCAGTAGAGTGCTCCACCATCTCCATCTCCGAGAACTAAGTTGGGCCCTTGGTTTAGTGCGAAGGAGACTAGTTCGTTCTTTTCAGGGTCGTTGGAAGTTAGGCGGGACATAGAAAGCTCCCTGCCGTCATACTCCATCCGAATAATAGGCACGGAATAACCTTTCGTAAGGATTCGACGGACCAGTTGTTCATTGCCGAGAGCTGCTACCCAAAAAAGCGCAATGGAAGCATACTTTTCGCTCAGTGCAAACTTTTGAAGTGTAGAAACGAGTAGCTGGGAGAACCGACGGCATGATCGGATGAGGCAGGTCAGATCGTGAGGCTGTAATTTCTCGGCTACTTCGACGATGAGTTCGTTTGGTAAAGTAGTGAGGGACATCTCAGCTTTGTAACGCGGGTAGAGGAAGTGACGAGAAAGAGATGAACGAGGAATTGGGGCATAGAATTATATAGTGAGGCATTCGTCAGGTGATACCCCGTTAAAGGCTCCGACCAAAAAAATGACCGTTGCAAGCTCAAGTTGTCCAGACGGTTGGAGCTATTGATCGACGTCGCCTAAGGCTGGGCGTCTGCGGGCTTGTCTTTTTGTCATCGACCGCAGGCAGGAAGGGCAGATTGGTGCGGTGGGGGCTGAATTATGATAATAATAAGATTATTATTATAATTTACCGGTACGAGTACTCTACTCGAGTATGGTACTGTACTAGTACTGTACAGCCTCGGTATCCGATCCCCCGCAAATCTACCGGTGTAAAAAAACACTGCGAAATACTGGTCGTGCATAGGGCAACGGAACAAAATATGCATGGAATAAAAATGAAATAATATTATAACGGGGGAGTTGGTATATGCAAAGCACAACTGAAAATTTGTTGAAATTTCCAAGAGCTTCACCAGATCTCTATGCAGGTATTGTTGAAGGATTACTAGCACGTTGTGGGTATTTCCAGGATTGGAGAAAAAAGTAGTACAAAATTTTAGTCCTAAACCTTTTTGTATAATTATAAAGGTTTAATCCATCACATCTATCATAATGATAATATTATTATCATAATAATATTATTATGAGGCTAGTTCTTGGATAGCTTAGATAGATATTATAACTTAGATTTCAAACCCTTACAGTAAGGAAATTGGATTAAACACACTTTATCATAGATCCTACTATCATACTATTCTTGAATGCGCAGGAAGACCTCACTCTAAACAGTTAACCTCCTGAATGTGAATGTTGCAAGCATTTTGCTCCAAGTATTGATAAGAACCTAGTTCCAAAGGAGGAATATTAATTCCTAGTGAGCCTGAGGGTTGTGTTTGGGAGTTGTTTTGACGTGTATCAAAAAAGTTTCTCAATTTTGCGAGTGTTCCCTAGAATATGCTTGTCACATAGTCTACAGGTTCCTGACCAAGAGGTGGATGAGGCTTTGGCTAAAACAAATCACCCATCCATCTGATCTAGTATCTAGATAGAATTCTGTATGGAAGACAACTAAGTTACATAATATTAAATATCACAGATGGGAGTCTTTGATAGAAACATTTTGCAATACCAACCTGGAGTGAGACCTAGCATTTCATTATAGGGTAGGACCACTGTATAACGGGGTTACCATAAATTGCGTCCTGGACTAATTTGTCATCTCCTCCTATCACCCTTCTGATCATTTCGGCTTGCGCTCACAAGAGTGACCAACCTACCACCGACCACCTTCTCGTATATCGATCAGCCAGCTTTTTCAATACTGCAAATGACTGCTCACAAATTACTAGGCTAACTCTGGGTGTACCTACAACGTCTACCGAATACCTTACATACTTGCCTCTGCTACCTTGGTAAACTAAAAGAACGCTACCAGAAACATGGGGATATTACTGGCTAACACGATGTAGCGGGGTAATTAACTTCCTGTGCTTTTTTAACCGTTGCTGGGAAATCGCCTTTTTACACTTTGAGAGTTCTTAGTACCTTAATAACAGTACTCATAAGGCTGCAGCACTGTACTTTGCCAGAGTTTCTGGGTCGATTCGAGTGAGGACAAATGCCTCCAATCAACAGGCCATCAAACCCCGAATAGGGATACTCTAATAGACCCTTCCCATAACTCTCCCATACCTCATCTCCTTAGTGATTGGCTCCGTCCTCCAAAACAAAGAAAAACAGCGCCTCTCACCTCCGCAAACCTCTCTTCACCTGTCTCACCGCTCAACGCTACTCAAATTTCGCAACTACCATCATTAAATTCGCCACTACAAGAATTTTCCACACGCAATCATATGCCCCTACCCAGGAAGGAATGAATAAAAACGCCCCGGAATACTTTTTCGTAAGAGAAAATTTGTCACCACCATCCACCTCTCAGGCCCAGACCTTTTCGGCTGCTCCCAATATCGGGATCGCCACCCCATGAGTACGGCAGGGTTCTCGCGTGAGCGCAGGAGGGCACATAGATTCTCGCTCTTGTGATACCTGTAGCTGGGGTCATGGACTCGACACCTGGGGGGACGGGGGCTTATAGAGAGCTCCTCCTTTGTACAATTCTAAGAGAGGATACAGCTGCATCGTTGTACTAGTACTAGTACGGTATCCAAGGTTAGAAAGGGGTGTGGTTTCGGATTGATGGGAGGGTTTGAAAGTTGGATCTATCTGAAATGACATAGATCATGCCTCGCATGTGGTGTCAGTGCTGCAGGTTGGTAGATCCGGAGATTTTCTGGGACCCTCGGGGAATATCCAGGTAATTCCAGAAGCTATTGTTTGTCGATAAGTACTTCACAATAATGCACTCAGAGTTGGTCTCTTGGAAACCCAGGACTGGGCATGGTGACTGGCACTGGAGCTAGTTGAGATAGCCTATCATATGATGCTTTGTTTTACAATAGGCATTGCAACCAGAACAAACATACATAACAGTTAATAAATATGTAAGCAAAACCATTATAGTTGCTATTTTATCTGAAATTGTCTTATTTTTCTATAAAAACCATGTCAACCTCTATCTAGTCTTCCAGAAACTACGGAATTTTAAGATCTCTAATTAGTTTAATTCTTCTCTCTCCTTCCTGCACAAGTGTAAACCCTATTTTATTTTATTTTTTTTCCCTTGCTGACCTGTCTTGGCACTCCCAAGCCAGTTCTATATAATGGGGTCCCTCCCCCCTCCTTCTCTTCTTCTATTTTTCCTCATTACTCTCTTCAACTCTTTCTTCTTTACTCACACATACATCTAACTTCATATCAATAGTACATCCTACCTATACTGCAATAGCCTGAATATTGCTACTTAATGGCATATCTCTTTAGCAAGTTATAATCATCTCATTTCCTTTCAATTTTGCATTCTATCTCCGATTTTTTTTCTTTTTTTTCTTTCCAGTCTATAGTTTTATACGAATTTTTAACAATACTATACTAACTATATACCCCACTAAGTGGGTGTTTAATCTAGTGTGGTGGGTGGGTGGGCAACCTGCCATACTAACCGAAAAACTCAGCGAGGATGGGTGGGAGGGCAACCTGCCATGACAAATCGGAAACCCTGTGGAGGATGTGGAATTTGGGTTTTTTTTGTGCCTTTGCTAACGTGAGTAGAATAGGAATATAATAACATTAATAGGAGAAGAAATAATTTGCTAACAAACACAGTTCTGGTGTAGGGACAGGTTGGACGGATATCCGTGGGCTGGCGGGTGGGAATATCCAGATAGAAGCTGGAAAAAATGATTGGTGAGTCAAGCACCCCTCCCCCCCCTCCCTCCACTTTAGAGGAAAACCTTTTACTAACAGATAGAATCACTTGTATGTACATGGTGGGAAGGAAATATAGGCGGGCTGGTGGGTGGGAACCTACTAATAAAAAATAAAAAGTTATATCAGGTAAGTGACTCTCCCCCCAGAATATACTAATACAAGCAGGAGAAAGATCCAAATGGACAAATAAAACTGTGGGCAATCTGAGGGATTTAATACATACTCAAGGGATGATAACTTCTAACTCTGCCCTGATCCTTGAAGATTAGTGGATGATGAGAAAATAGATACAATCTGATGAGTATTTTTATTTATTGATTGTTTTGTATTGTATATAAAAAAGGGAAATACATACCATCTGTTGTATATCTATTAAGGATTACCAGTGGTTGTATAATAATATAAATCTGAATAACAGAAGCCACTGTATTGCAAAATCAAGTCTTCTCTAACTTGGTTTTACTTTACATGTGCTACATTTATAACTTGAAATAAAAACTTAATTAGTTGGACAGTATACTACAATGATGTTAAAATAAAATACAAAATAAAGAGAGGTAGAGATTAGTGTTTTGTAGCCTATTGTAGATTAAAAATATATGTAAGAAATCAGAAACATCTGAGGATATTTCAATGTCTGTTTATTAGATAAATATAAAAATATATATATATATAAGAATAAAGAGAAAAAAATGAGAGAACTTATAGATACAAGTACAAAGTAAAAAACAGTACCCCAACTATATGGCAGGACTGCAATACTGCCAAATCTCCCTCAACTCTTAGTAGGTAAATTCTAGGCAGAAATAAGAAAAAAAGCATGTACTTAAGAGAAAGCTCTTAAGACTATATAGTTAACTATAAACTTTAAACTCTTTTATACTTGATGTGAATAAAAATAGCTTGCAATCTAATAAAGGTTTATGAATTAACATAGGAAAAAAAAAGTTTACTATTTTAATATGCTAGCTACCAACCTACTATAATAGAGTAGGGAAGAGAGAGTGGAAAGGTTTACTGCTATAAAGGCAAGAGAAAAGAGTATAGGAGTAGTAGTATGAGACTAACAGTAGACTGAGATAGAAAATAAGCCTAGAACACCGCTGGAGTGAGGGGTTTTGCGCAAGGTGGGGGGAAGAGGGTAAAAGTTGTCGTGTCGCTGCTCTGGGCTAACTTTTCTGGAGAGGTAGGGGCGGGAATTATCCTCCCATCAGCAATCGACTTCTTTGCATTAGAGCTTATATGAACCATAGGCGGTCCGACACTCAATGACTCCGCTTTGATCAACTTGCTGAATATATCCTGCTACGCCACTGTTGTCTTCCAGAGCCTCTCCATGATCTTTAAACACCACGCGATGAGAAAAAAACAGTACAGTCCTTGTTCAACCACAGCGTCAGCGCAAGTACAGTACTCAGATCATCCATAGCATTTAGGCAGTAGGAATGACAATGCACTCTGACAGCCCGGTGGTTTCCAAAAACCTATCATCTTTATTATCAGTTTTATCATGTCGAAACAGTATAGAAAGATAGGCCACCAATTACTGTATGGACTTGTTTCCCCAATTATTTAGCCACGGAATCCAGTTTGAGGGTGAGGGGTGACGGACTATCCAGTGATTTATGTAATGCCCAAAGTAGCTCACGTTGTCAACCTTCCCGCCTTCGATGTTGCTCTCTGCGTTGAAAGCCTCGATCTATCCATCCAAATATTCAATACCTTCGGAATATGATCCCCTAACGCATCCTTCGTGTACCCTCGATCCCCTACCTTCCTTTGACTCTCGCGCTGTTTCGAATTCCGAGTAGTGTAAAGTTTATAACGTGGCCATGCAACATGATATTGTACCGAGGATCCTTATCCAGCCGCTCTCCATTTTCATCTCCCCCCAGCAGATACTAGTACTCCTGGCCCTTCTTCACCTGGAATATCTGTCGCCACGTACTCGCTCTTCGATGGGCGGTGTTAAATTACTGCCATAATCCAACAACAGCTTTCTTCGCATAAGTAACGTTTCATTTTGGGATAGAATGGGTTATTACCTATTCCAGGTGAGCCTAGGATGTTTATTTGTATACGCCTGGGGAGACTTCCTGGTTTTAACCTTTTAAGAAGTGAGGTGTGTGCTTTCTTGCAGCCTGCTTGCATGCTTTGAGAGTGTTTTACCGGTATTTAGTGCAGTAGGCAAGTTTTATCTTGGGATTAGCAATGGTTAGAATATTGGGGAACAAGTGATCGATCTGGAAGGGTTGTTTGTTTGGTCTATAGATATCCCAGATGGGTGACGTGACATGAGGATCAGTGTTGGTCGCTTGTTTTGGAATACCGTATATCATAGATGATAACTTCGAGAGACTATAGAATGTGGATTATTTGGTAAATGGACTGAGATGGGTAATGCGCCAAGGCCCTGGGCCCGTTCGTTCCGATATATGTACCCCAAATACCTATTCTAAACACATTGAGCGAAAAATCATTTAGTGCTTGTGTATGCGTCAAAAGAGTCTCCGTATGATAAGAGCGGGAAGGAGAGGGAGATGTAGTGTGAATAATGTTGATGATAGTGGTTGGGGAATCCCCTCTCTTTGTGTTCTATTCTAATAAGCTATGGGCTAGGGGAGGCCTCAAAGAAAAGCGCCAATTCTAAACACTTATCTCCAACAAAACCTCCAGCCAGTGTTAGTTACAGAATATATCACTATCGCGATATCATAATATTATCATACCGCCAGCCTCTTTAAAATGCTCCCCCACACTCGAAAACACCGATACCTCCCCGACAAGCCCCAGAGCCAACCCGGCCACCGAAAGTAACAACATTACGTTCACCTTTGAGCGTCTTGCACCGGTTTGCAGTCACTACCGTGCTGCCTTCGTTAGACGGATTCCTTATTCGCCTATATCTCGTCGCGGGCCGCTCGGAGATTAGACATACGGTACCTGGGTCGGGTCAATCGCACGGGGGGGGTTAACTCACAGGTACCGCATTGTTATACTACAATATAAGCTCCACTTGTAAGATCCAGACAGTGATGTAATCGGACCGATCTGGTGGGCTGGATTCTGGAGGATTGTCAGCTCTATCGACAAGTACGAGGAGTAGAATTAGAGTCAGCTTTAGTCACTAGGATGGTTCGTGCTTTCCGGGTATGTCGAGGTAGGAACTCCGTAACGACCTCGGGGTATTATAAACGGTGGATTACTTAGCAGACGACACCGGACCGGCATTACTCTATATCCTTAAGTTTATTCATCAGACGAAATGCATAGTGAATCCCAATTCTACCGGCCTTCCAATTGAGGGGCCTACCGGTAGGTCAAAATGAGAGGCCACAGCCCGACCGAGGCCAACGAATTACAACGTAGGCTAGCCCAGCAGGCCAGTTGGCTCCCGCTAGGAGAGCAGGGTGGGGCAAATTAGGAAGGCAGATAGGAAGGTCAAATTTCAACAGGGACAGCTTCTGCTATAACTTGCTGCTCACCGCAAGCGCTGGTCATGAATATCGCAGAGAGTGCTTCTTTCGCTAGCCTTGGCAGGAGAGGGTATATGGGTTCGAGTTGTGCAGTCCATTTGCTCCTGCCCCTGACCCAACATCTCGGGGCAACTTGTAGGCCGGTGGATAGCTTATCATACCGGTAGGTTCTAGGACGTAATTCATGCTAGGCAAATCTAAGCGATACTGGCATACCGGCACTGGTGATGAAGGGGGGGAGTGGGATGTGGGGAAGAGTTATGGGTTATAAGAACTAGATTGTCAGGTAATCCATGCATTGGTGATAGTTGGTGTCCGAATGATACCGCACACCACAGTAGGGTAAACGAATACAGTAATACTAGTACCGTAGTTACAGCTGCGAGGTACGACATATTATGATACCGGAAAGAAAAGAGAGAAAAAAACCCGCATTTCTCACTATAAAATTGCAATCCCAGTTTCACGTCAAGGCGGATCGACAACTCCCATAGCCACCATGACCCATTTCAGTGGCGAATGAATATCCTTCGTTGAAAAAAAAAAAAAAAAAAGATAAAAAATCTGATACCAGAAAGGGAAAATGCGGATAACAAGGACGCTTATGCAACAGTATTTTCGCAGCACCGGTATTCCGTAGAGCCCCTTCAGTTTTAAGTAACACGAGGAGCTTTATCATAATATCATACTGCCACCATTCCATGCATATCATAAAACTTTATGGGCTATGGTACAGTACCCTTTATGCCCTGATCGTAGGGTAAGTTAGTGGGGATTATGATACTCAGGCATTTCCCCCACACCAGAACCACGGCATCGGGGTAATACACCGGGGGGGCAATACCCTCGCTTACGGCAACGCGCTGCTTACCATACCATGTATCATAAATTGACACCTTCTCCCTTCAGCGTTAGGTAGACTACAGTACGAGTACAGTATCATACCGCGGTAGAATGTTGCTATTGTGGGGCAAGAGCTGACAGCTATACGGAGTAAAATAGTATCATAATAATATTATCATACATTTAGTTCAAAGTCTATGGCCAACACGTTTATGAAATAAATTTAAACGATAGCCGCCTAGCCCCTATTCTACCCCACAGGACGAGGTGCGCCCCCTTCTTTCGAGTCCTCGGTGAATTTGCCCGATTAGGCTTAGGAATGGTTGGTAAATTACGTTTTTTTCTTCTTCATGTCAACAGGCTGGTTTTACTTGTAGGTCGTTGGCCTGTGGACCTAGATACCCGTATAATCTCAAGTAATCGAACCTTGTGCTACTTGTATATCGTTGGAGTTGCCTCCTCTGGCAAAGGGTCCCGTTGTTTTTGTTTTGCTTTGTTGTCCCCTGGGACCTGAGCAGCTCTTTCTTTTTTCTGCCATGTTTTTTTTTTTTTTTCGCTCCTTTTCCAAAGCAGGGAATTCTCGACTACAATAGCACAACGGTTCGATTGTTTGAGATTATTACGGTATCCGCGGACAGTGCGAATTTCGTAGTACATGAGGAGGGTTGTGTGTGGATGAGGGCGCTACTGTGGAGAACCAAGTCGGATCCGTGATATTCTTGCTTGCGATATTTGGGGGACCGGTAGTTTATCTGTAAATCTGAGTGGAGCGCTTTTTTTTTTCCTTCTCTGTACGCTAATGTGACCCCTTACTTATCGCCCCTACGAGTACTGAGTCCTTTGCAGTATTTGTCCGTCTGATGGCGTCTGGTAGGCCTCTGGTAAGTTGCCGCACCGTATCATTTCGCATCGTATCCGACCCTATGTAGACCCACCGTTGGAATCCTATTGATAATCGAGTGAGAGATTGTGAAACCGAAAGTCGGGTTTGGGGGTGGTTGGGAGACGAGTTTTGCATAATATCATTCACTCATTTTTAAGTGGCTTCCCGATTTCAAACACCACCGGCACAAAGCCCATTCACACACGTACGCCAGACAAGTCTGCTACTACCATCTCAGAGGGGATCAAATCCTACTTTTTAAATAACGCATCTACTAGTACAAAAACTCTAAACACACTCTATCCATCCATCATGCCTTCACAAGTTTAGTGGGAAAATCTCAAAGCTCTCAGAGGAAGCTTTTTACCAGTAGGGCTGGGTGCAGTGTGATTCGTGATTGGCTCAGAGTGGTTTCCCGGGAGTGTAAGGTTCCCGGGCTTGAATCCACTGATAGGATCCTTGGCTGAGGCGGCGGTCGCCGAGGCCGAGGGTAGCGCACTGGTGGTCTGGGAGGGCTTGGGGTCGAGGGCCGGGATGTTGAGGGGGAAACACTTGTCAAGGAGGGGTTGCTTGAATGTCTGTACCCCAATTAGTTAGTGATTACATGATGCCATGGAAGAGAATAGGGAGGGCGTACGAAGAGGTTCTTTTCAAGACCAGCAGAAGCACTTCCAATCGACCCATCAACACTGACTGCGAGGTTAACGGAGACGTCGGAGTTGATCTTGAAACCGGTCCTGGAGGCAGTCGGAGTCTTTTCACAAACACCTTGCTCATCTGTGGAGTGAATTAGTGGAGTGCTCGAATTGAGGCGGAACCTTATCCCGAATTCTAATCTTACCGAAAGCAGCAGTGAGCTTAGTGCTGACCACAGGAAGACCCATCTTGAGGGCAGCCTCAAGCTTTCCGACACCAATAATCTCAATTCCGAAGGTAAGTTTAGGGCGAGAGATAGCGGCAACATTCAAGGAAACGGAGCCAGAGTTGATATCGAATACGGGGTCGAAAGTAGCACCGTCAAAACCGGAAGCCTGGCTCTGAGAGACATCCGCCAAGTTGAGAGACACGAGGGCACTGTTTGGAAGAGATGCACTGAGGCCGAAAGTAAAGTTTGCCTCACCGGTGACAGAGCACTCGACACCGACTTCATAAGTAATGATAGCGCCAAGCTCGAAGATCTTAGGAACTGAAATTCCGGCACCTGGGATGGGGAAACTGGCCAGCTCCTGCGTCAGGTTAAGGCCTGGGATACCGTTCAAAAGCGTAGCGGAAACCCTCGCTTCCATGATCATTTTGGCGCGAAAGTCCTCAGGGGATGCTCCAAGGGTTAAATCCTTGACGACGAAGTTATCGACCGACAATTTACCAGCGACCTTGAATTTTCCAGTGATGAAGCAATCAACACAGGCGAAGAGTTTAGGGATGATATCGGTCCTCTTTCCTTCAGTTCCAACACTAACGTCGAAAGAGACTGATTTATCGAACTCGGCATCCCCAATACTTCCGAAAGCATCGCCAATGCTATCAAGTCCATCCCCGATAGTATCCGTGATATCATCGAAAAAATCACCAATTCCACGAGCCCTTAGGCGCCGGGCGGCATCAGGTGTAAGAGATGCATAGCCGAAATCAAGGTCAAATGTGCCGGAAATATCGCTCCAGCTGGCAGGAGAAGCCTTGAGAAGAGTGGTCAATGATCCATCAACATCGTCAATCCCGGTAATGCTAAGAAATTGTTAACATTGTCACTCTTAAAAATGGGCGGGAACTAATACTTGTAAGCTTGTCTCTCTTCATCCGGACCGCACCCGTCATGGTTCGCAATGAGCAAGAATGCGTTTTCCGACTTCTCGTTGATAAATGACCACTGCTTATGGGCATAGTCGAAAGCCTCTTGAGATTTGAATGTCAGAGCCATTTCGCCATCATCTCCTTTGCAGTCCACGGACGAAGTGAGCCCCTCAAAGGACTCCATCATGACAATTTGCTGTCCACTCGGAGCATAAAGCGTCATGTTTGCCAACATGACATTTCCATCTTCCCCTGGCGCACCGAAAATGAGCTGCGCCTGGTCGGCAAGATCCAATTTGGAAAAGTCGACATCAGCTCTGGGCTTCAACCCATTCACAGCATCGAAGATATCGGGATTGATTGGTCTCAAGACCGTTGGTGCTTCTCCCTCAGATCTCGGCGTCAATCCAGGGACGAAAGCGTCAGGCTTGATAGGCTTCAATTCAACGGCGGAACGTTCGATAACCGCTGCAGAGGATAGTCCGAGGAGACCCCCAAGCAATGCTGTATATGCTGAGGTACGCATATCTGGTCGAGTGATGGGGATTCAAAAATAGGTGAACGAGTCAAATAATAATATTAAAGAATAACTTCCTGAAGCTATTTCTGATATGTTGTGAGAATCTTGATAAAAGAGTGTAATAGTGAAAGGAATGAAATAGTGGATGAACCAAAGAGAATGTAAGGCTGGTAAAGACCGCTAGGGAATGAAATGAAATCTGTGAGCTGTGGAAGAAAAGAACGTGAAAATCTTGAGGATATTTCATGTTATATATACTTGATCTTAAAACCACATCTTTATTTTTAAGCCCCATTGAAATACGAGAAAGGGGTGCTTGATTTCCTGTGGGGTAGTACAGCACACGTGAGGATATCTGTCTCACGTTGCTATCAGCCTTCCTTTGATTTTCTTCGATACAAGGCGCTAACCAATGTCTGGAGGTTGGTAGGGGAGCCAACCTGGATCGAGAGGGAGTACAGTTTTACGGGAAAACCGGTAGTCGAGGGTTGCTTAACCTGTTGAAATTTCGTTAAAGACGAATCCCAGACGCGGGTAATCAAGTTACTGCTTGGTCTGTGCCGCCCTCCGAAACGGTATGAAACGGATTACAGCATTTCCCGCACCAGGACAACCAATGACAGCCCAGCTCCGCCACCAGCTCTCATGCGTCGCGCTCAAGAGTAAGTAAGTATATCCTACTTGTGCAAGGACTACTGCTACCGGTAGCTGCCTAGAAAATTGGCCCACGACCCAGGTTGTGCGCTAGGAAAGAGTAAGTAAAGGGAACCCGCCCGCCCGCACAGTGCCGGTGCCTGGAAACTCAGAATCTGAAAATACGGCTATTGTTACACAACCTCCCAACCAGCGATAAAAACCTGGTCTCATCTTCGGATACGAAAGAGTGCGGGTACTTTTTCCCGGATACAGGAAATATTAAGATTTGCCCTATTGTAGTGGGTTAGGATGGGCTCATTCGGCCCTCGGAGTCTTATGCAAAGCACCTTACCGTTGCACTGATCCCATGAAGAGGTTGCCAATCACTAATCTGAGATCCTTAATAAATTGGGTGGGCGAGTTTTTCTACTGAACTTTTCAAACCTGACTGCATCGCAAAGCCCCCCCCCCCCCAAAGATACCGGTACTGTACCTTACTCGAGGCACAGTCCGCTGTTACAATATTACAATGAAAAGTACCCTCGAAAGACTACTAAGCCCCCGATTTAGGATCGTAATTTAAGCAACTTTTGTACCCGTAAGAAAAGAAATCACTTCATGTCGTTGTCGTGCTGATTTTTAAATCTCCGTTTCTCAGGGGAACCGGCAACTGAAGTACCAGTACTTGTAAGGTATTCGGTGCTTTTCTCTGCATGAGGGATAGTTTAGTCTAGTCTCACTCAGCGATAAGATTCATTAAGCATCACTCGACTACCGCACCTCTCTCGGCTCTTTTGTCCGAGGGTAGAGTCTATTACAGGGTACGGCGGAATCCCCTACCCCGATTTAGTAAGCTCTCAAACTCGGAGTGGGGGTGCACAACCTCCTGTACAGTACAGTACAAACGCTTAACTTAGAAATACAGTAACCACCAGAAAGGCCTATAGCAAGGCTACTCGTACCTTACTAACAATTCCTCACCGGCCATCCGCCGCCCAGCGGTACGGTCGTTTAACTCCTGCATGTGCGGTACCGTACTCGATGCAAGGGTGGGCCCATATATGTATGTTGGTGTTTAGTGACTTACTATATCGGTATTATCCTGCGATCTCTCTAGTAGAACCCAAGGACTGGAAGCACGTTGGTGGATACCACTCCCGAAACTCCATCTCTGTATCCAGCTTCGAGGTCGGAAAAAATTTCGGCCGGAACGAAGCCGGAGAGCATGTGCTTGTTAACCATACCCGTGGGGACAATCAAGCCCCGGGCTTCAACCCGGTTTCCATTCCAACACGCTTTTGCACTGCATACATCGTGTTGTATGATATCATAGTAAATATCAAAGGTACATGTTTAAAGGGCGGTCCGATGTCCGCACTTTGGCATTTCCCTGAGTAAGACTAGAAAGAGGCTGTAGAAAAGGCGAGCTTCCAGTTCGGTAAGCTTAAGCCATAAGTCCAGGAGTCCGCGCACGGAATGGGGAAGGTAGGAGCCAACCGAGAACCAATGTAAGGAAAATACCAATTAATGGGAAATCAGAAACACCCATGGCACTCGCCTTAAACCTTTTGGATTCTGTGGGCTGTGACTCCTTTGGCACCTGCCCTCTTAGGGCGCGCTCATTAGATTATCCGGCCGTCTGAATGCAGCTCTAGAGATATGATAGGTGATCAATATTGTACGGTACCACCTCCTGGTTCCACATCTAGGAGCACATTTAGAGAACTTGGAGCGCACTCTGGTGTCCAGATATTAATCCAATAATTCGAATATCATACTACCGGTATCCCCAGGCCATAAATACCCGAAAACAGGGATTGAAGAAATCCTTGTATATAGCAAAACATCTGTGCGTGTTTGGGCGCCCGTACGAACTATATCCCACTGTTTTCGGGTACTTATGGCCTGGGACGAGTACTGGAGATCCGTTGAAGCAAGACTTTAGGCTCCTGCTCCGGATTTCAGGGATACAGATATGCGGTGAAGAAGGTAAGGTACCCAACGCAGGTTTTCCCGTTCACTTCGTTACCGGTATTTCCCCGATCAATATAGGATATTTTCACAAGTACAAACCACAAATTAAAACAGTACCTAGGCCATATGGTTCCTCCCGGCGACTAGCACCTATGAGGTAATAGGCTCTCTTAGCCTTGTGATAATTCTTCTCATGACAGAATTTCTCATGAACTTCGATAAATGCGGTCAAAAATCGCAAACGATTATCAGAACCATGGCAATCTTGCTTGGATAATGTTATTATTGAGCTCCAGGAAAGGGGTATCTCATTACCGCTATTATGAAAGCTTAAGGAATGCCTGTAAAAGGAGACCTATACTAGGGGAAATATTACTCCGAGACACAAGCCGTATTGAGCAAAAAGCCTAACGGATCCAATTCCATTTCTAAGGCGGGCGCGTGCCACGTCGTGACCCACCCCCCAAAAAAACTATCATATCATACCTATGGGCGTTTGATTTTATTTCTGCAGTAATTCCACCATCACACCCCCTCACTCACCCTCATACAAGGTGGCCGGTTATTCTATGCTCCTCCCCTAAATCTAGAAAACCTCCAACTAGCTTTGCCGGCATAGACACGACAGAAGTGCTGTCTGACTCGATTTGATTAACTTTGTTCTACACAAACCTTCCTGACTCGCCATTTTTTCAAATCTACGGGAAATCGCGGCTTCTAACCAGTTCGGCGTGGAAAATATGGTACTCCCTACGTGCCCCGCCGACACTAGTAGTGAAGGCGCAAAGACTTTGATCGGTTGGCCACTGCTGGAACGCCCCGTAGCGTCACGATAGTGCTGGTGTGGGAGACTGTCAGTGATTATGGCACCTCTGGAATCGAGAACACACACCGTACTGTATGTTGAAGGAAGTAACGTCATTGGTGAGCTGTAGTGGGCCACTATTTCTTTCTCCATTCGTTCCCGCTATTATATGATATAAGTTAACACACGAATGCTATATTACCCTTTCACCAGAACCCAGGGGATGGTGAGGACGGAGTCAAAAAGATTGGACTATCGTGTCTTTCTTGAATGCAGGCTTCCGTTTCTTCATCTTCGTTTCATGCAGTAGGCGGTCATATAGGATACTAACCCGTACTTGAGCAGTCCCGCGCCTTCCTACTACTGCTGGTAACAGCTCAGGGCGGATCATGGGCTAAGAGAAAATGCTGCTTCTCGGTCAAGCTGTGTGATACATTACGAGAGGTTTAGGGAGGATATCCGGTAATTTAATAGGTAAATTTAACACGATAAAGTTACCAAAAACAAAACAAAAAAAAGGGCCTCTTGAACGACTTTTGAAGACAAAGAAATACGTTCCCTGGTTCATAACTCGTTATACGTATATATCGACCTCCCTCTACCAGCAACAACATTCGGATGATGGATACCGCAAGGTTGGTAGAACTCGCTTTCGGGCCAGGAGGTTAGAATAAGGTGGAATCCGGATTTTTCACAAAGGGACCCTTTCCCCGGTTAGTTACTTACTTTAAATGAGTCTTGAAAACGACGACCGTGGTAAACAGAGGCATTCAGCCCGGGGCCGAAAAAAAGTTTCCCGAGTGCCAGCAAATGTTTCTAACACTTATCCCACCCCCAAAGGATACCCTCTACTCAAACGACTCTAGTACTTGTAGAGGGAGGTCGATATAATGTTATTACTGTATGATATGATAGTATGATACCAGCATGATCCCAGTCATTGGGGGCACAACAGAGAAAACCTATTATACTCGAGTACCAGCCGATCCCGGGCCCTCCCTACACAATATCATACCAGCAACGTTTTTTTTATCCCAGCAGAATGCAATGTTTCACCCACAGCGCTCAAAATTAATCAATAAATCTCCTTTTTAGGGGGGGGTGCCAGGGTAGGCATCCTGCCAGGCTGTGTCAAGCACATGCTTATTTCCTTTTTTGGCACCCTAAGAAATTGTTCTTCGATTCCTAATATGTCCCCAGAAATTCCGAAAGGGAAAAAGAAAAAAATACCAACAAATACACTCAGACCCAAGTGTATTTTTTAACCAAATATTTGTATTTTTTTGTGGTTTTCTACGGCCGTGTTTTCTTGCTTAAAAGTTGAGATAAAAAACGTTGTTGGTATCATACCGTATTCCGCAGGGAGGGGCCTGCCGACACAACAAGGTCTGATACCGCGATGATCAGATAACAACCTCCACCTGATAACAACACCTCAGCCCTTACCCCTTACCGGTAGTCCTCCCCCCACATGCAGACCCCTCCTAAAAAAACTTCAACGTATGACATACGACCAGAAAATTCACCAGACCTCAACCACAACTGGTCATCCACAAGAATTTTAATGAAAACAAACAACTACCGGTATACTCCTTTAAACCACCAATTGCCCTCCCCCCCCTTTTTCGTTTTCAAAGAGTCCCAAAATGCGTGTCCTCGCCAATTCCCTTCGCTCAGTCCCCCTTCCACGCCTGGTGCGGGCGACTGTCACTCGACCGGTATTTAAGGTCCCGGTCGTTAGGCAATTGAGTACCACCCTCTCCTGTAGACTCGAAGACCTCACCGGTGCATCCAATTTCCGGCAGCAGCCGCGATTGAGACTTGGCACTGAAGCACCAAACTTCATTGCCGAGACTACACAAGGGAAGATTGACTTTCACAAGTTCCGCCCCCCCCCCCTTCTCACCGCCCCATTCGATAGCTGATAAGGGAACAGATTCATTGGTGACAGCTGGGTAGTCCTATTCTCCCACCCGGCTGACTTCACGCCCGTCTGCACAACGGAGCTCGGCGCCTTCGCTAAGCTCGCGCCCGAATTCGCAAAACGCAATGTTAAGCTCATAGGCCTCTCTGCCAACGGGCTCGCCTCGCATGATCAGTGGACCCGCGACATAGACGAGGTCACCGGGTCCTCCTTCCATGGTTCCCGGCCTGGAGAGTCCTTCCCCATAATCGCCGACGAGAAGCGTGAGGTTGCCTGGTTGTACGACATGGTTGACGCCCAGGATCTGACGAATATCGACCAGAAGGGGATCGCGTTTACCATTCGCTCTGTCTTCGTCATTGATCCGAGGAAGAAGATCAGACTTACTATGAGCTATCCTGCGTCCACGGGGAGGAATACGGCGGAGGTGTTGAGGGCTGTCGACTCTTTGCAGACGGGTGATAAGAATGGGGTTACGACGCCGATTGACTGGCAGGTTGGGCAGGATGTTATTGTTCCGCCAACGGTTACTACCGAGGATGCTAAGGTGAAGTTTGGAGAGGAGAATGTCAGAGTGGTTAAGCCGTAAGTTTTCCTTTGGCTCGCATTTCGTCCGCTCTTACTGTTTCGGGGAAGATAGCTAACTGGGATTTGGACGTAGATACTTGAGATTCACCACCCTGAGCAAGTAGAATGCCCACCCTGCTGTCTAGGGTGTCTCTTGGTGCGGCAATTCTAGTAAATCAAATAGATATTTTTGCTATATTATGGAATCATTCTTGGATATTGTTAATAAAAGTGGCCGGGCAACAACGGACACCAATAATTTTTACTACAGTTTCAGACAACCCTTTCCGATGAGCTCAACTATAGTACCTTAACGCCAACCAAGAAAATTATTATTTATTTTCAGACAGCTTGTTTTTGCGCATTACCAATTAGTTACCCTCTATGCCCTATTTCTCCCTTTCAACGCGCCTCAAAACCGGGGAACCACGTACGCCTTTTTATGCGTCCCCTCATGAGAGAGTCCAACAAAATGCTACCTATCATACTAGTTGGGTTAACGGGTAATGGATCGTATTCACGTTTGATCACTCGCCGATGTCGATAATATGCTGCTAGCTCACAAGAAATGCCTAATATCATATGATAGTAACGGCTTGCAAACGGGTTGCCACTCTTTTGCCCCCCGATCGCCCCCATAAATTAACACCAAAAGTCCGCCAATGCCTAACTATGAACGCCTAATTAATCCTCACCACCCAAGCCTACGAGCAAAGTAATTAGCATAGGGAAATTACCAGTAGAATGAGAGACACAAACCCGCCACAAATGCCAAGTACCAACTTTTACTCGCTCCGGGATCAAGGTATTCCTTGACAAAATCGGGGTTGGTAAAAAATGCCCAGCTACCCTTTGGATCGAAAATTGCCCTATTCGCTTGCAATATACCGTTCCACCCCCCTTCGCTTTTGTTCACCCTACCGTTTGAAAACCAGGTTTCCCATTCTTCTCTACAGAAAACTGGGTCGCGATACCAGGGTGATATAGGAGTGATTGGTATCATATGTATTCTAATTAGATGGTTAGTTGGGTATGAGAGGGGTGGACTGGAAAGGTCGGCACCCATGGATGCGTTCGTTGACGTGACCGAAATAGGTTGTGTGGTCCACCTTGTTTTCAAACAGCTATACAAGACACATCAGCCCGGAAAGTCTAAAAAGAGGAAAGGTGCACACACGATCCCTGTGACTTTATTATTTATAAAACCTGGGGGATGGTTTCTAGATCCACTTTTCAGTAGAAAATATTGATTGAAACTCCGCTTCATGACACTCAACATCAAATCGGCCCGGGCTTCCATTGATTTATCACCAGTTACTTTGCCCCAAAGCTTCTGGGAATATCCATAATTCATGTCTTCGCTTGAAGATTCCTGGTCTTTGCCATCTGCAGACTCAAAAAGGCCTTTGGCCCAGGAGTGGCCATGGAACCAGTCAAATGAGCGAGATTCCGGAAAATAGGGGTCCAGTGTACTCGGGTTAGCCACGTCCCGTATGAGGAGGTCGACCCAGTCCCTGTTACGTTCCAACCAAGGTGATTTTCCTTTGTTTAGACTCTGCTCCAGCCGCACAATGACCGCAGCGGTATATACAAAGTATCCATAATGGAAGTGGTGATCGTTATACATGCCGTTTCCGAAATCTGCCATCTGACCCTGCTTAATTGCACTGGTAATGAGCCCCTTCCAAGTTTCTAAGATGGGGCTTGGTTAGCAAAAGAATTTCAATAACTGACATGAACATTTAGAAAGAGATACCATCATATACAAGTGGCTGATTTTGACGGTTATTGACATAGGGATCTAGGGCTGTAATCAATTTCCCCAGCGCCTCCCGGGTCAGGTTTTCTTTTTTTACAACGTCGTGCGCTAATAAAGCGAATTGTGCCCATTTGGCGAAAGCCTAAATATCAGATTAGCTTGCGCCACGAAGATTAGGCCAAGAACAACCCGCCTTCCCGCTAAAATACATGCTATTCAGATTCGTTTCGCCTGTGATATTGCTCTTGATCTCACTGACTAATGTTCGTTCGATCAGTTCCGTTGTGTGTCTGCTCAACCTCTGACCACGAGTGACTAGCCAAGTAACACTCGTGGGTAGGTTTCGTTCAACCATTGTCCAACTATTTCCGCGGACAGCCTCCATAAGACCCTTCGTTGGGGATTGCAGCTTGAGGCCGGTTCTTCCCCTTAAGGTATTGTCATCGAAACTCGCAATATGATGCGGAAAAGCATACATCAATACACCTTCGCACTCCTCGTCTCTCCAGCCTTTATACTCAAATTTGTAGCTCCCGACATCTCCAACCACACCTCCGGTCATTTCAACGGTAGCAGGGTATACGCCAGCCGCTAAATCCGTAATTTCTTCAAGACCACCCTTTTGTCCTTCGGCATCGGCTTTTGCAATCTGTATGACTCCTGTGAACTCACGGGATCCTACTAGCCCTTCTCCAGGATTATAGGTGAACTCTGGCGACTCAGACCCAACTGCTGGAAAAACATACAGAAGCCACATCCTTCCATCGGAAAGGCCTAACCTCCACTTTTGTGTTCCGTTGTAAGGACCTGAAAGGGCTTCTATTTTGACGAATTCGGAATATGAAGAAATAATAGGAGTCAGCTGGTCATATCTCCCTGTGATAAACCCCATGCCTTGCACTAGAGGAAATGTTATCTTGTGTCCAATTGGCCCATATTTATTAGTATTCGCGTGCAGATTGAGGTTGACGGAGCGACTGTGTGGATTAGTTAGAGAGATGTTCGAGTATCTCTCGGCAAATTCCCTAGCCGAGAATGTAATAGATGCGATACCAAGAGGAGAAATATAATATTGGTATGGATCAGCACTTGGAACGGGTCCTGTCACCTGTGACCGTCAGATATGTAACAGCTGTCACATATGAGGGAGATCGAACTAGAGAAACTTACGAATTGGTGTTGCTCCGTATGGGAGACGCTTAGGCCGGGTATCTGACCCGTCTTATTCCACCAGATCATATATGGAAAGGTCCAGACGCCTTGGGTTTGGTTACCGAGAAAAAGGTTGGAGTAAAATCTTCAAGAGATTAGCCGCCACCCTCGGAGCGAATTCAATGATAATTGGCGCACTTGTTTGTAGGGAGAGGCTCCCTTGAGCTTGTCTTCGGGAAAAAACTCCGACGGACTGGGTGCTCAGAAAAACTGCTAAACTGGTGACTAGGAGGTTTTGTGGAAATTGGTTCACTAAAGAGATCGACCAACTGGTTGCGGTCGAGACGGCCACCCCGACCGTCAAAATCAGACATTGTGATGTTGAGTAGTTGACGCCTGGCTTTTCCTGTGTGGAGTCGGGATCGAACGCCGATATTGAAGTGAGTGTCGTGTCTGCTAGCTTGTGCAGAGAGAATAAAGAGTGATAAAAAGAGGAATACGGGGGATAGTTTCCCAAACGCGAGAAGTCTGTGTGATCCGGAAGAGGTTATGAAAGTTAGAATACCAAGATTTCTCTGAGATAGATAGCGCAAAGGATAAACAATATAGTCTGAGCAGAAAATTAAGGGAATAATATAAGTAGTGAATAAATTGAAATAATAGCGGAGAATTATGCCACATGATGTCTTGCTCTGGGCTTCATCATCTGGGCGCATCTTATTGAGGGTGGCCCTATAAAGGCTTTCGGGTGAATGGTATAGACCTGCCACCTGACGGGAGAGTATAAACAACAAGATGGTGAATCTAGTTTCTCTCGTTTGAAGCTTGGAGCAGCTGCAATTAACTACGAAAATAATGGGGCTCATGTTTGCTGCGCGAATTTGAGAAAACGGATCCCATCACAAACGGATACACCGGTTCCGGATCGAGGTAAATTTCAGCTCGGGAGAATGGAGAAATTGAGCAGGAATTGAAATGGCAATCGAACCATCGGGATTTCTCCGGTGGATTCAAGGTGAAGGCTACTGTACCGGTACAGCAGCCGCACCGCACTCGCACTCGTGCTGTACTAGGGTATGGACGCGGGTGATCAGACAGCAAGGGATTAGAGGCGACAAAGCCTCTTGCTTGTTTGAACAATTTCCATTCTTTTATTTCCTATGAGGGTAGTAAGTTCAGACCTCCGAAATCTCGGGCTGTACGATCACCCGCGTCCATATCCGAGAATTCCATGTGATGTGCTGGTACGGTACTCGAGCACGATGGATCACAGGTGAATGTTTCAGTGCGGCATAGTGCCGATGATCAACCGTGATGGGAAAAATCGGGAACGGTTCCTGACCCGGCTAAGCGGATGGAACGATTTCAAAGTAGGCAATGAAATACCGGTACTGTACTGTACACCGGTGAAGCACCGATATTTGTCGAGAGGAACCTGGACTTGGAATGCGAAAAATCAACAGAGAAAAACAGCCAAGTCTCACCTTTCAAGGCAGAAGCCTGATAATGCGATAAGTCTGCCGCTGCTGATAGGTTAGGACAGGATAAATGGTATTTCCCCTTTTCGTCTCTCAGATGTTAGGGATTATCGTTGGGTTGGAGTTTTTTTGTAGGTACGAGTACTGTTGATAGGAGTATATTAGCTTTGTCGTCCTCACCTCGATAAAAAAACCCAGCGGGGATGCAATGATGTTGTTATAAGCTTCTCTCGAGCGCAAGTACGAGTACTGTACGATGCCGGCAGCGGCACCAGATGCGATGATGCGATTGTGATGTCCTCAGACCCTTGACTCGCTTAGACCCGCGCACCCAAAAACCCACTAATTTTGACCTTTTTGGGAAACCAACACATTGCAGTGGCTCATGATGACATGAAAATAGTCAACATTTCAATACCACGCACTGGGAAAAAAAATACCATCGAAAGATAAATTTAGTCAGAAAAGATTGCTATGAGTGGTCGACCTACCATCACTCGAAAGTGGTGTACTGTACTTTGGGTGGTAGGTTGCGCCAAGAATTTTAAGGAAATCACTAAAATCTTCACCCGGGGTCTCGGTCCATCTTCAAAAATTGTGGAAAAGAGTCGGAAAAGTATGTACTAGTACCTAGAGGATTTTTTCTTTTTTTCCATGGCACATTTCCCGGCGGATGGTATCCGGAAGGTTTGTCCCCAAGTGCATGGTATGATATCCAAGGGGTTTTCCCCCACGAGGACCGAGATATGATGACATTGTGATATGATATTCTGCTTGGGAGTCACACTGGTGGCTTCGTTTCCGAAGGGTTTGTCTTGGCCAGGGAGGAGGGCATTGGGAAGGTACGGTACCGTACTTGAATGCAACGTGCGGGAGGGTATGGGAATGGTTTTCTCACCCCAGCGCCGTCCAGGTTCCAACCCTTGTCTCTCGCCCAGTGCTGCAGTGAGTGGTAGTGCCAGTGGCTCTGGGGTTGCGGGGGTGGCACTCGGGGGGGAGAGGGAGGGAAGGGGAAAGAGGAGGTTGGTTGGAAATTACAAACAGTAAACGGGGTATGTCAAAGATTTCTTTGGGTGTGAGTAGGTAGGAGTGATAGTCAGAAAATATCGTATGATACATTGGAGGGCACTTTTAGCCTGCCAAGATGGGCTGGAACAACGCTTACTTTTTTGTGTTTTGCCGAGCCTAATATTTCTCTAAGAATTTCATAAGATCTGGTTTTATTTTTTGAGGGGGGATTTAAAGAGATTTATTTTCCTATCTTTTGCGGTTATCTTTCCCGCCTAAAAGCTGAAGTAATATTTCCCCCGCCCAGATGAAAATGTTGATGGGTCGTAGTTTCATAGCCTGTATGTTTTGGCCAAGGAGGGTATTGGGAAGGTATACAGAGTGCGGGAGGGTATGAGAGGGGTTTTCTCGACAGATAATACTCAGAATATCAACTACCTATCGAAATGCCCCGTTTGGAGCCATGCGGACACCTCCTCGGTCGCCGAATCAGCTTGGGTGGAGGATGCGTTAAAACGAGCTTGGTACTGTTGGCTTGCATAGTCCGTAACTGCATAGTCGGAAATGAGTCCCACATTCGAAGCAGGATGATCTGAATACTGGACCGAGGATGCGGGTGACTCCTGGTGTCTTGTGCACAATATCCGAGAAACAGCGGCATCGAGTTCTGAGGATATTCTGGCACCGTCCGCAGCTGTCTCGTTACCCCTTTCCCCAAATCTGGATAGGGTTAGGATCCCGAAGCTGATGTCTTTCTCATCATTTGTGGGAATCTCATTGGCCCCCGCCATGAATGAGCCCATTTGGTCCCCTTCTCGGACGAGGCGGCTTAACAGCAAAACTACGATAGCGGTAAAGATGTATTGGTTGTCTGTGAATGAATGGTGCGAAACCCCTCCCAGCTCTTCGAGCTGTTTTACCAGCATTATGTTCCTTCGTGCAGCACTGATACACACACTGACGTGCCCCTCAATATGCGCAGGAAGGCTTGGAGTGTTGTCGGAAGAGAGGCAGAGAGCAGCCGTGCGTTGCTTAGCTGCTAGCAGCAACGATGGCCTAGTCGTTAGAATGTACATCTATTCCAGGATTCAAGGCCTTAGTTGGTATTGCGAAGATAGGGTCAGGATAAGCTACCTGGTTGTGCAGTAGGTGCAAGAGAACAACCGAACGCTCCCTTGAAATACCGTTCACTAATTTAATCTCAGGTGGTAGAGTCTCGCTCCATGCGCTGAGCTCTTCATGAACCTTCTCGATGGTTTTAATGACGTCTTGCGTCTCTCTGAGCGGTCCTGAAGGCACCTTACGGATACGATATACCTCTATTTTTCAAGGATTAATCCTCGATACCCGCGATGCCCGACTGACGAAGAAAGAAACTTACTGCTCACAATATCTCCTATTATCCTGCACAATCGTATGTGGGCAGAAAGGCCGACACCTGACGGTAATGAATCATCCTGGAGGTATGTGAGAAATCGTGAAAGTGATCTTATCGAAAAGTAAAGCTTACAACATCCCCAGGGAGATCTAAGTCAATATCGTCGTCTGATAGCATCACCGGTCTTCCCATAAAACAGCTAAATATCCTATTTTCACTCGCATTAGTGACAGGCACCCTAGAGAGCTTCGTGCTCAGATTTTAGGGTTAGGGTTCAACCTGTCAAGCACATAAATGTTCCAAAATTCACGTTTGCGTTCTTCGCATTCTACTCTCTTTCTGAGCTCTTCATTAGGGCTAACCCCACTACAGCGCCCCATCCCACCCGAAACCCATTCTTTTCGCCATTTGCGATGCAGACCGTGTGATACTGCCATCCGAACGGCAAGGCCTACATACAAGTACGCGGTATCCCGCCTATTAGCCGATAAGAGATAAAAGGCCATTAGGGTGACTGCCCGGAGACATGGAAGAGTAGCTTCTTCTATTGGATTCACAAGAAGGAGTTTGGCTCGCGAGAAAAATGTCATTCCTGGATGAGGATTTGTACGGGGATATGCTTCCGGGTGGCCCCGTGTGGGATGATAACCTTCCATTTGTGGGGGCACAGCTGTCGAACCAGGGACCGTACGCCAGGAAGGCGACAAGGCAGCTAGTCCGTCTTCGATCGGCGGACCGCCCGAGCTAAACGCTGTTGCTTGACAACCCAGAGCCATAACCATGTTAAGTGTACAGATGGTTGTGTAATCGACCGACGGTACCCCACCATCTACGGATGTACTGAAGGTTGCTCCGGAATACAACGACTCGATATCCAGGCAAAGTTTTCTTGGGTTAAGCCAATGAAATATCCCACCGCCAGTAACAGGGTGGCTTGCTGTACCACAGCCATGGAATTTTAAGAATGTTTCCAAGTATTGGAGCACTTGCCCTTTTGGCGGTAAGGCATACGGCTCTGTGACGGGTAGTGATAAGGGCAAATTATCATGACCGTAATATGAGGATGTCATCGGGGAGGATGATTCGATGGAATCAGAAGGAAAACTTTGGCTGGTTACATACCCAGGTTGTCTGGGTAGGAGAGGGAGGGTGGACCGAATGAAGTCTCGGACTTTAGCAAGAAATGTAGCCCCCCCGCAATCTCCGATGAAGCCTACAACCACCGGAGAAAATGAGATCCAAAGCACCTTTCGACCACGATAGAGGGTTTAAAGGCTTACTGGAGTAATTTTCTGGATCTGTCAGAAACTGTCCCTGTTCGTCCTCTTCCCCATAGTCTTCGTTCGGCGTGGTTGGGCTACGGGGCGCGACATTTCCACTTCCTGACCACGACGGCGATGATGGCCCAACAGCAGAAGAACCCGGAGGGGTAGTGTGGCCTTGGAGCTTTATGCCGAGGCGACTCATAAGTTCTTCACGGACAGTTTGGTCCGGAATACCCTCCGCAAGCGCCTTTTCTAGTGCGAGAACCCGTGTTTGCAGTTTTTCGACATAAATTTCTGGGATCACGATCTTGGCCGAGGCCGGGGGGTAAATACAGGGGATGTTGGCAACATAGCATTGCCGACATGGCTGTTCCCCGGTACCTAGATACCAGTTATTACCGGAGGTTTGCTCTATTGTTGAACATATGAATGGTTTATTGGGGGTGATCCTCACATCTAATTTTTCGTGTCTTGCAATGCTCGCATCTAGGTTTCTATTAGCACCTTATTTTTCTCGGGATCCTATTAGCAGGTGGGGGTAACAAACGCTACCGCAATCCGCTTCCTATCTTCATCGCGCACTTTCGGTCGCTGGCGGTTTGTGCTGGCTCGTCTTCGGTTTGGGAAGTGTATATCTAGGTCACTAGACATCTTTGGAGTGGATGTGGGGTGTGGATAACGAATAGGGAGGTAGTCGCTATCGTTAGGACGGCTCCAGGGCAGATTGTGGGAGATATGGTAGTTGCCAGGCGGTAAGAGGGTACAGACCTAATTTCAGATCTCGATAGATTATGATGTCTTTTGTAAGTGCCACCGGCTCGTTTGGATTGGTATGATTCGGGAGATGCTAAGTAATAGGTCGTTAGTGTGCGCAACAGGGCAGCTATCATAGCAGCGTTGTACGGTCTTAAGCCCTGAGTCAACCTTGAAGCTGCGGCGTGCCATTAATAGCATGCCATGCCAAACCCCATGGCCGGAATCCTGGGCAGCCCCCAAGATAGCTCGATTTGGTGGGGGTTCACGATATCGAGCTTCGTATACAGGAAGGGATCTTGCGTTTCACGAGCGGAAGGCACTCACAGAGACTCTGAAAGCTCCAGATCCTTCAGGTGATTAAATCGGTATTTGATAGACACCACTAGCGGAAGAACTTCAGCTAGCTCGAGTGCCGTCAGAACCTTCCAGCTCGCCGTTGGCGGAATGGGCGGTCTTGTGAACAGAGCTCGCGCGGCTGCCTACTTTCCTGTCTTAAAAAAGAGTCAGGATGAGGGCAGTGCTTTCTCGGGAGGGTTTAAAGGGCTATCTGTATATCCGGTCCTTCTACAAAACCCGACCTTCCAGGAGGCCTCCGACAATATATACACAAGTACGCTATCCCCAAATCTGACAGGATATTCTCTAAAGCGCCACAGAATGCCTTTGGAGCTTGTTTAGATTGTCCTCCAGCTGCTAATATTTAGCTATGTGTTGGGAAACACAGCAGGGGGTTTTCTTGAAACTACCACGTGGATGAGTTCTTATTCTGAATCTTGTGTGGAAGCAAGCGAAATGCTTACCGCGTGGGAGTTCAACAACAGCCTAGCAGTCACTGATAGCACCAGCCCCCCGACAAGGCTATAGATGGTCGACTTGCATGTGTATGGATAAAAGAAGCGACTGGGAATTGCTTAAAACAATGGGATACATGACATGGCATGGGGGCATGATATAGCGGGGTATGCTCTCACCAATCTAAACCCTGGCTCCAGCCCTTCCAGTTGCGCCCAAATTAAGTTATGGTGCACATCGACAGAAAAACCCAGTAGATCCAATGCCAGTTGCACCATAACTTAGTTTTTGTGCAAGCAGATCTGTTTTCATGCAGAGGCTTCATAGCTAACGTCGTATTTCCCGTCAATTGGGGTTGTGCAACTATTTATTACGTCTTATTCGACAGGTGACTTTAAAAGAATTATCCACCCTTACCGCGAATTAGATAAAATCAGTGGGCAAAAACTTCCCGAGCACTGCCTGCATTCTCAGAGCACATTACATGAACACGGCAGCCGGTACCGTGAACCCGGGAATATGCGGAGTTTGTATTTTCTGTCTAATTCGTTTGTCGAGCGGAGTAACTCCTGGGGAAGAGTGAAGTACTATAGTAAGAATGGGGAGTATTGAACCTGGGTTTACAAAAGCAACGCCGCAGTTGCAAAAAAAAGAAGCTCTGCCCTTGAATTAAGCGTCGTCAAGGTGTAGTAGGGTGAATATGCGTATTCTAGTTGTTGAGCTCGGGAAATTTTGATACTATATATATCACCAACTCTGAATGAATGTTTGCTTCTACATCACTAAGTTTGGTGCTAGATCTCCCCCGCGCTACTTTTACTGGGATATATGCTAATGCAAGTCGCTATAATTTTTTGCAAACAAATAAACGGAGATAACCAGAAATCTCGTATGTCGCCGCACCATCTTATCTCCGTTGTGAGAGGAAATGCCCGAAGGTTTGTGCGCATAGCGTTCCTTCAAAACGATCTTTCTATTCGAGAATGAGTTGTTGAGTGACAACGCATGACAAGAGAACCGGTTCGGGAAACCACGCTTGATCTCCGAAAGCGCCTTTTTCAGATATTAATCCCAATCTGCGGGAAGCGCAGAACGTTCAACCGGAGTTCGCTTTTAACGAGAATACTCGAGGAGAATTGGAAATCCCCCTCCCCCCCCGGCTTGACTAGCTAAAGCTGAATTTTTTTTTTTTATAGTTTTGGCGAAAGGAAAAATGTCTCAGATCTGTTTTTATTTCTGCGCTATGATACTTGTCGACTTCCTTGCATTTTGGCTTGACCGATGGGCCTTGGGGCTTAGTGCGATACTGTGTACGGTTCGAATGAAGGGCCTTGATGTGAAATTAAAGTCTTCCACACCGGGTCTATTTCAGCCACGCTGGGCTACATCTTTGTCACAAGTGGGATTAGGCACATGCGCGGCAACCTTACTATATCTCAATCACACAATCTACAGGGAGCGCAGGTTGATCGAGCTCAACACCTGAAACCGAAAATTTCGGGGTTACGATCCACTCAATTACCTTGAGCTTCTGACTATTGGGGAGTCGGTGCTTCTAGTGGAGCGCGGGGGGGGGGGGGGTATGATTCATATGGCATGTACAGTACTGTACAGTGAAAACAGGGCCTTAGGTGTCAAACTTGCATAAGCTCGATATTGCTCCGTCTAAAGGCTCAGCTAATAGGTTCAGACTCTTCTGAATGTTTCTACTGTCCTTGGGAATATCTGGCGCTACAGGTAGGAATCATTGAGTTACCTTTTATTTCGAGATGGGGTGGGCGAGCCTTGATCTTCCGTCTTGGTCAGCACGGTTAGCTCTCATGCTCAGATCCTATTAGTCCCCAGGAGCTGTACCATGTGGTTTAGGACTGGTACTGCCTTGGAGAGTGCTTTTCTGCTTGCCGTTTTTGTGATTCACCAACCGCTAGATCCCACGATGACCTCGCATCCTTGTGCTCGATCTCTCCTTTCGACAAAGAACCCATGTACGTTACATAAGCAAGGAAGGACTAGGGCGGGTCAGTATTTCATGCCCTCAGGCTATCACCGATTTACAAACAAATTAGGCGCGTGGACAATGAATCTCCCGCTCGCCATCGAATACCATATCTGCTGATACGGATACTTATTTATCGGGGAGTTGATGACGTTACTCTTTGGGCCCACTTGATGTACTATTGCGGCCTCCGCTGTAGGAATCGCCTGGGGAGGGGGGGGGGCACAATGCCGTGGCAGATAGTGATACTCGCGAGCTGATTCCCATGCTTTTCTTGTCGGAATCCCTGCCATTATTGACCACTAAATTCCGTCCAAATTCAAGCTTCCTCATCCGTTGTCTTACAGGACGTCACCTGGCGGCGGCCTGGGCGACCTCCGTACCAAGCTCTATCCTCCTGTCAACAAGATCTAGCCCTGCCAATTCCTCGCTGGCTTGTTAGGAAAGGACTTGCGATAAATCACCGCCTGTGTTTACTTAGCGAGGCTCCCCGGAAGCCGTCCTTAGCGCCCTTGGAGTTGTCAGCGCTGGAATGTGAAACTTCTGCGCTGTAAATCCTTTCCCACATATCAATTCGCAGCGGTTGGCCCTATAGTGCCGTCCCTGATACGCCTGGAAGCCGTAGTTCTAGCACTCGAGTAAGTTGTATAGATATGAGCGATTATTGTTTCTTCGCAAATTCTCAGAAACCGGTCTCTGTGCCCCGTATCCTGCCGCTTGCCGGCGGCATCGACCCACTCCTCCGTGATAGAGACAGGGTATTCGAGCCACGATGGTAATTCAAACACAGCGCCTCGACGTCGATCCGATTCGGCATGGGAAGTTGCCCACGCACTTCCCCTTCACGGTACTCCAGGGCACAGTCTTGTCCGGATTGCGTTTTGATAGTCTCCCCAGCTAAAAAAGTTTTTTGGCGTTGCACTTCCCCAAAACGGGTACGGGAGCCGAACGAGCAAGGGTGATATGTTCTAGCCGAGGGTTACGAGATGGGGATGCGCTTCCTCGCCCGGATTATATTGAACTCGCCTATTCGACTCGGGCTTGTATATGGGGTGCCCAAGGTTCTCGAGTACATCGCTTGGAGCTACGTTATATCATTCCCCCGGCTGTCGCGGTCCCTTTGATCTTCGCTTTGTCCAAGTGGATATAGATTGTACGAGTGATATTTTGTGACTTCTCTCCCAACCTCTCCGACCCGACACGGGTTAAAAATTTTTAATGGAAAATTATTTGAACTGGTCCCACCCCTAACTAACTCTGAACCCAACTCCCGGCGTTTAATATTTCGCGTACCGGGTCACCTTGCGTGGATGAAATGAGGGACTCTTTTAAAGTAATCTGGATGTTTGGCATCCTCCCAATCACCACCCGCTCCGCCGGCATTATGCATCCCGTTCAGCCCAGATTATGCTATATTCATCACAGATATCCCGGATACCCGGGGCAAATCTCGGAAGCGGTGGAGATTCTGTGCCAACTTTGGACTTTTTTTTTTTTTTTTCTTCTTTCGCGGGGGGTGGAAAGGGTTGGGTTGCACAAGGACACATTAATCCCCCAAAAGAACCTGTTTGAACGATGTAAGGTGGTTGGATGCATAGCATAGAAACTCTGACTACTCAAACGGCAACCGCGAGTAAAAAGCGAAAACCTGACCCTGAAGCTCGGTTGTCTAGGCAGTTGTAGACCAGGGCGACCACGGGGTCAATGTTGATTAGTAATTTCCATAACAGGACTGGATGCTGTATGATACCGCACCCAATGTCAATGGCGGTGGCATTGATACCAAAGTACCGGAGGGGACCATTTTCGGGGTGCCGAACCCTGTTCTACTCAAAAATTAGCCTTGCAAGGAGTATGATATCGTACTGCTGTGGATAACATAGCAGCAATCCCGCCGCAAGCCGCTGCACTGGCTCGATGAGGCCCGATATTGTAGCGCCCTGTCCGACATAGCCCACGTGTCCCGAGCATGAGACGTGTCCTTCCTTTACAAGTAGTGAAGGTGCTCGTCGTATTCAGGTTAGTAGCGATGAGCGAGTTTGAGTGGTACAAAATCTCTCAAGGCATTCAGCATGGGATTGATGGGCGTTTGAGCTTAAGGCGGTAGGATTTCCTTTTCGGAAGCTGCATATCCTAACGTTTTAGGTGGAGGGTGCATTAGGCGGTGGGTTAGGTGACCCAGAAAACTGTGCAAACCAGGCACATGCCAATACCATAACTCTCTCAATAAGTAAAGATTAGCTACTCGTATACTCGAGTATGATAGCATATTACCTCAGAACCGCACATATGCTCTCGCAACTTCGACCGAGGCCGCGTTTAGCCGATTAGATTGTAAGAAAGGAAAGAAGGAAAGAAAGAATTTCCACTTTGCAAACTCTCTACCAGTAGCCCTCAATAAGGGCCTTGCGTATGCTGTGCATTATGTCGTTGACAGGTCTCATGTCAAAACCCACCCAGGGCCTTTCGGGAGTGTGTACGAATATGCGTGCTGTGCCACTTTTTACGCAAGCTTTGGAATGGTGGGTATCAGCCTCTCACTTTGCCCCACCGAATCACAGATAACGCCAAGAAGAAAGGGGGACAACCCTGCCCGCCCGGGGGGGGGGGGTTGAAGTTAGCTACACAGCTTAACGGGACGGTGTATTGGATAGTTATCCCAATAATGTGCGGCTTTAACCGTTGGGGTTAAACAAGGTGATGAGTTTTTCACAAAGCAAGGGAGATTTATAAGAGCATATATTGCTTTTCTCTCCCTGCATATTTTATACCAGGCTCTCGGGTGCGATTACTAATATTGGCATCTAGAGAGTGCTCTGGCCGAATTCTGGAAGGGACAACAAAGCCGGGAATGGGGGCGGGAATGAGGGCCAATACCAGTGCCGCTCCTGCGGCCATCATTAAATTTTGGAATTCTGCGGAAGGAACCTTGCTTGATTTTACCTCTATGAGTAGAGTACAGCAAAAATGCCTGACCGCCGCATCGCCATCCGATCCTAGTATGCAATATGCAAAGTGATACTACTTGTATATTATAATATTGCTATCATACCACATATCATATTGTTTCCGTCTTACTTCAGGGAGTTCCATATCTTATTTTCCATATTACATTCTAGGCTAATCAAATATTACTGTGGGTCATTGGGTGGGGTGCGGGGTGTGGGGGGTCCCGAAACAACGGAACGGCTCAGGGATGTTACCGAATTTTTCACACCCTAGTTCAAGCTGGTTTCCGAGTTGCTGAAAATTTACAAGAGCCTCAACTGAGGAGCGAACGAGGAAATTGAAATCTCCTGTGAGGAAATTAGATAATGCTTACGTTTTCCATCCATGTGTTCAGCTATCGACTCACATCCTGAGTTAGACAAGCGGGTTGTCTGATGATATTCTGCTCATCCCGGCCAAATACAAAAGAACCCGATTACAAACGCCAAGAGTCTTGTCCATTGCCAAAGACCAGTAAAACCAACGGCCTAGAGGTGGTCCATCAACAAACGGTAGATTTATGCTTATGGTTTGCCTCAATGTGCATTGCAGGTATCACAGGTGGTTCGTGTCTCATGATCCCACCTCTCTATTTCGATATCATGCACTGTCAGGTATGATAAATTCTGATGTGCAGCAACTAACAGTGAGCAGGTTGCATATATTGGGTATATATGGTATTGTCTATTCTCCTCATATAAACGAAGTCGTACCTGCTGTTTCGCGTGGGTGCTGTTCGACGTAACCCGTCTTATCCTGAGAGCTTCCCGAGGCCACACAGGTAGCGTTTTAGGATGGATATCGTTTCCCAGAGCAGCAATACGCACACACAAACTTTGAAAACAGTCATATCACTGCATGAGGTGCAAAGGAGACCACGCGGTGATGTCTCAGAGCTTGGAGAAGTTTTCATTGGGACAGGAGGATGTGCTAACTCAGAAGTTGAATAGAATCTGACGTCCTGCTTTCTGACGATTTGCTGTGTATTCTGGCTCCGGATATGCGAGAATGTGAGGGGGTTGAACGTGGGTGAAACTTTTGTATACCGGCAAGTTCAACGACAACAACCCCAGACACAAACTGGATACTTGGCACTGTAGTTGTGGAGACGTCCCGGTACTGCTGATCCGGGTTGATCCTCCTTCGCCCGGGGTGAAGGCTCACGAGAGCGTATTGACAATCCAAACAGCGGTGGGTGATTCCCCCGAAGAAAGATTCTGGTACAAATAGACCCCCCCTTCAATATGCAATTTTGGCCGGATTGTCTCAGAGCTAGAGTTAACAGCCTATGGGAAATATATCACATATCCAAGTTTCCAGTGGCGGTGGGCCTGATGGAACGCCAAAAAGGTTTTGCTGTAGAACAAGAGCTTCCCCTGCCAATCGTTTATGGCCCACCCCCATTTCATTTCTTCAGTTTTATCCCTTCGTTGAGTATTTACCCAGATACCCAAGTCTCCGCTCTAATTCAGAACTCACCCCATAGATAGGTGATAGATAACCCCGCCCTGATATAGGCCACCAAGAAAACAGACCGATTCCGAAAAACAGAAAGTTGCCAAACCTATGACACATGGCGGCGGAAAGCACGTACCCAGGGGAATTATGCCTCTCGGCAGCTGCAGCGGTGAAGATTGAGAGCCACGTCCCAGACAGCAACCTCTCCTGATTTCTATCCCTAATACGCTCGGTTTAAGGTCTCCAAGGTGACTATATCAACAAAAGGTAATCCGTGAGAAACCCGAGGGTCTCCAGGGGTTGGGACCCAAGCAGAAGGGTAGCAACCTGTGACCTAGTCGTCTTGCCTCCTCTCCGACCGGCAGATACTACCGTACGTAGTTCTTTATCATGCATGAAAACCAAGCAAATGGCTCTATTCAATGTAAGCACTTTCTTCCATACCCCCACCAGATGGGTAGGGGTTGTCTATGATAGGCCTGTGTTATCACTAGGCCATCACCCATCAATAGAGACCACTTTGAATATAGGAATGTTCTTAAATTGCTTTGTACCTCATTCTTTCGAGTTAGTTGAACCCCGACTCCTAGGCTAAAGGTGCACGCACATCTAGTCAATCGAAGAAGCATGTTTGAGGGCTCCTTGGGCCAGAGCTGAAACTAGAGAAGTAAGCTGCCACTCATCACCCAACCCAATCACATTAACCTTCAACCGCCCCAAAAGAGAAAGTGTTATCCTAGCAAGGAGTCCCACTAGGCGAACCAGGTCAGACAAGGATATCTGGTCCTTCCATCGGTACTCTATTCATTTCGACCGGTTTATTTGCTATGGGGATTCCGCCTTTGTTCCATGATGTTTCTATGCACTTTGGCGTCGAGATCTCACTATTGTTCCCAGTTACACCCCAATGAATCTTGGCATGCTTTTCCCAGTACCGTAGTGGACTTCTGCAACTAAGTAAAAAAGGAGGTAGCTCGCGGAGAAACCCGGTCCGGGAATTGGGGCTTCAATATCGAGCCGCATAGTTACGTTCCCACTGGTTCGGGAGAGAAGTAATTGCCGCGATGACCCAACTCTTATGATACAAGATACCCACCTGCATGCTATGGCCCAAGTATCAGTGTGATACCCCAAGATATGCACTGGCACCACATAAGTCAAAGTATATCAGAACATGCCGCGCCGAAATCTCGCATAGGGAGTAGAGATTCAGTCGCCAAAGGACCATACCTAATAACTCATAAACGCTATAGCTTACGATAACATACTTCGCCCACTAGTAGGTCAGCCCTACCCTGGATCTTCCTCTGGGATAAAGGTCTCCACTCCAACGAAGCGCTCGGCCCTACGGATCGGCAGACAGAGGTGTGGTGCCAATTGACTCCCGACTTGCGACCGATGCATGCGATCGAGCATTGAGATACGGAGAACCACCTAAGAACCAGGTTCTTGGGCCCATCTGGTGAAACGCTTATGCATGCTGGGTCTTACATTAATCTCTGTTCCTGTCCCATGATATCATTTCAACTCCATAGGGATGATAAGCAGGCATGGATTCAATTGACTCCGAGGCTCAACAAAATTTCCATGGTTATAAGAAACCCATTGGCAGAAAAGGGGTATAATATTATTAAAATAATTATACCAATCCCACCCACCGATATTTCCCCCAAACTCACGACGCGAGTGCTGGAGTCCACACGCCGTAACTTCTAAGCGAATTCCCTTCGTAAGACATGTCAGGCTGTCGCGCCCGTTATCAGCTTCCCCTCCAGTTTTCTTGCCCCCCTAGGATTTATCCGATTCATGGGAATACGATACCAGCCCTGGTGCGAGAATAAGCAGCCTGCATATGAGTCACCACCCGAGCTGCCAAAGCGCCTATGGCCACATCCTCTCTCACTCGGGTCGAGCGATGTCACTGTCAGCCCATAAGCGCTCAATATTTAGCATATCTGTTATATCAACCATGGATTTATCAGTTTGGGTCCCGCTTTTTCAGCAGGCTTCGGATGAGTGACGCCTGAAATAGAAAGTAGCACGAGTGTGAGGCTATTGCTGTGGTATATTATAGAAACCTGGATCCATGCTCGAAGGTAATTTCAAGCCGTTAGTATTCTTGCCGACCAAACAATACGGCATGCTGAACACCGGCACATAAAGCGCAGCAGATGACCAAAGATGACCAAATCCTAAGATCACAAATCCAGTAAAAAAATTCGGAGGTTTTCAAGATCCTTCCGTTTTCTGGTTCGGTCAGGTGTGGATCCCCCACGTGGAGATACGATTGTCACCTTTGTTGCAATCTCGATCGATTCAATCGTAGCTGTCATTCATTTGAAGTGCCAGTAGCCAAAGCTTACCTTCCACCAGCACCTACTCGACACTTTTATTTTCTCAATGTTCTTGGTTCGGCTCTCTACTAATCTTCGCAATTCTATTATACTTTGAGGTGGCAGTTAGAGGGTGCAGCGGTAGAGTGAAGGGATCCGCTTGGAACCTGGGCGCGGTGTAGTAGAGGTAGTGAATGTATGATCAACAACTTCGTTCTCTTGTTCGACCCCTTCTCTCTATAACCTTCCCTCTCTATCAACTAAACCAAATGTAAAGCCAGGTGTATGAATGAATAAAACATAATCAAAGCATCCTGGTCCTTCCGTGAATCGCCGCCATACTCATCTCTATTTCTCCACGCATGTCCCCATTCCTCGGACACTCCCGTGATAACAAAGGTAAGACATCTCTGAATAATCTTCTTCCCAAATAACCAAAACCCTAGAACAACCCACCATGCCCCCGGGCGACCCGCCAGACTCCGGCGACCTCCAGAATCAATCACAATACCCTGTCGTCCGTCTACAGCCCCAATCGCTTCATCAGCCATAATTTTATTTATAATTTTCTGTAAACCTCTTACTCCCTATCTTGGAACCTTTTTTTTTTCTATGTTTAACACCTAGTAGGCTCGTAACTAGAGAGTATTTTTTTTCTCTTCACATTGTTCTACAATCCCTTGTCCACCGGCATAGCTTATCCGACCCACAGCGCAGGCCCCGCGATAGTCGTGAATCCCCCGCCGGCTTGCTTTCTTGGTATTATCCTAAGTTCTAGTCAATCCTTCTGACCTTGGTGAGTTCGTTGGAGTTCGTGGTGTTTTTTCTCTTTCCCCTTCAGAGTACTAGTTGTTCCGGGAAGTATATATTTCCTAGTTTCACTTTGGCCAGCATCTCTGTCGGTCATCTAGTCCACCCTCTCTCCCTTATTCAGCTGTGGTTTATTGACGAATTCCCCGGTATCGTAAGGTACCGGTACCGTTCAATCCCCGTGGGTCTCCTGAACTCAAACTCTAACTCTACAACCTACCGCTTCTGTATTTCCGATGGATTGCGCGATTTGGTGGCGGTGGTGATGGACTGGCTCAGTCCCGCTGTGCCTTGGAGATGGAAAGACGTGTTTCTATGGAAGGTTGCTAGCTATTTAATACGTACTCTAGGTAGGGAAACACTGCAAGTGGGGTATTTATCCCCTCACCTGATAGGAACGCTTCCAATGATACGACATTCTTCTACTGTAATTAATATGCCATCACGGTTTTGTCTTCCATATTGATAGCTAAAATTTCCCCATGACATAAAATATTCTACCGGATAGTGGAGGGGACTACAGTACTAGAGTGGAGGGGTTAATATAAATCTAAGAACCAGAACAAAAATCCCCGCTTCTGAAAAGCTGTCAAGAAGAATTCAAAAACCGTGATCTATCGCACCCAGGAAACATCAGCTCATTGCCCATAATTACCAAAGTGTTTCTGGAACCCATTTCAGGTATATGAAGAGCGAATTCCCAGGTTTCAATCTAGCTAAAGTAGTAGTAGTCGTAGGTATCAAGATAAATGTAGCAGTTCTAAACCATTTCCTACTGACAAAAAAAAAAAAACCCCCCCCTTCGCGTTTTCCAATGCCACTTCGAGCCTTGAGAGGGAAAAGGTTTCTCGAAGGAGGGTACTAATGAATGGCGCAACGGTAATGCGAGCGGAACAGAATGGGACTTGAATATTATGGAATAGCTGTAAGAGATGTATCATAGAAAAGGTATGTTTGCAAACCTCGTTCTCTTACCCTCTCCTAGCTCTCTTCTAAACCAAACTAGACTAGACTAACCGCGGAGATACTACAAGTAGGTACTGCGCCCTCTCATAGGGCATCTGAATTAATTTCCAAATGAACCCGATAAGTGGAGGACCACCCGGCCTCTTCCAAACGCTTTCCCTGGCCTCAAATGTTATTCTAGGTATGGTGCCTGTAAAGGTTTCCCTCTACCGAAGGGACCTCATGTGCCCGACCACACAATCTTTTGACCTCTTTGCGCAAAAACGGTCCCCACTAGATTATGTAGTATTGTTGAATGTACTTGTAGACTGTTTGAGGGTTGATGAGGCAGGGGCCTCGGAAAGGTGTGGGCTGGTTTGGCTTGCTACTGCAGTTAAACGTTCGAGTAGGCAGCTGTTGCTGCCAAGTGTTGGCCCACCTCTCATGAGAGAGATTTGGGCCGGCGAAATTATGATACGTGTATTTCTTGGCATGGGTGCCCTATTCAATTTCCGTAATTTTCACCTACCACATCCCCCCCCCACGTTCACTCAAAAAAAAAAACATCAACCTATCACACACAATGCCTATCCCCGTGAGAGCTGCATTTACCACGTTCCGCCAAAATCGATGCTGCTTGATGAACGGTCGTTGTATCAACTTGAGACGGTATACTATTACCGTAAACTCTCGTTAAATCCACCATCGTGAATCTCACCAACCTGAGACAAAACATGCCATAGTTATTTCCAGACGCGGTATAGACGGGGCGGGCTGACCCTGCTAGGTCTCGTTAACTGGCATTTGCAATTCTATTAACCTACTAGGCTAAGCCCGTTGTGGCTTGGTCTGGCAAGTCATGTTGCGCATACCCTCTTACAAGCGCGCCAAGTTCCCGATCCCCGATGGTGGATTTGACGAGAGATTACGGGTAGGTTTGTTGGATCACACAATTTTTTTTATTCAGGCATACTAATTAGACTATTTACTGCAGCACGGGAGGCCAGTTGGGAAATGAGAATAATGATACGCAAACACCCTCCGACCCGAAGGTCAAAACCAGTATGATACCCCAGCCAGAACCACCTCCACGATACCAATCACTATGGATGGCTAGATATCCCCCTTCTCGTTAATCATCTTAACAAGAGGATTACGGCGGTAGAGAGGGTAAGAAAATCCTCTTACCTTGGAGCAGTGCTAACCTTTCTGAAAGGGATGTTTCGAACCTGCTAAGAAATCTGGATGACGGATTCAAATGAAACGAGAAGGGATTCGAAAAGCACGACCATTGGCTTAAGATTCTACTTGGTATTATCGTGTCTGCGGTAGGTCTTGTTGACAATCAATGTGCTAATTGAGTTTTGCTGATCTATCTGTTAGTTCTTGTTACGATGTGGCTACATGGACGGGCAACAGGAGGAAAAACTCAAAGCGAATGTCAAGTCGGAAATCAACGCCGTCCACTCGAATATTTTATTGGAGCTTACTAAGATGGAACTTCGGTTGTTAGGCAAGGAACATCTGGCTTAGGTTGGGCCTGAGAAATAGTTGCTGGTCTGTGTATAATACAAAAGGGCTAGGGAGGGTGGGGAAAAGAAAAATCCGATTTTATGTGAAAAAAGCTGTTCGTTATGATCTCTGCATGGATGTTCTGGTGAGGGAGAGCGAAACAGATTTCATCCGGCTGGATGACGGTAAAGAAAATTGGTAGGGCTCATCCAGGGCTCCGGATCTCCATCCTCCACCTTTTCATCTTTATTCTCGCACCCCATTCAATCCCAAACAACCACAACCCCGAACCCAACAAAGCACACCCATCCCTCTTCCAGATGCCTTTCCAAAGCCCACTATTACTCCACCTCCATGGACACAGACTCGGAATAAGAAACCCCCGCTTGGCCCCCCATACCCCCATTATTCTAGACAACAGAGTGCAATGCCCACCTCCTCACCGTCACCCCCGGCCTCTCCCCCATCCTCCTGCCGTTCACCCCTGCGCATGTCCTTGGCATGCTCACCCAACCGGCAGTGGTACACCGCTAACATCAACCATCTCAACCTCTGCCACGCCATACCAGAACTATCCCTCGTCGTCACTGTCTCTCAAAAGGATCGCGTCACAGTGTTCAAGCTGACGCCTGTAGGGCATGGGCACTACATGCCCCTAGACGACATACTACCCCAGGGGTGGAAGTGTCCGGGAGCTATCACTACGGGCGGGAGCACGGCACGGTTGGGTGTCACCGTGGGGCCGATCCAAGGTCGGGAGGTAGGTGGCCAAGTTCGCAGAAGGTGTGGCGAGTGGAGGGGCAGAGGCGAGATGGAAGTGGTAACGGGAGTTGGAGGGTTGGGGGGTTTGTCATAACTTGGCTTCTTTTTTGCTTTTATTTCTACTTCTCTGACTTTTGGCATTATTTTCTTTTCTTTTCTCTTTCGCTTCTTCCTTGAACCCTTAATCCTATTCATGTGTCTCCCATATTTCCACAGTTTAAACTTTGAACAAACATTACTTCTTGCTAGTACTGTAGGGTGGCAAATGGTTTAACTATTCCCCTCTTCTTCCCCTTCTTCTTCCCCTTCTCCCCTTCTCTCCCACTTATTTCCTCTTTTTCTCTTCATCTATTTTGGTCATTGCGGCTAGAATCACGCGCGGGGTGGGGAAATTGTATGGAACGGTTTGGTCTGGTCCTTCCCGGCCCCCCCTGTCCCATGATGTCCGTTCCATGTCCGTTAAAGAAGTAGAAAACAAAAAAACGAAAAGCGCCGGTGTTTCCAACCATATATCCACATACCTGCAAAGCGCGCAATCCATACCATAGAGCTAGTTAGCCTTTGCTGTACTATGCGAAAAACCCGCCCACATGCCCTTCTCTACATCATTGTGCGATCCCCAACTTCTGTCTGGAGCGATTTATCTCACCACTACAATGCTCCACTTTACCTACCATTCAGTCTTCAAAAAAATAGACCGAGTGATACTCTGTGACTGCACATCCGCTGTACTGTGCAGGGCAGATCGGCTGGTATTAAATAAGCAGTACGGGGGGGAATTATGATAGAAATCTTCACCGCGAGGTCGAGCAATATTTTACTTCACAGTCCTCAGGATTTTGGGGCATGAGGCTATGCCGGGTTCCGTTTCCTTATAGCTATCCCGTCTCCATTACTAACGAAACCCGGTGGCTAGGCTTACGCTACAACATCACAGCGCCTCAGGACTATCCTACCCTGGTTCTTTACCGCACTTCACTCATATGGAAGTACAAACTTTCAGGCTCGATTGAAAACAGCGCTGCTCTAGCGGTATGGTACACGTGGTCTAGAGGACGATGCACCGACCAGGAGGTTGCAAGGAATATCACAAAGCCTCACTTGATCAAGTTTTCTATCTGTACATGCACCATGCCACTCACTTCCTCCCACCTATTCATCCAACCTGCCTTTCCTGCCGGCTTATCGACAAATAGAAAAGGAGGAATGGCATGGAGAAATGAAGAGAAGCCTGGGGGGAGATGGAAAAGAAAATCGGCGCATAGGTTTTCGGCAATTAGGATCAGCCAAAAGTCTGGGGGTGCAAAAAAAGAAAAAAGAAGAAAAAAGCAGCCGGGCACCACAGTTTGCATCTAGCGGGGAAGATGGAAAAGGGTATAAGGTGCGCAAGAAATAGAAAGAAAGAAAGAAAGAAAGAAAGAAAGAGATGCAAATATCCACAGGGAAGGAGCAAAATGAGGAAATAGCCGCTCCGCTCAGAAATAAACATTACAATGATGGAAAGAAAAAGAGTAGATGACATGAGGGGTAGATCGGGAAATGGATTTTGAAAATTCGGGGGGTTAAATAATCTTCCCAGGATCCAACTACCTAATACCCCCCGATACCCCTTGGCCTTCAAACACTATCTCCTACAATAGTTTCCCCGAAGCCGGGGCGTTATCGATGCCCCAACACGAATGCCCGGTGGCCGCCAATAAGCCCTCTCATCAATAGGAGGGCCAATAGGAGGGCCATCAGAACCACCTACGTTCACAATGGGCAGATAGCAGTCTGGCTTGCTGGTTACATGGCCCAGACGGATGTGGTCCCATATACGCCATACTTGAGTGATTACGTTATCGCGGCAGGCCCCGCCAGTCCATACGTCTGCCGGTGTCTTCGGGATGGCTACTTGCATCTCTCCCTAGCCGCAAACATAGATTTCCTTGTTCGGTCTAGCATATATTTCCGGGAAGGCGGTATTGGACGGCTGGCTGTTGTGCGGGGTGATGTGGGTGTGAGTGGGATGGTTATTTCGGTGAAAAGGGCAAAGGCCGATGCTGGGGATGAAGGTGTTATGGTTGCACCGTGTGCTCCCAACCCGAACATTGGAGTTGAGGGGGTTTGACGTCCACGGACCTGTGACTAAGATTGCAGTGGCTGCAGGAATGGTAAAAAAAAGTGTGGCTTTTGTGTAAGTGTACGTTATTTCCGAGACATTTTGACGGCCACCTAGATAGGAGGGAGTGGTGTTCACTGATGCAGATAATAGTGTTGGGGATGGCGGGCCATTAGGAGTCGAGCTATCATCTTGGCGGGAGAGCGGCAACTTTTGTCCTGAAACCTAGGAATAATGATATGGTGGCATATATCCTGATGGAATTGAGTAAGGATACATATCTGGAGGCGATGAACGGTGTTCGGGAGGCCGAGATCATCAAACGGCTTGCAGAGAATATCCCTAAAACGTAAGTGAGCAACATGACCGAAGACTATTTTTCCATTTGTCGCTTAGAAAAAAAGCTAGATTTCTACTGATCTCCCCAATCATGAATGCTATCCTTGGGGAAACCACAGCTTATGGAAGGCGAGGAAAGCTTGGGGCTACGACCGATGGATTGAATTTGAACGGTGTTTACGGTGCGACTCTAGAACGCATAAAGGAGTAGGGTGGGGAGAAATCAAGGCTTGGGGTGGCAGCATTGATGTGAATCTCGCACTCGGGGCGTCTATTACAACTGGATGAGCTTTCCCACACCCCGGCTGTGGAGATGGGATCTACGGACCTCAATCTAGAAAGGATTCCTTCGGTGAAAACACTGTTGAGTGGTTGCCGAAGGCTTGTCGTCGTTGATAGGGAGACTTCCTTGATCCACATCACTCCCCCGGATTAACTTTATACCTGCCCCGGCCTTTTTGGTTCAGCTAGCTCGATAACGGCCGAAGCCTGCCTGACAGACCATAACTTTCGCACTATTAACGAGATCCTGCCCGAACTCATTGCCTCGCCCCTTCGGTCAATTGCCTTCCTCAATAATTCTTCCCTACATTGGGGGGTCCACTCTAGGAGAGATACTTCGAAGGTGGTGTATCACTCGCGCTCAAGCTGTTCAGCCAGATTGAAAGCCATATATCGACTAAATTACTTGTGCGGATCAGATATTGGGGACTGGTCGATCTGGTGGTGACATCCCTACCAATAGTCACCTGGTTGGATTTACTGGGCTGCTTTGTGCATTAGTTTTCGGCCTTTTTGATACCGTAGCCGCTCTCATGGGCTGGCCAAATTGAAACCTCAACAGAAGGGATTTTCTGGGAATTACTCCGCTCATATGGGCGACCATATATGGGCAAGAGCAGGTAGCGAAGCTGCTATTAGAACTGCAGAGTACCATTCCCGACGAACCGGATAATTGGTTTCGTCGAACCCTGCTTTCATGGGCTGCTTATAAGGGACACGAGGGAATTGCTAGACTATTTCTTGGCCTGGAATCTGTCAAACCTGATGGGGCAGATGGCTGATGGGGTAAGAAGCCCCGACTGATGAACTTGGTTCTTGGAAGGAGAGATGTCAACCCTAACAAGCCAGACAAATATGGCCAAGCACCCATGTCGCGGGCTGCTGAAGAGGGGTACGAGAAGGTGGTGGAGGTGCTGTTGGGAAGGAAGGATGTCAAACCCCTCCTGGTAGACGGATACGGCCATACGGCCCTCTTGGGGGCTTGTAGCAAAGGGCACGAGGGAGCAAATTAAGCTGCTTGTGGAACATGGAGGTGTTGGCATCGATATGTCGGAGAAAGATGTGCAAGCACTACTCTTGTCTGCTGTTGAAAGCGGGTATGAGGGAGTGGTGGGGCTACTGTTGAGAAGGACAGATATCGGTCTCAACCCGCGCGGCAAAGGCGGTCAGGTATTACTCTCGCTGGCCTCCCAGAAAGGGCGTTATGCAGTAGTGAAACTACTGTTAGCACGGGAACACCCCAAGCCGGATATGCGTGACAAGAATGGCCGAACACCGCTCTCATGGGGTGCCGAGAATGCTCTTGATGGAATAGTGAGACTATTATTGGGGTGGGAGGCTGTCAGTCCCAATACACCAGACGAGCATGGCAAGACAGCGCTCTTGTGGGTTGCCGAGAGTGGGTGTGATGGGGTGGTGAAATTGCTGTTAGGACGGGGAGACGTCAACCCTGATATGCCATGCGATTTTAGCCAAACACCGCTCTCGTGGACATCCCAGAAGGGACACAAGGGAGTAGAGGAGCTACTGTTGGGGCGGAAAAACGTCAACCCTAATATGCAAAACCAAGATGGCCAGATACCACTCTAGTTGGCTGCCGGGAATGGATGTGATTTCATGAAGCTGTTTTAAGACGGCAAGACGTCAATCCCGATATATCTGACCATTCCTGCCGAACACCACTCTCGCAGGCCGCCCGAAAGGGGCATGGTGAAGTAGTAAGGCTACTACTACTGGGGTGGGAAGATATCGACCCCAATATTCCGTGCAACTCTAGCGAAACACCGCTCTCATGGGCTGCCCAGAAGGGACAAAATGGAGTAGCGAAGCCAGTATTGGGACGGGAAGGCGTCAACACCAATATGCCAGACAACGGTGGCTGAACACCTCTCTGGTTGGCTGACAGGAATGGGTATGATCGGGGAGTGTATGGTACTGTAACGATGAAGTGTATAGAAAGGGGTAGATCTAGCCTTCCTGTTAAGAGAGAACGCAAGCTTGGATAATCTAAAAAGTCTTCAAGATATATTTTACATATTATTGTTACTTCGCTATCACTGCAGTTAGTATAATAGATACAATATTTCTCAGGGATGGATGTGGGAGATGTTAGAGATATTGGTATGAAAGTTATCGCAGGAAGGATAGGAAAGGGGATCTTTGTTGTTTATTTATACTCCTGTCTTTTCCTGTTAGTTTAGAGTTGAAGAGTCGTGGATTAGCAGAGTCGTAGAGTGAGGGATAGAGTCATTGAATAGAGAGTTGTGGAGCGATTTCGGTGACCTTTCCAGTCTTTAGTTGTGCAGAGTGTTTACAGCACATTTAGTGATTGTTGTTTCGCTTCATTATCGCTCGTTCGGCATGGTTATAGCTCCGGTGAACCCGTGGATTTCCATTACACACTGGTGTAGGTAGTAGCGATTAATTGGCAGTACGTACCATAGTTGTGTTCATGTTTCCAGGCCTTTTATTCATAACAGTCTGCCATCTTCTGAGTATTTAAACACCAGGATATCACCCATAGTGGAGGAGAGAATAGTGAATGAGCCTTGCCCTGTCACAACAGGTCTCTCATAGTTACCGATATTTCTCAAAGGGTTATTCTGTTTTGGAGTCTTACAACTCCCGCCATGCTTCCATATCGAACATGGCCTATGCCGATATAGGCCGAATTCTGTCAACCTACGGGAGCCTATCAGGCCTGGTTGGTGCCTATAGGCCGGACACTTGGCATTGAAAAACTGTTGTTATGGAAACCATGGTGTGAAATTTTTTAGAAAATGTTTCCAAACAATCCGCAGTTGGCTCCTTTCGTTTTTCAATGTTTCTTTCTTCCTCCTAGGAGCCTATAAGAGCTATGGATTTGTTTCACTCATGAGAATGTGTACGACTACTTATAGTTTTCCTGCGTTTTTGACTTGCCCTTTCCACTCGAAATAAATCATTTGGAATAGGAGCTACTACTGGACCGAGTAGAATGCATAGAGAGAATTTGCTGGGCGGGTGAAAGCTTGGGATAACGCAAGCCATGTGGAACGGAAGTTAAAAACAAAAGGGAAGCAAACATCTGGCTAAGCGAGCTACAAACAGTAGGTAGTACAAGGCCTATACAGCCTATAGGTAGGCCAGGCAGGGCCCGGCTCAAGTGCTCGGAGGCCTGTAGGTTCCTGCCATGCTAGATCGTCAGGAATTCCCGTACGCCAAGCCCGGCTTTCCTTAGGCCTGACCTAACCAGCCTGTTGGGAAACTGCTCGCTAGGTAGGGGGTGGAGTTCGGGCGACGGGGTGAACCTTTATGGGTGGGTGCTCAAAAACAAGTATGAATTCTCTGGGCTTACCCCTGTCTATCACCTTGCATGTTGTCTTTGGTTTTGGGATTTTAACTGACCATCGACAGGATGTCGACTAGATTGCTACACCGGTAGCTGTGAAACCCAACATCACAGGTGGCACCAACACCAGTCTCGCGCAAGCGGCGATGCCTGGACGTTACGTTTGAGGAGTGATGGCAGCTGGGAAGCCCATCACGGGGGACCCCAACACCACCAGAGACCCCAACACCATCCCCGCGCGGGCGGCGATGCACACACATTGCATTTGAGGAGTGGCGGGCGCCGAGAAACCCATCACCAGGAACCCCAACACCTCCGGGGACCCCAACAGCAGTCTCGCGCAGGTAGCGATGCCCGGATGATATGGGGGTGGACGATCTGGGATGGATATCGTTATGGAGACATATCTATGGAGCTGGGCATGTGGCATGGGATGGTGGTCGGGCTGGGTCTTGGGGCGGGGATTATGGAGTGGTTTATGGGGCTGAGGTCAGGGGTGGACATTTGGTGGAGACGGTACATTTGGATCGGGTGCAGGATCCTGTAGCGATAGGTATAATAAACTGGGAGTAGCTTCTGTGCTGAAAGATTTCTTATCACTCGAGGGATTGGCATAGATAGGATACTCGCACACACCAAATATTTAACCGCTCGGGTATTAGAGCCGGTCCTAGATCCATAGTACCCTATGTCCCATATGTTGACAGGAAAGCTAATACCGCACCTGTATGTTGTGAATCCCATCATTCGCCATCATCATAGATCACTCGCTTGGAGGGTTCGACAAAGACAGACCTCACCTGGCGCGGGGGAGAGATGCAGGGCCAGTGTGGTGGCACGGGGGAGGTGCTTTGTGAGTCCTCTAACCTTGTATTTGGTACCGTAGGTGTGCCTTCATGATATTGTGCGATATGCCGCGATCAAACATCATTCCTGCCTGCCTGCTCCCCTGGCTGATCGACATGTTCAATTATGCGCATTGAATGACTAGCAATACGACCAGTGAGACTGACTGTGATGTGGGGTTGGCGGACGCTTAACGGTGGTGATCCTGCTACCACTGCGTGGTGCTCTTGACACTCATGGGAGGTGTGTGGCCGCACCTCTCGGCCGTTCCCCCCCCTCAAGGAGCAACCTAGCCCCCGCTCCCGGAACCTCCATAGGAATATCCTTCCACGACCACAACCAACAGGCTCAACCCGCAGTGGCACCCCAGCCCCCAGCTCCGTGATCGGCTGTATCCTCGGGGGGGTGGCATGCCTCATACACACAATAATAGCATGCATAGGCGCTACAGCTGAACGGCGGCGGTGGTAGTGGTGGGGCCCAGATCTCAACACCCGATCCCGGAGTGGAAACCAAGAGTGGAGTCACCGGTATGAGATAGACGCCTTGCGGATATTCTGAGATGGAGACTTGGGGTGGTGCCATGGAGGGGGTGGATATGGCGGTGGATAGGGGTCTATGGCAGTGGTCAATATAATTTATTGTATTATTCCTGTTCCTTAGGGCATTCGGTTATATTGATACTTGACTGTGTTCGACAAATATCATTTGTTGATCAAGCTATTCTCCTCTCCACTTCATTATCAGTAGAACACCTGGGCCCTTAATATGCCCATATTGTTCTACATGAAGACATCCAACTAGCCATCACATTCTAGTGCGATTATGCTGTCGCCATACCAAGCAGCCGATATCTCCTGGCATGAATCTGATTATCTAGGAATGGAGTACGTGTACACTGCGTGAGCCGTTATATGGACTTTGTTGGACAATGTTCCTCTCATACTACCATCTTCCCTCTTCTCTCATACTACCATCTCCCCTCTCCTCGATTCTATATTTTCCTTCCTTTGCTCTTCGCTATTCCCTAACCTCAACACCCACTTATCCGCATCCAGGAATGCCTATCTGTGAGTTTAAGGTACCTCTACAATTTCTACAAATTAAATATCTAACGCGGCCAATACAGTTGCAGAAGGGTTTTGGGAGAAGCACTCGGGTGCGGTGGCCGCCCTGGCTGCCGCAGTGGTTGGGGCAGTTACAGTGATCTGCGTTGCACGGGTTGCAACGCCCAGCGTTGCGGTGACCTTCGCTGGCACCCCGACGTTCGCCCTTGCGGCGACGATCCCTCCCCCCGCCATCACCACCACCACCACCACCACCACCACCGCCGCCGCCATCACCATCACCACCACCACCACCACCACCGCCGCCGCCATCACCACCACCACCACCACCACCACCACCGTTACCGCCACCCCGCCGTCCTCTAACGGGGGGTGGGTTCACTGTATTAGGTTGAACGGAGAATTTTGTTATGTGGACGGGGACAGGTAGGCTGCGTGTGGACAGACAGGGAGGGTGGCTGGGCGGGGTTGGCAGTGTCGTTTTATTTTTATTTTTATTAATTTATTATTATCCACTGCCATGCTCACAATAACTCACCGCCCTCTAATGCTCCGACCAAATTGTGTATGATGAGGTACGTACATGACCTCTATTATTCTCTTTCTAAGTTGACTAGTAATCCTCCATCAGCCAACCCCTGTACTGTACTCCTTCTCAGCCCCATTCCACTTAATCATGGTAGCTCCCATATCTCTTTTAAAAATCGACGGCAATCCTACCAATCAACCAACCCCTTTTCTAGACTGATAACGATTATCCCCTAAACCGCTGAAACATTCAGGCCCATTTAAAATGTTGAACACTAGCCTGATAGAGTAATTGATTTGCATACTTGTCAACCTCAACAAAGAGCCGAAATTCTATGCAAAGTAGAAAGTATCACAATCAATAAAACTCCGATCACTTTTTTAAACAAAAATACCTTTGAAACGAAAGCTTCTTGGTGACTTGGTACCAAATGGAACCTTAAGGCCAGTTAAGAAACCCAAAAACCAAGAAACGACAGTGCCTAGCGGGGAACCAAGCAGCCATACAAGTGATGGGCTAGATCATGATCAAGCAGATCATGGGGGTTTTGCTAGAGCATGTTCTGATTGGGGCGACCTCATGATCGAATGATGGATCAAATTGGTAGACCCTGATCCTGCTTGCCCACTAATCCAGTATAGTCAATTATGCTCGAGTCAAGCCGGCCACGGTCAACTTTTCTTTACCATCACGGTATGCTAATAGCATGCGGAAGATCCTTACTCTCAACCAATTTAAAACTTGAGTTGGTTTCGACAATCATCACAACCATTAATATTCGGTATTTCTTTATGCCGGGGGGACGGCTGGATGCCTGGGGGCCTCGCACTTCCTGTGCAAGTATGAATTGACTTGGTTCACGTCACTTCCGTATTGCGGGTCGGCTGCTTGCCTTTAGTTAACCGATAGGATCCTTATGGTCACACTCCGGAGGCATTAGCCTTCTACGACGTGCTGGGAAACGGGCAAGAAGTGCAAGCCTTCCAATGGGCTAACCCGGGTCAAAAAAGGGCAAACCCGACCCAGCCCAAGCCCAACGGATGTTGAGCCCAGCCCAGCCCAGCCCAAGAAAGGAAAGCCCGGGTTAACCCAATGAACCCAGTGGGCTGGAGCAAAAAAGAAAAGGAATTAAATATATATTAGTATTAGTATACAATTAGTATTAGAAAACAGAATGGACAATAGGAAATGTAGAAGGGTAAGGTAGAGATAATCCGCAAAGAGAGGAAAGATAGTGAAGGCCTGGGTTTGAGAAGGGTCTAGGTAGGGTTGAATGATTCTAGCTAAGACAGTGCCAACTTCGTGGACACCCAGTTCCCGTCCAAGCTGCTCGATTTCTCATCCTCGAAACACTCAGAATCGTGGAGAGCTAATCAGGTTTCCGCCTAGTTTTTCACTATGCGCCCTCAATTGGAACACGGTTGTGCTTGGACCTTTCACCTAAACGCTAATAGTTACGGTCAAAGTCTTTATGAATTCGGTGTCCTTAGATTCCAGTTTCCGTAGTGACCGTGACTTGAAGTATCATGAAAATCAGAAATGGGAGACGGGGTATTCGCAGGGTTCGCTGGGTAACCCGGGTTCGGCACCTCCGAACCCGACCCAGCCCGGGCTTGCGCTAAGGTGAGCCCAACCCAACGTACCCAACCCGGCCCAATGAAGGGCCCGGGCTAACCCAACGAACCCTGGACCCATTAGAAGGCTTGAAGAAGTGTAGATGTTGTGAGGTATTTTGAAGAGTACGGGCACTAACTATGATACCCGGCATGTCGTAGGAGGCGATGAGAGCGATCAAGAAAAGTGGGAGGCAAAGCGTGTCAAAGAATGAATAGTAGTGTGTTGTCGAGGATATGTTATCGAGTGTATGGCGTAGAGAAGTGTTTATATAAATAGGTGATATCATATGATTACCAAGACGGATGTATGTATATACATATATAGATAAAGTGATCGAGCATGATCTGATCCAGTGACCCTTGTGATCAAGGGTGATCGAACATGATCTGCTCGAGCAAAACCCGATCATGGTCTGATCGTGGCCATCACTAAGCCATACCATGGAGCACAGCACAAGCTTACATGCACCTGGTCAGATAGTTCACAACAATCTATCTGCTGACCTGAGGTCTCCTCCAAGCCCATTTCAGCCCCTTGAAGTAGAATATAAGGAAACAGGGAAGGGAAAACCTCAAAGGCAAAGAGTTTCAGCAAGAGGTTTGTAGGGACTACCTAAATATGATCCGCTAGAGATACCTCTTGAACCTCATAAAGCACAAGTAAGTAAATTAGTTTACAATAAAAGAAAAGGAACTCTGAAGGAGAAAGAAAGACAATTACAGTCTGGGGCAGGCTAAAGGTACAGGGAAATTAGGTACTCTTGCCCAAAGGTAGTCCACATCACCCATTTTATTGGTTTTCAATTGTACTCTTCTGGGACGACTCCATATTTAAGCAATTAGCAGAAAACAGCAATTTGTATGTGAAGAGTAAGAGGGAAGGAAGGAAGGGTCTATGATTGGTGGTATTATTTCAATGGAAAGAGATAACATCTGGAGAGCTCAGAATATTCACACTTGCTTAGTGATAAAGCTGGCCTTGTACAAGGAGCTATGGGTGGTATTATATTGGTCAATGCGAGGAAAAAATGGGTAGTGGAAAGTTTTTAAACAACCACTGCAAAGATATCAAATTCTGTTTACCAAGTACCTATATCATGTTTCCTAGAGCTGTATATCCATAAACCAGTTTGAACAGCTAAAGCAATATCTTTACATATCTGATACTCTTGTGTAATTCAGTGCTCGCAAGCTGTTGGAAATGCGTTATCCATCCTATAAGTTATAGGTGTGAGTCAGGTGTGACTCACACATGTGACGAGATATGAAAAGGGGGTTTCCTTGGCAGAAAAATCATGTTATCACGTGATGGAATATATCTAATAGCCGGTTACCCTCCTATTCACTTCGCTCATAGTCGGGATAAGCAAGTGTGACAGATAAGCAAGGGTGACACTTCAGTTTTTTTTTTTTTTTTGTAGATAGGTTAACAAAACACTAGCTATCTATCAGATATTACTATTTTAGTATAAGTTACATGGCTTTAATTGAAGGCTACAAAGTCTACATTTTTCACAACCGAGTCCAAAAAAAAGTATATGATAAATCAGAATCTGATTCACTGCCCAGATCTTCCCAATTACTCCCTGCATGTTCCTAACTTCTTCCAATTTCAATGCTTCTCTGCTGTACTTTACTACTCCTAGTAGTAATCTCCTTAGTACTTGTATCTGCAGTACTTAGTGTACTTAGCTCAAGGATTAATAGAACTCATAATAGATCTGAAAGTGGCTGAAGGGCTTCTAGGTACTCAGGGCTTGAATTGTTCTCTGGATCTGTAGTAGCAATCATCAGCTCGGATTGAGGAATTCCTACAGTGAGCTAGAATAAATTAAACATCCTTCTTCCATTCTTTTTTTTACCTTATGAGAATCAACATCATGGTAGTACAATCCTATTTTAGTCTTATTAACCGCAACATCAATGTACTTATATACTTTCTTAATTACAGTAGCTATTTCCTTTAGATTCTTTTCTGTTTTCTTCTGTCTCGCTTCTTCAATAGTAATAATACCATATTTCTGAATGCTTTATCAGAATTTAGTTTTGTACTTGTCTTACTCTGGAGTTTTTAATTGAATAACTTGATAGAATTCCTCTTGTACCAGTCTGTTAGCAAGTCAGATCTGTGTTCCCTAAGTATATTGAAAGTAGGCTTGCAAGGGGTGAAGTCTGTAGACTTGGTTTACAACAAAAAAAAAAAACACTGAAGCGTCACACTTGCTTATCCGTCACACTTGCTTATCCCGACTATGAGCGAAGCGAATAGGAGGGTAACTGGCTATTATATAAGACCAAGTGTATTTCCCTCTGTAATCACATCGACCGTCTCCGCTACACCTCGGGTGATTGAAATCTCAACACCACAGGAATTCTCACGATCTTTCACGTCTAGTCCTCCCCCTAGCGGGGGGGCTAGGCCATCACTTTTTATCCTTCCACCACGGTGGAACTCCTCTCCTGCCTTCTCCCTTGAGGTCTACCCTCTTGAGGTCCTCTCCACTCTTTTCTGGCATCTCTGAATGCTGGGCCTCGCTTCTTCACCGCTTTTGCTCTGATGTCGCTTAGCATCAGCAAGGTCGGGCAGCTCCTTTTTCCCTACAACAGACAGATGGAAATATGGTTTGCGGTACGCGATTATGATGGATTCTTTCTACTTGTCTCTTGTCGGTTCGGGTTCGTCCCTCTACTGGGTCCGGGTCTTATCCTGCTGGTGGGTACGGGTCAGTCCCACGGTCGGGGTCTGGTGGTTGGTTTTCTCAACAGGCTATGGTCGATTTCGCCACTCCCCTCCTCTCCGACCTCTATGGGTGCTCTGGTACCCTTGGGTGTTGGGAGTCATAGGGGACCGCCTAGTTAAGACACGAACACGTATCCGATAGTTGTTTCGGCATCTGGGTCTACCCCTCCCTCCTCCTCTCCTCGTTTCGGTCGGCTGGTACCCTACTACCTCCTCTCCATACCTGGCTGGCACCCTACTGCTCCTATCTTAAGCTAGCACCTTACTGCTCCCCTAGCTGGCACCTTACTGCCACCCGATTTCCCAAGGGGACCCCAGCCCTGGTCTCTGGCCTCCAGTCAGTATTGCACTGCCTTGGGCTGGTTGGCACCATCTCTTCATCCTTGGCTACAGCGCCTTGGCGGGGGCACTCCGTTGCCAGAGTTCCTAGCCCCGGTGTGCCCAGCTCCTATTTTGTTAGAGCTCTTTTGAGTTAGCCTCCAGGTGGCCAGATCTGCTATGGGCGTTCCTGGTAAGTATGAGTTTGGTCTTTCTTTTGTGTCTTCGGGCCGAGATTTCAGGGGGGATTTTTCCTTGGGCTTCCTACTTTCCTTGTTTCGGGTTTCGCTTAGAACTGAGTACGCTTGTGTTGTAAGGATAGGCTTGATTCAGGGCGAGATGTGTGGTTGGCTCCATACTAGAGGGGCTTGGGGTTCTCGGTTTTTGCCTCAGACGGAGGAGGGATGTGTGTGTTTACAGTTTTGTTTCCATCATAGCTAGCGCTGCATGCGAGCTCTTGTACCTTAACAATGAATATATGATATAAAAAAAAAAAAAAAAGAATTTCTCTCTATAATCAATGCCACGAGGAGCTCCTTACCTCCTGGCACCTCCTCTCGCCTCCCCCACCCTACTACCTGTTTACGGCCGCCTTACGCCCACAATCCTTTATGCGTCCAGGCCGCTTCCTAGTTGGTCCACTACACCAGATGTGATCCAGCAAAAGCTACCTTGCTGCATACCCGTTGTGGCATGATGACGACCCCTCCCCCTTCTGCCCCTTGTGTGAGGAAGGTAACGAGACCTTCGAACACGCTATTCTCTGCTGTCTAGCCAATCTGTCACCCATGATTGCCACCTCCAGGGGATTGCGGATATTGGACCTGACTCTTCTCTCTGAACCTCGATCCCGGCCCCAGTAGGCCTCGGTCGTTACCTCACCTCTACCAGAACTGGTTTTCCTCCCGAGATGTATGCACATTATGCCCCCCGTTTGCCCTCATTATCCCCCTCCCCTTCTCTTCCTGCCTCGCCTTGGTTGTCTTTGGCTGGGTCGCCAAATGGTCTAATTGGTGGAAGGTCTCCTGTTTAATTTCGTTACTGGTTACAAGTTTTGGATTTTTCATTGTGATGCTTGTTAGTTAGTAGTTTTCCTTTATAAGTCCTATATAGGCTCTGCGTCGGTTCTTGGACGCTATTGGAAGAACAGGTTTTGATTTTTCCTTTGTTAGTTGGTTTGAATTTTTTGGGTTTTGTTTCTGCCATAGCTAGCGCTGCACACACGTTCTTGAACCCTATACAAACGATGAATATAATAAAATTATGATATAAAAAAACAAAAAAAATTCCCTCTGTAATCATGTACTTTGCTAGTGCAAGCGTGGAATCTTATCTTTATATCTAAACTATACTGCGTTCAACTCTCAGCACCACCTTAGTATCTAAGAAACAGCCTCAGAGACTGAAATATTTTCAAGTTTTGAGCCCGGCTAGCAAGTCTTTCTGCTACCGAATATCATATACCATATAGATAAAAGAAGGACACCTAAGCAAGACCCTACTACCGTTACGTCTTCTACATTTCCATCCCTCCTATCTGGCCAGACGGTTAACGAATACCTCAATACACACTATTTATCTCACTACAATACCATATGTTCTACCTCCATGACCTACCTGACAAGAAGAATAACGATATCACCATCTCCATCGAGATTACCGACAACTACTACACCTCTGAATTGTGTGAAACCAGAAGACCCATCAGCATCGAAGACCGTGACCTCTCACCCATCTGCTGTAAAGAATATCGCAAACAAGAACTCCTGGAATGAAATCCACATATTAAAGTACTCAGATATACATACTAGACTTGCAGACATTATCAATATATAAGAGCAAACGTGATTGGTGATATCCTACCCATCTGTTGTGATAGGTACTATAAGGACACCCGAAACGAAGCACTCGACTATCTAGAAACTATTAGATATGTCATCAAGTACAACAATAATTGGTATTCTGATTGGTGTTTTGAAAAACTTGACGAGGATGGCTACGACTTCAACTATTAGAATGATAGACCTGATCTAGCTGATCACCTATTCAGCTACGATTCGGACGACAAGTACGACTTCAATTAAGGTTTCGAGATAGCAATCGCAACATTACCCAAGAACTCCATTAGCCGCTTATCCTTGTCCTTCAACAAATACCCTACACTACAAGGACAACAAAACTATCGGTTATGGGCAACAATGTGGAAAACAGCTTTCAAGGTCTGTGGTGTATGGGGCCTAGTGGACGGAACATCATAATAACCAGTCCTATTGGATGAAGGTACCTCCTCTCAATTAACAGCAGTTACAGATTGGGAAACAAAGAATGAACAGGCAAAGTTCCTGCTATACCAAGCAGTGGGCAATCATTATGAAAGCATCATATGCTACCCCACCCCTGCGTAATGGCAGGGCCTCAGATGTTAAGGGGTACTGTTCTTATATCAGTACCCGCGACAGGCAATGATACTTCTCTTATAGTATCTCTGATACTATATATTAATAGTTATAGTGTGCGTTCACACTATTACTTTTCTTCGTTGTTTTCTTTATAGTGTGCGTTCATACTATTACCTTTTCATTCGTTACGCTTAGTAGTCGTAGAGGCGTTCCTCTTCTACTAAGTTTATGTAACTATCGTGAGGTAGATGAAATAAAGTAGATTCGTTCTTAAAACAATAAGTAGGAAAATAACTTAGATGGTTGCATGAAGAACTGACTAACTTGCCCCCTTTTTTTTTTTTTTTTTTTTTATATCATATATTCATTGTTAAGGTACAAGAACTCGCATGCAGCGCTAGCTATGGCGGAAACAAAACCGTAAACACAAGCGTCCCTCCTCGGTCTCAGGCAAAAACTGAGAACCCCAAGCCCCTCTGGTATGGAGCCAATTGCACATCTCGCCCTGAATCAAGCCTGTCCTTACAACACAAGCGAACTCAATTTTAAGAGAAACTCAAAACCAGGAAAGCAGGAACTCCAAGGAAAAATCCCCCAGGAAATCTCGGCCCGAAGACACAAAAGAAAGACCAAACTCATACTTACCAGGACCGCCCATAGCAGACCTAGCCGCCAGGAGGCTAACCCAAAAGAGTCCTAACAAAACAGGAGCCGGGCACACTGGGGCCAGGAACTCTGACAACGGAGTGCCCCCGACAAGCCGTGGTAGCCAAAGATGAAGGGACGGTGCCGACCGGCCCGAGACAGTGCAATACTGACCGGAGGCGGGAGACCAGGGCTGAGGTCCCCATGAGAAAACGAGTGGCGGTAAGGTGCCAGCTAAGAGAGCAGTAAGGTGCTAGCTTAAGATAGGAGCAGTAGGGTGTCAGCCAGGTATGGAGAGGAGGTAGTAGGGTACCAGCCGACCGACGAGAGGAGAGGAGGAAGGAGGGGTAGACCCAGATGCTGAAACAACTATCGGATATGTGTTCGTGTCTTAACTAGGCGGTCCCCTATAATTCTTAACACCGAACGACACCGAAGCACCCATAGAGGGTGGAGAGGAGGGGAGTGGCGAAATCAACCGTAGTCTATTGAAAAAGCCAATCACCAACCCCCGACCGTGGGACTGACCTGTACACACTAGCGGGATAAAACCTGGACCCAGTAGAGGGACTAACCCGAACCGATCAGAGAAAAGCAGAAGGACTCCATCGTAATCGCGTACTGCGAACCGTATTCACAGCCGTCTGTTGTAGGGAAAAAGGAGCCGCCCGACGGTGCTAATGCTAAGTGATGCTACAGCAAAAGCGGGGAAGGGGTGAAAACCAACACCTCGAGATGTTGGAGAGGAGGAAGGATGGGCTCAAGAGGATAGACCTCGAGAGGGAAGTCAGGAGAGGAGTTCTACCGTAGCAGAAAGATAAAAAGTGATGGCCTAGTCCCCGCCCTAGGGGGAGGACCAGACACGAAAGATCGTGAGAATTCCTGTGGTGTTGAGATTTCAATCACCAGAGGTGTAGCGGAGATGGTCGGTACTAACTAACTCGCCCTTTTTTTTTTACTTTTTTTTTTATATCATATATTCATTTTTTAACAGTACAAGAACTCCCATGCAGCGCTAGCTCTGGCAGAAACAAAACCAAAATCTACGCATCCCAACCGGGACCAAGAGAAAACCCGTACTCCTAAGACCCTCTGGTATGGGCCCAACTGCACATACCCCAAGGCAAGCCAACTCAGGTGCCCAGTCCGCAGACTCCACGACTTGAATGCAAAAGGGGTCTCGCCTAGATGCCAACCCACACCGGGATTCCTCACCCAAAAAGCCCCCCTCCTACTAACTACACGTAGCTAACAGAAAGAAAACCAAACAAGCTAGGCAGGAAAGCATAAGGAAAAACTCTTTCCATAAACTACAAACAAAACGAAAGTAATGCCTGCCCACCGAACCACCAGAGTGCCGAATGTAAATAACAAAACCCCCCAACAGTGACGAAAAAGGTAGCCGACGTAGTAGGCCAGCAAAGAGCCCGAAGGGTGAGTGCTCCCAGCCAGCTGAGCCACCGAGGTAGTACAATACCATGGCACGCCAGCCGAGATTCGAGGCCTCGGTACGGGGCCCAAGGAGTGGATGCGGTAGTAGGATACCAGCCTAAGGAAGGAGGGTAGTAGGGTGCGAGCTGACGCAATCGAAGTGGAAGGTGGAGGTGGTGTCAAGGTCCCCGGAAAGCCCGACCGAAAAACCCAAACTGTTGCCGTATTACCGCGTCTCTCATGTAGTCTCTTGTTCTCCGAGATATAGCATCACTTAGTGGAAAGGATCCCACTGGCAGTCGTAAGGAGTAGGAAGGGAGGAGGGTTGGAAGGCGACATAGACTTGAACCGAGCGACTAGGAGGGTATGGCCATATCTCACCACGAGACAGACCCCAAAGTTACTAGCCGAAACATTCCCCAGTGGGGATCGTGCAAGTGGGGAGAAAGACGTCCACCACTGCCAGTGCCGACCGGAAGTGAAGAGGAGAAGCCGACTGTGCCAAAGTTAAGCGAGCCCCTATTAACAAGACAGGACTACCGGGTGAACCCAGATAACTCCCCCATCAAGCAGACAAGAGACAAGCAAAACCAAGGCAGGAGAGGATAGAGATGTTAACCGTACCGCTAGGCAAAGAGCCATCACTGGGGCGGAGGGGAGAGGGGGGTCACGATCGTTTGACGTGGTGTTGTAAAACTATGTGGGAGGAAAATAGGGGAGACGAAGCGTACTAACTAACGTGCCCTTTTTTTTTTTTATTTTTTTATATCATATATTGATTATTTAAGGTACAAGAACCTGCATGCAGCGCTAGCTATGGCAAAAACAAAACCTGTAAACATGCGTGTCCCTCCTCCGTCTGAGGCAAAAATCAAGAACCCCAAGCCCCTGTGGTATGGAGCCAACCGCACATCTCGCCCCGAGTCAAGCCCCTCCTACAGCTCAGACGAACTAAGCCCCAAAGGAAACCCAAAACAGGAAAAGCAGGAAGCTCAAGGAAAAATCCCCCCGGAAATCTCAGCCTGAAGGCACAAAAGAAAGCCTAACTTATACCCACTAGGTAGTACCAATAGCACAGCTGGCCGCCAAAAGGCTAACCCTAGATCGGGTCCTAGAGAGGATCAGGTGCACCGATTAATGGCCCGACCCCCACTGAGGGGGAAACTTGACGAGGATGGAACCCGACTGACCGGAGACAGTGCAATACCAATCAGAAGGAAGGAGGCCAGGGCTGAGGCCCCCCAGAGAGAGGTAGCAGTAAGGTGCAAGCTTAAGGGAGCAGTAGGGTGCTAGCCGGGTGGCAGTAGGGTGCCGGCTGAAGAGGCAGTAGTAGGGTACCAGCCGAGGGGGCAGTAAGGTGCCAGCTGGGGGAGCAGTAGGGTGCTAGCCGGGTGGCAGTAGGGTGCCGGCTGAAGAGGCAGTAGTAGGATACTAGCCGCGGGGGCAGTAAGGTGCCAGCTGGGGGAGCAGTAGGGTGCTAGCCGAAAAAAGGTGGCAGTAGGATGCCAGCCAAGGAGGGAGGTAGGAGGATACCAGCCGAACGAGCCGAGGGAGGGAGAGGGAGGGGTAGACCCAGATGCCGAAACAACTATCGGAAACGTGTTCGTGTCTTAACTAGGCAGTCTCCATTAATCCCCAGTGCCCACAGTATACGAAACCACAGGAAGGGAAAAGAGGAGGAGAGAGTTGAATTTGACCGTAGCCTGTTGAGAAAACCAACCACCAACTCCCGACCTTGGGACTAACCCGTACCCACCAGCGGGATAAAACCCGGAGCTAGCAGAGGGACTGACTCGAACCGATCAGAGGAAAGAAGAAGGAATCCAAGGTAATCGCGTACCGCAAACCGTATTCCCAGCCGTCTGTTGCAGGGAAAAAGGAGGAACCCGACTGTGCTGATGCTAAGCGAGGCTAAAGTAAAAGCGGGGAAGGAGAGGAAACCAGCAAGAAAGACACCAGAAAGAAGTAAGGAGGGGTCTCATGAGGGTAGACCTCAAGAGAGAAAGCAGGAGAGAAGTTTTGCCGTTGCAAAAAGATAAAAGATGATGGCCTAGTCCCCCCCATAGGGGGAGGACCAGACGCAAAAAGTGGTGAGAATTCCTTGGTGTTGAGATTTCAATCACCGGAGGTGTAGCAGAGACAGTCGTTGACTAACTAACTTGCCCCAAGGGTTTCCTTATATAGTCCTTCCCTCAACCCGCTTACAAATCAAACTATAGGCAGTCTGCCTTACCAGTCTGCCTTGGGCAGCCCCCTTGTGCAGCCCCATGACCTCTGAATAGATCATGTGCGTGAAACATAACATAAAACATAACATAAACCTAACGAGTCTACCTTGTGCATAGTCTCGTTGCATAGCCTCCTTATACAGCCCTGTGACTTCTAAATAAGTCGCATGGGTGAAACATGACAAATAAAACCCCAACCAGTCTGCCTTGCAGTCAACCTTGTTGCATAGCCTCCTCTATAGTCACATGCCTCTGTATAGGTCATGTGCGTGAAAGTAAATCATAAAACAAACTACATAAATCAAACTACATAACAAAGGAAACTCATAAATCAATTTCATAACAAAAGAAACTTACTATGTCAGATTAGAATTGTGACATCAGAGCCTAAAACCCGCGCTGCCCCACCCCGTAACAAACACTGGAAACACCCTCAACAAACTTTGTCCTTGTTGAAGATATATTCAAGAAAATTCATTCCAATAAAAACATTACTGAACACGTTACGAATTTCAAAAATGCATGGAACCGACTCTCTCGGAGATATACAAACATACAAGAGAAGACGGAAGATGACTTCTTATCAACAATGAAACTAGTCACGCAATCTGAAGCTGTCAACGGGGTGTTCTTCATATTATCTATAAAGGAACAACACAAAGATCCTTATGACATACTCGCAGCAAGAGGGGACGACCAATATGCCGACATAAGGGAGTTCTTCATCAGCTGAGCTGCAGAAAAGTCGGAAGCAGAGGAAAAGGTACTATTTGTACTAAAGAAAAGGACACAAGGGAATATTCCGGGTGCAAAAGGAAAGGAAACAGAGAATTCAAGAGCCATCATGTCAAAGACTGTCAAGGCCTGAACAGAGAGAAGAAAAAGAGAAACAAGGAAAATCTGAAGGGACAAAAGACAGCCAACCTTACCAATGCCACTGTAACCATACTAATAGCCAAAGCCTAATGGAAGGAGGAACAATCAATAGATTGGCTATGCGACTCTGGAGCATCAGACCATATATCACCAAACGAAGGTGACTTCCTAAACCCCCTATTAGACAATACAAGTATAATAACAGCAGACAGCAGAACACATTACTAGGCATCAGAGGCAGGATAATCTTTTGCTGATGACTGATGCAGATGGCTGGTTTACATGATACCAAACTTCATGACCATTAATTTGTAGTTACCAACTCCCACACCCATTCTCCGCCTCCAATTTTCAATCTCTTAACATTTTATTATGTAGTTTTGTTTTTTACTTGTGCTCATCTATTACACGTAGATGATGAACAGCATCACATGATTCGCAGTTGTGACTTCTGTTTGATATTGTGATATCACTAACCTTATTGTCTTATGGCTGCCGGTGAGTTGTGTGTTTATCAATTTGCATGCCAGTGTACTAATTGTAATGGGTGCTCCCTCTGGGAAGATGGATCGCTAGGTTGCGACCACACCGAAGTATTCTGTCAGAAGTAAAGATAAAGATAATCAACAGTAGAGTTGAATAAATAAAACGGTAAAACTTAATATCGTTAAGCCACAGCTTTACTCAATTATGTCCTGGTCTCGAGAGGTAGTTGATTGCCAGAGTAGAGGAGAACTCACATATACTTAAGTAGGTTTGGTATGCTGCCAGTTACTCCCCATCACTACCCTGCGTTCGCGAGCACCCAACTCCCGTGGGCTGTCTAGCCAACCTCCACGGGTCGGACCAAAGATCCCACGTAGCGAGCTAGACCACTCGGTAGTGTTCTAACATCTGCCTGATAGAAGTGTTTTAGCCACCGCATCTTCAATGCAACTGCAGGAGTAAAAACTCTTCTTATCGCAATCATGCCAGTGGCGAGCTGTCATTCCAGTGCGGATACTATACCAACTATGGAACTCTCTATCCATATACACTTAGTCTTCTGCAAGTATTTGCGGCTCGTGAACATCTATCCGGTTTTACTCATTTCCATATCATTCCGGAAGATGGCCACATAGGTCCCCCGATAGACCACTTCGGAGGTTGACTACCAATAGGCGCTACGCACAGTCAACCCTCCTAGAAGTAGGTCTTATCATGACCTCGGACTAGTGTCTCAGAGTCCTTAATGATTTTCCAATATTATTACTCTTTCGGGGCAACGGACATCGGTTACCTTGCCTATAGGCCTCCCGTAACCTCACATACTACTCCTGACTTCAAAGCAGCATTACTCCCTCAGTTTTGGTCCGTTTTACACGAAACCACCTGGGGGCTATTCTCCAAGTTCCTCTCCTCCCCCTCATGTATCCTGCGGACTGCCTCCAGTCGGACGGATGGCGTGAGCGCATACGGAGTTACGGTAACATCTCCACTTGGAGGCTTTTGCTAGACTTACAGTATCTCTTCAGGCTGTAGCCCATGATGCTAGGGACTTATAACGGGGCCGGAGAGGGGTGTTAGCAACTACACCTCCAAGTTACAGCTTGCTCGGAGCTCAACTGATTGTGCAGGAGCAATCCGCACAACCTGAAAATCGAACACCCTATGTAGTTTCACGTGACAAACAATCTGGTAACTTCCCCCGAAGTCCTGCGTAACAAGTTACTTTCAAAGTAGGGTAACTTGACTCCATAGCAGGGTAACTCGAGTCCGAAGGTAGGGTAACTCTACATGGACTCTCCGTCGAGTAATTCAGGGTAACTCCCAAATTGACTACTTGGGTTACCCTACAGAGTAGGGTAACCCCCAACCTTTGCTAGTACCTATGTACCTTTGGTATAGTCTAGTATGCCCGACTAAGGTACCTAACCACCGGTACCTCCACTCGGTAGACCTAAGTCTACCGCCATCCCTACCACGGTGGTCTCTTGATACCGGCATGGGTATAGGTTTGGCTACTAGTAATAGTACTCAGTGGAGTCTCGTTACACTAATAGCCAGTTACTGTTAGGCAGTAGCCGAGATCAGTCTTATCAGTCGGACTAGGACCTGAATCTTTGATCGGAGATTGTCTAGGAAAACTCGTAAAGTAATAAAGAATAAAAGAATAAAGATTCGTAATTGTAACCTTATTATATTGTTAAGGTCTCTTCTCCGTTGCTTGATTTCTCTAACTAACCCGGAGACCTTAAGCCTATTTATACTAACCTACCGGTACTTAGTATTCCTATACTAACTTGTACCGAGAAGCTTTTGACTTTAGTTTCTACTAAGTGCGAACACCGTTTGACCCTGAAAGTTGTTACACCACTTCAACCTTTATTGAGACGAGGTATTCATCTTGAGAGGATAGCATCCTATCTCCCAATAATCTCTTTACGATCTTTAGGCTTGAATGGACTAAGTATGCAAATGTAGTCTGAATGGCTATCATTCCAATCATCCCTTCTGATCAAGAACTAGCTAAGTTCGTTGTCAGGAACTGGGGCATAATTAATATATGCTTGCATGAGTCTCGACACACCAGTATCATAGAAAGGCTTCCTGCATCTCCACTCTTCCAATCCAAGTGTGGTTCCCCTTGGACCTCATGCCTCTAAGAGGGACTCCTATTGGAGACGTCCGACATACACCTAATCTTGAATGGGTATTGGTAGTTTCTGAAGTAGTTTGGTAGCAACAGATGTCTTCTATCTAATTAATAGAAGATCCCTTGGTTGGCTACTTTCTATCACAAGTGGTCAATATGGTTTGCAGTCATGGAGTCATGAACTAGAAATTATTATCTTAATTCCTATATAGCTTTGCCACAACCATCTTATTTAGTCACTTGACCTTTATGGTCAAAAGCGTGATAGTACCACTATGCTAGGTCTTATATGCCTAACAGTTACCCTCCTATTCACTTCACTCATAGTTGGGAAAACCAAGCGTTACGCAAAAGCAAGCATTACACATGACTTTTTTTCCTTTTTTTTTTTTTTTTGGCAAATAGGCCTAACTTACATCATAGTGTTAATACTCTCCAGTTTATGTTTTATTGTTTAAATTACAATATCTCTCAAGTATCAATATTATTGTCTAAGTTAAAATAATTTAATTGAAAGTAATAAAATTAGTATTTCTTGCAATTGAGTCACTAGATGTAGAAGAAGATCCAAATTCATATCTAGTAGATAGATTTTCAAAAACATCTTCCAGATTACTACCTGTCTGATATCCTTAAAGAAGAATCTCTAACTCTCTTAATTTATCTAATGATACAAACAGTTGTAGCTCACCTATAAATATTGTATTGTGATAGGTTAGTTCAAGTATTAATCAGACTTGCAATAAATTAGATCATAATAGAAAGGCTTATTGGTCATCAGTTGTAAGATTCTTCTCACAATTTGGGATTTGGATTAACATCCCTAGTAGAAGAATGCTATCCTGAACTTAAATATTCTTTACTTGCTAGTGTTTCTTCTACTTCTTTTTAAGGGTTTAAGTTCAACAGATAAAATAGCAGGATTGACTGATCCAAAAGGTAGATTTGACTGGACCATAATAAGTATTATCTGCAAGCTGGAGGAATAATTGACCTGGCTGGAAGAAAGTAGTGAGACCATGAAGAATTAGCATTGCTCAAGGTTATTGGCCTTACAGAGAATAGAGAAGTATTACTTAATTTATCTAGGTTGAATAGAGCTTTTCACAATAAAAAAAAAAGTCATGCATATCACTTGGTTTTGCGTAACGCTTGGTTTTCCCGACTATGAGTGAAGCGAATAGGAGGGTAACTGGCTATTACATGCTTGGCATAGTACATGCATACTATTACTGAGTTTGTTTATCACAAATTATGATCTATAGACTTTTACTTGAAATAAAATCATAACTAGTTTTGTGCATGAGCCGAGCGGGCTCGGGTCTTTCGAGCCCTGGGGTGCCGCGAGCCTAGTGGACTCGACCCTAGGTGGGCATTATGCTCGAGCCTGCTCGAGTCTCTTGGCAGAGGTGGAAATTTGGGAAGAGGTAGAGGAAACCCATAGTGAAGATGGTTCTGAATTATAAGGGTAGTGTGTAGAGGTATCGTGGTGACTCTGCTAGCCGATTTCAATAGTATTCGGACACTTTGGCCCGACTTTGTATGAGTCTTGGCGCCATGGTGTCCGGATACCTATGATATCGGCTAGTACTCTCGAGCCTCTTGGCGGCTCGAGCCGGCTCGTGAACTACACTAAATTCTGATTCATAGCAGACAAAAAAAGGGTAATCAGCGATGCGATTAATTATTATATTCATATTGCTTGTCCACCACTTTGGGAAGGTTCTTGATTCGTAGCGGTCATCAAATGCTGTATTAAGCTAAGGTTCGCGACAGGAAGCCACAATTTACCGTTAAGCCTGAAACTCACGTTGAGCTATATCCTCACGTTGAAATATCGGGCCCTCAGTATGAGTACCCCCATTTGCGAGAAACTGATAATCCGGGGGTTATGCGGACATGTCAAAACATTGGCAAGAGTAGCTTAAATTAACTGTTTGTCAATCTCTTGCAGGCTGAACGGAGTAGATCCCGCTATCTCCCACCACACACCTCGGCTCCAAATGTGCAACTCCCCCAATGAACTCGAAAAAAGCCCTCCCACGAACAGATCTTTAGTACTCGAGTAGACAGATCCCTCACCGCCTATTCAGATGCTGATTAAAAATAATCTCGGCCTTTTCGAACTTCCTGGTGCTTCGGCAACTTTATCCCGATGTGGAGCATGAAGGGCGCCAAGGAGATGTTCGTGCACTACTGGAAATGATCAATGCGACTATTTTTTTGTTTTATTCGAATATAAGATCAAATGGACACGTAAGAGTTTCCGCGGTGTATCATATCATGTGTCTAGTATCTAGTTCAGGATATATAATACGATATATGCCGAGAGCATAGAAGCGCCCTGATGAGAAGAAGCGTTTTTCATATAATATTCATTTTCACTGTATTTTTTGCAGCAGCAGCTTTCCCAGTGATTATCGGCTATGTCAGATATCAGTCAGTATTCACTGTGCAGTACTCGCGTAGTGCCCATTGGTGGGGTTCCCTGATTGAAAGATGAGTATAAAAGGAGGAGCGAGTGTGTGAGTGTGAGAAAGAGTGAGGAAATAACGGGGAAGCAAGAGAGAAAGAGCGATAGGTATCCCAACTTGTACCGGGGGTGAAGGGTACGTCTGTCGAACCTCCACTTATTGGCTCCAGGCCTTCTCGGCCTCTCTGGGAACAGTATTTGCTCAAACCACCGGGCCAAGAGTTCGACAGAATGTTTTCCTTCATCAAACTGCGAGGAAATAAATGGAAAGTTCGACTGACTTTTGCGCACACGCTAAGTACTCTCATAGGGTCACAGTTTGATCAGGTCTCACCTTGTGCGTGGGATGACGTTAGTGAGCCTAGCTGCTATTGTGGAGGCGAAATTTTAGCCGACGAAATATTGGCCGATAGAGGCTTGGCTGCAATGGCTTTTTTATCTATAAGTAGGGGGGTCTCCACAACACTAGGCCCTGCCACTCTCCGCCCTTTCCCTCATTCACGCCCATTGTTAAAAGTCCTACCTCCTCCGTTCTTCAATTTCCTCCCCCTGCTCCCAAGTTACACCCGCCGACATCCTGTCTTCACTCGCTCCTTACACCAAAAGTCCCACCATACACTCCCCGATCGATACTTCCGTTTAGACAACATAATGAAATGCCCGCTTGTAGGATAGAGGCACTCCCACGTTACACGCAAACCTAAGTTCTAACTTTGTGATTCTAGTTCGTAAGGGATTTTGCAAGGATGTGGGTTGTGGCTATAGCTACTCTAATTGTCTGCTTTGTTTGCGCCGTAACAGTGATTGCGAATGCCCAGATAGCACCGGCCTCGGTTGCAGTCTCCACCCTCGGTATTCCCACCGCCACAATATCAACCACTACTACGATCACGACCACCGCCACTATTTCCACCACCGCCACTATTTCCACCACCGCCACTATTTCCACCACCGCCACTATTTCCACCACCGCCACTATTTCCACCACCACCACCATCTTTACGACTCCTGTGCCTGACTTCCATGGGTGGGTCCGCTGTGATCGTGTTAAAGCCAATTTCTGCTATATTATAGGCAATGGAAGGTAGAGGGAAAAATGGTTGGGACAGGAGGCGGGGGGATCAGGGGTATAGTGTTATTTTATTTGTCTATTAATTTATTATACTATACTGTACCCAGAAGAACTAGAATGATCAAAGCCCTTATCATGCACGGTTAGTGCGAAGCAGCTGAAATTGGAAATCCTTGAAGGTCACCAGCAGTCCTAGAACCCATTGTCTGTTGAAAATAAAACACAATGTATGATACTATATAATCTATTGAAACACGTATTGACGCTGATAGGTCAGAAGAAAGTACGCCGTATGAGAATACATAGGTTGCTTGGAACATAAATTTAAACCAGTCGAATTAAAGTACCACGTTAAACTATTTCGTCCCTGAGGGCAACCACAATATCACTATCAATATAAATTTACTACATGGGCAACTGCCATTATCCAGAAGGAAGTGAAAACTTAGTTAGTAATTCAATTGGTAAAAGGCAACTGACATGTAAAATTACAGAATCAAACTAGCAATACTTTATGTACTATGTTCATGCATCTAAATTAACATCCACAATCATGGATGTAACTGTAACGAGGACTTCCTCTGGGAAGATAGATCCCAAGGTTGCGACTGCACCAAAGTGTTCTTTCCAAAAGTAAAGATAAAGATAATCAACAGTAGAGTTGAAAAAAACAAAACAGTAAAACTTAATATCATTAAGCCACAGCTTTATTCAATTAAGTCCTAATCTCGAGAGGTAGTTGATTGCCAGAGTAGAGGAGAACTCGCATATACTTAAGTAGGTTTGGTATGCTGCCAGTTACTCCCCATCACTACACTGCACTCGCGAGCATCCAACTCCAGCAGGCTGTCTAGCCAACCTCTACGGGTCAGACCAAAGATCCTCCGTAGCGAACTAGACCACTCAGTGGTGTTCTAACATCCGCCCGATAGAAGTGTTTTAGACGCTGCATCTCCAATGGAACTGCAGGAGTAAAAACTCTTCATATCGCGGTCATGCCAGTGGCGAGCTGTCATGCCCATGCGGATACTATACCAACTATGGAACCCTCTACCTATATACACTTAGTCTTCTGCAAGTATTCACAGCCCCTGAACATCTATCCGGTTCTACTCATTTCTATATCATTCCGGAAGATAGTCATGTAGCTTCCCCGATAGACCACTCCAGAGGTTGACTATCAATAGGTGCTACTCACAGTCAATCCTCCTTGAAGTACTAGTAGGGCTTATCGCGACCTCGGACTAGTATCTCAGAGTCCTTAACGATTCTCCAATACTATTACGCATTAGGGGCAACGGACTTAGGTTACGTCACCTACAGGACTCGAGTAACCTCACATACTGCGCCTGACTTCAAAGCAGTATTACTCCATCGGTTTTGGTCTGTTTTACATGAAACCACCTGGAGGCTATTCTCCAGGTTCTCCTCTTCCCCCTCATTGATCCTGCGGACAGCTTCCCGTTGGATGGACGGCGTGAGCGCATACGGAGTGACAGCAATATCTCCACTTAGAGACTTGTGCTAGACTTATAGCAACTCTTCAGGCTGTAGCCCATGATGCTAGGGACTTATAACAGGGCCGGAGGGGAGTATTAGCAACCACACCTCCAAGTTACAGCTTGTTCAGAGCTCAACTGGTTGTGCGGGAGTTATCTGCACAACCTGAGATTCGAACACCCTATGTAGTTTCATGTGACAAACAATCTAGTCACTTCCCCTGAAGTCCTGTGTAACAAGTTACTTTCAAGTTAGGGTAACTTAGCTCCATAGCAGGGTAACTCTAGTCCAAAGGTAGGGTAACTCTACCTGGACTCTGCGTTGAGTAATTCAGGATAACTCTCAAATTGACTACTTGGGTTACCCTATAGAGTAGGGTAACCTCCAACCTTTACTAGCACCTATGTACCCTTGGTATAGTCTAGTATGCCCGGCTGAGGTACTTAACCACCGGTACCTCCACTCGGTAGACCTAAGTCTACTGCCACCCCTACCGCGGTAGTCTCTTGACACTGGTATGGGTATAGGTTTGGCTACTTGTAATAGTACTCTGTGGAGTCTCGTTACAGTAACAAACAGCTCAGGATTTTGCATATAACTTAGTTATTAGTCAAGAGCCCTGTACATGGGACTTACTTGAGTAATATGACTTATTAATATTATGATTCGTTATGTTTTGTGCAAGACTTAATTATGAGTTATGGGCTCTGTGTCACGGATGTGACAGGTAGTGTAACGTTTCTAGCTTGTGGTTAACTAATAGCGACGGGCAACGATACTTCTCTTCTTAATTCCTATCTTGTTTGATATAAGAGTTCTTAGATCCGTTGATCTACGTTATCGCAATTCGTCGGATAACGCCTGTTAAATCCTAACTACGATAACTTCGCCTCATGTAGGCTCGTGAGAAATGTGTCAGTTATGTAAACGTGATAAGGAGCGTAAAGATGTTTTATTCGTAAAGTAATAGGTAAGGAAATTACTTAGAACAAAGCATGAAGAGCCTATCTTCCTCGGTCGTATTGACCTCCTCATATAGTGCTCTTCCGCCAACCCTAACCCTGATGACTCACAAGTGTGAGCCTCGTAAAAAGCCTTACCAAAGTCATATGACTCAAATGAGTCATACGCGTGAGACCCATGACTCATAATTGAGTCATGTGCGAAACATAACAAATCATAACATAAACAAGTCGAATGACTCAAATGAGTCATACGCGCGAAACCCATGACTCATAATCGAGTCATGTGCGAAACATACAAATTATAACCTAAACAAGTCATATGACTCAAGTGAGTCATATGCGCAATACCCATGACTCATAATCGAGTCATGTGCGAAATCCTGAGCTACCTGTCACATCCGTGACATTAGCTCCCCCCTCCTTAAGCCTGAGTCCCATCAGGCTCTATCTGCTATCCCCCATCTTTACCAGGTCCCGTCCATACGTGCAGACGGACCTTCGAAGTCTATGGTACTTCGATACCCAATCCCGGGCCCTTACCCTCACTGATTCAAGTGGAGGTTGGCCGTTTCGATCGTCGCTTGCTGTAGGGCGATCGTTTGCGCGTGTGCCCAGATTGTAGCTTTGGCGTTGCCCAGTTGACTTCGTAGTCCCGAGATTTGCCTTTGCAGGCTTTCGAAATCAGGTTCGGTTTCCGCAGAGGAGTTTTCGGCCCCCCCTTCCACAGGCTTCGTCCTCGAAGTCCTTTTGTGTCGGTAGGCATCCTTTCTTTTAAGTGGTGCCCTGCTCCCGTCCTTTTGCGGGTAGTACCCTGCTTGTACTTTCGCCGCTTTGTGCATGGCACAGTGTTTGCTGAAGCACTGTGTACAGTCCTTAAGGGCGTGGTCCGGATGAGGACCTTCCTTTCTATATTCCCTCGGGAACCATCCGGATCGCTACTTGTCCCCATAGTGTACGGGACATCCGTCGTCGTAGCACGCCGTCCAACTCATCACGTTGTGTGCATTCTGTCTTGCTTCCTTCTCGCGCTTGGCGAGTTCTTCGTCTGTTGGCCCCATCCATGAGTACTCAGGGATCGTTGGGGTAATTGTTATCCCGGTGGGGCTTGTCGGGATAGTTTCGGTAGAAGAGTTCGATGGCATCTTGAGGGTTGGTGAAGTTGTTCGCTGCATACCAGGTTTTATCGTGTTCGGGAGAATAACCAGTCCACTTGGCACGGTATTGGAGTTTTCCGTAGCGTAAGCGAGAATCGATTATCTCGTCCAGTTCGTATTCGGATTCTCCCTCTATTTCTAGCGGAGGAGGAGGAGTTATTGTTTGTGAGGAAAACTTGTTATTGTTGTAGATTTTGAGGAGTGAGATGTGGAATGTGTTGTGTATTCTCGTCGAGGGAGGGAGATCGAGCTTGTATGCTCGATTTCCAATTCTTTCCAATATCTGAAATGGCCCTATTTTCTTGAAATCCAATTTCTTGGATGGTCTCGTGGTCTTGATGTTGCGTGGTAACAGCGACACCATATCTCCTATCCGTAGGTTCGGATCGGGTCTTCGGTGCTTATCGTATTGTTCTTTCTGTCATTGTTGTGCATAATCCATTTCGTATCGTAATGTGTCGTGCAGTTGACTCATCTCTGTCTTATCTGTTATCATTCCACCGCTCGTATAATTTGTGGCTTGACTTCTCGGATGTTGTCCATAGTTGGCAAAGAATGGTGTCGTGCCAATCGTCTCCTATTTGCTGTTGTTATATGTAAACTCAGCCATGGGAAGCAGTTCCCACCAATTATCTTGTTGGTAATTGATGTATACGCGAAGAGATTGTTCCAATATTCCGTTTACCCGTTTGGTCTGTCCGTCAGTTTGTGGGTGGAAGGTAGTGCTGAGCCTGTTCCAGATTCCCATTTCTCCCGTTGCCATTTTCCATGCTGCAGATGTGAATAGTGATCCTCGATCCGTGATGATATTTTTTGGTAGTCCATGTAATCTAAAGATTTCGTGGAAGATCGTTCAGATGAATGTTGCCGTTGTCATATCACTTTTTTACCGGAACAAAGTGACTCATTTTGGTCAGGCGATCTACCACAACCAAAATGGCGTTCCATTCTTCCGAATTTGGAAGGTCGGTAATAAAGTCCATGGTTATCGTTTCCCATGGTTTTGCCGGAACTTCATTTGATTTGAGCAATCCGTACGGTTCATGTTTGGCTGTTTTCGTCCTTTGACATATATCGCAATTCTTGACGTATATCTTGACGTCCTCGCGCAGTCCTGGCCAATAGAATGACCCTGTGATGAGTTCAGTTGTTTTAGCCATTCCTCTGTGTCCCGATATTCGTGAATCATGATGTTGTCGTATGATTTCCGTTCTTATCTCTTCTTCTTCCGGAATCCCCTGCTTTCTGTCGTACCATAGCTGATTTTCTTTCTACTGGCATAAACCCAGTGCTATCCCCTTCATTTCCTTCTTTCCCTCCTCCAATGCTTCGTTTATCGCTTTGATAGTTCCATCAGCTTTGCTTGCTTCCTGTATTCTTCCCTCGTCTTCTGTCGTACTTTCAACCATCTCTATCGCTTCGATTCTGTCTATCCTGAAATATCGATCGACTGGTAGCAAAGATTGGATTTTTCTGGTAATTCTTTCGTCATTATCGTCTTGTGGTCTGTCGCTTGATATTCTTGTAAGAGCATCCGGTTTGCCCCGACTTTGCCAGGTCGATATTCGTTTTCAAATTTGAACTGACTTAATGGTTCCATCCATCGTACTTGCCGATTGTTTAGTACCTTGTCCTTCATGAACGGTACTATGTTTTTGTGGTCTGATAGTACCTTCACGACATATTTTGTGTCGCAAACGTATCGTCTTCATTCTTTCATTGCTTGAACTATTGCTAATAGTTCTTTGTCGTGGACATCATAGTTACATTCGGCTGGTGTCATTTTCTTTGACCAGTAGGCGACGGGTCTCTACCTCCCGTCTTCACATCTCTGTGAGAGTATCCCGGAACAGCCGTATTTCGAGGCGTCGGTTTCGATTACTAGTTCTTTGTCAGGGTCGTAGTGAACTAGTAATGGAGCACTTGTGAGTTGCTTTCTGATACCGTCGAATGCCTTTTGTTTGTGTTCATTCCATCTCCATTTGGCTTCTTTCTTCGTTAGGTTGTAGAGGGGTTTAGCAATCCTGCTGAACCCTTCTCTAAACCTTCGATAGAAGTTGCAGAATCCAATGAAGCATTGAACATCCTTTCTCGTTCCTGGTGGTTTCCATTTCCATATGGCGTTTTTCTTGACTGGGTCCACCTTGACTCCTTGTCTGTTGATGATGAATCCCAAATATTCTGTTTCTTCCCTGTGGAACTCGCATTTTGTTGGCTTGATTTTCATCCCGGATTCCTGGACGCTTTCCATCCCCTCTCTGACGTCTCTGATATGCTGTTCCAGGTTATCGGCAAATACGAGTACATCGTCTAGGTATACGATGCAGCATCTGTCGAGGAACCGACTCAATACTTGGTTGATCCATCGTTGACATACTGCAGGTGCGTTGGTTAGCCCGAAAGGCATAACCAGGTATTCGTACATCCCGTATTTAGATGCGAAAGTTGTTTTCCATTCGTCTTCTTTTTTTGATCATGACATTGTGGTACGCATCCTTGATGTCGAGCTTGGTGAAGTATTGTGCTGTTCTTAGTCGATCCAGGGCTTCTCCTATCAGGGGCAGCGGGTATCGGTCCTTCTTCGTAAGCGAATTGAGTGCTCGGTAGTCTACACACAGTCTTAGCTTTCCGTCCTTCTTTTTGACGAACATTATGGGTGATCCCCATGCTCCTTTTGTTTCTCGAATCCATCTTCGGTCCAGATTGGTTTCGATGTATTGTCTTAATTCTTCTAACTCTTGTTCACTGAGTGAGTATACCTTCTTCCATGGTATATGTTACGTTCGTTTTCCGTCTTTGTCTAATTTGAGACTGATCGCCAGGTCTACCCCATGTCGATGAGGGGGTAGTTCTGTTGCATTGTCTTCTTTGAATAAGTCGTGGAACTTGTGATACTGTTTGGGTATATTATCCCTCCAGTCTTGTTGTTTTCGTTGTTGTTTGTCTTGTATGGCCAGTTCCGTGCTGATGTTGATCTTGGCCCATTCTAGGTCTTTCGTGGTGAAGTTCCATCTGAGCATGCTGGTGTACACTCCTTGCTTATATTCTTCGTGGAATTCATCTGCTGTTATTTCGCATATCTGAATCTTGTCTTGTTGGCTCTTAGTAGCCTCGTATTGGTCCGTTGACCCAAAACCTTGATTTCGTCTTTGCGTGTCATCGAGGTCGTTAACTTCTTGGAGTTCTTCGTTGTTGATCTTTTCAATGATCAATTGAGCAATTCGATCTCTTTTCAAGATCTTATACTCCTTATTATTCAGGTTGGCCAAGACCACCTTTATCTCAACATTATAGTCGGCATCGATTACCCCAGCATTGACTATTAGTTTGTGTTTAACCGATAGTCCACTCCGTGGTGCGATCTGTCCATAGGTGCTGTCCGGTAGTCCAATGGCTATTCCAGTTCGTATCGTGGCTTGTTCTTTGGCTGGTATCGTGGTATCTTCGTGTGCATACAGGTCGTGTCCTGCAGTCTTTACTGACCCTCTAAGAGGTATCTGGGCCTCCGAGTCAATCTTCTTGACAAGAATTCCTTGATTCTTATTCTTCTTCTTTTTCTATCCGTTAACAGATATCTTGGCCTCTTCGTATCTTGCCTTGAGGCTTTCGTATTCGACTTCGACTTCTGGGGTTCCGTACACAAATGGCGGGTCTTGTAGGCATTCCTTCTCGCATAATCCGCTTGCGAAGGTAACCTTATTCTGCGTCCAATCCATGTCCGGGTTGTGCTTCTTGAGCCAGGGCATCTCTAGCACTATCTCGTGGTTTTTGAGATTTGCCACTTCGAAGGTTGTCATTTCCCTATGGTTTCCAATTTCCATAGGTACTTGTGCGATGTGGGTGATAGCTCCCATTGCACTTCGATTTCCATCCGCCAGGTAAATCGTCCTTTTCTTATTCCTGTTCTTCGTTTTGATTCTGTGTTTGTCACAGATTCCTACGTCAATGAAGTCCTCTGTTGCTCCTGAGTCTATCATCGAGTATATCTCAATTGTGTCTTGCTGGTTGACTTGTAGCTTTGTTTTGACCATTAACTGATCTCCGTGTGTCTTCATTGATTCCGTTTGCAGTGCAGCGTATGTATTCGATAACTTGATGGGTTTCGGTTGATCCTTGTCCCTCAGACCATCTATTGCTGAGAACCGTCGTCTTTTTCTGGTTGGTCATCTCCTTCATCCATGGATATCTCTCTCAGGTTCGTTCTTTTTGGAAATTGTTGGAACCTTTTTGTGGTGAAAGGTTTCTTCGTCTGTGTTCCATTTCCACTTGATCTTGGCCTTCTGCATTCCTTGATTCCGTGTTCTTTGATTCCGCAACTGAAACAAAGGTTGTCCATTTTTCTTTGTTCGTATGTGTCTTGAGGAATGTCGAGTCGTCCTTTCTTCCTTGTACTGTCCAACTCCATGGGTTCTCCTCTTTCGTCTTGTTCTCGTCTTTTCCAAGTTCCATTCTGGTTCCTTGGTGGTGCGTATGTCTTGTTGGTCGTGACTGGTAGGTGGTAATTTCGTTCTGCTGCTTTGCACTGGTTTATCCAGTTCTCCTTGTCTATCGACCAGACTGCTAACTCCGTTGCCGAAGTCAGTTTCTTCGACATGTGTATCATAGCATCGCGATAGATCTTCTTCAATCCTCGAGTGAACCATCTTCCTGCTGTCGTGTCGTCGACGTTGGCGTCTTGCATGAGTAGTCTGAACTCGTACCAGTACTCGGTTATGTCGCGATTTCCTTGTTCAGCCACTTTGAGCTTATTTCTTGCTTCTTGTTCTCGGTTGGGGTCGTCAAACTGTTGGGTGAACTCGGTACGAAATTCATCCCAATTTCTCCTAGGCTTTTCCCCAGTTCCTTCCGTATAAGGTCGTATCCAAGCAAGTGCTGTTCCTTCAAATAACGTGCAGGTGTAGAGGATTTTCTCGTGGTCATATCCAATAGTCCATCCTACTGCTTCGAAATAGTTGTCGAGTTGGACATTAAAGTTGTGTAGCTTGTTTCGTTCCCCCCCATATCTGGGCGGTGCCTTAACCTTTGGTCGTTGCATCATTTGAGGCGGAGTCACTGGTGCTGCCAGAATTGCTGGTGGCATGGCTGCTGTTACCGCAGCTACGATAGCTTGCATTTGGGCTGGGGATATTCCAATATCCCCTTGTGCGGGCGGCATCGCAGGTGGTGCTCCTGACATCCTCTTTGGTCTGGGTGTTCCCGTTGGTGAATCGTCGGGTGACGATCTTCTTTCAGGTGTAATAGGACTTGTTGCTCTTGATGGTGCTTGAGAAGCGTTTTCAAGTGCGTTGTTGAATTCTTCAAAGTTTCCTAGCCCTCCTTCGTTTTCTGTGAGGTCGATATCTCCTTCGTGGTCTTGTCCCTCAGGTTGAGGGTTTATATTTGCCGTGTTGGAATTGTTGGGCGTCGCTTGGGTAATGCTTTGTAATGTAACGTTCCTAGCTTGTGGTTAACTAATAGCGACGGGCAACTATACTTCTCTTCTTAATTCCTATCTTATTTGATATAACAGTTCTTAGATCTGTTGATCTATGTTATCGCAATTCGTCGGATAACGCCTGTTAAATCCTAACTAAGATAACTTCGCCTCACGTAGGCTCATGAGAAAAGTGTCGGTTATGTAAACGTGATAATGTGGGATACGATATTTGACTAGTAGTCTGCTTATCTGAAAGGGAGGTGAGAGCTGTGATCTATCAGTGTCTTTAGAGATTTACTAGAAAAACTAAAGAAGTAAACATGACTGTTCAACCAAGTATACTGAAATAGTACCTGAGTCTGTTAAAGTCTGTCCTTTCTATTATGAAATAGAAAAGTGTTCAAGTTTAAATTCACAAATCAGTTCATGTCTAGCATGAACAAAACTAATCAAATGTATCAAGCAATACATTTTGGAAAAACAATCAAAGTATCAAAATAATACTTCCAACAAACCAAGTATTAAAGTAATACTTCAAATAAAACATAAATCAATCAAGTATCAAAGTAATACTTACAATAAAATATAAAATAAAATCCTTAACTGAGTACTTATACTAGTTATATTGCTCAAAATATAACACCTATTTAAAATCAAAGAAATTCTAATAGGCCTGAAAATTAGAGTCTTCAGAAGGCTTAAAAAACTCATCTTCTATCAATAACCAATTATTGGCATTCATATACCAAACAGAAGTAGAAATTATTAGCAAAATAATGGAATTCAAAGAAAGACTAATTACAGGAGTCATGAATACTAGATTCATGATCTACCTTCACCCATACTTTATTGCAAACAGGACAGTAGTCTAACCAAATGGTAGTGAAGTAGTCTTCAGGTTGGATAATTTGAATATCATAGTTCAATAACAGTCCAATAAGCTGTTATATCTACCTCACCTTAATCTGCTCACAGTTTAATATTCTTAAAATATTCAGATAGCGCCAGTACTTGGTAATTAGATGAAGTCATCAAGAGGTTGCTCCATCATTGGGTTCTACTCATCACTGCTTTCAAATTCAGATCCATGATGCGGAGCCTAAAAGCCATCTCTGATTTTGAGTTCTTGGTACCAACACTGGCACATGATTTCTGGAACAGTTGGTAACCAGTATAGAGTGATGTAGTTGATTGTCGGTGGTAGAGTAGTGCTGGATATCTTGGCTTCCTACTATTCATTTACCATGTCTATAGCTTATTCTAGTCCTTCAAGCGGTTTCTAACTATTATTACTTCTTGGTTATCCTTTCTATTTGATAAGGCACTGGTCATTTCTATACCAAACGTGGTGGTCTCAGATTTGCTCAACTTCTCATTCTCTTTTCTTATTGATGATAATAGGGATAGGGTGAGAGTGGATTCATCCAGGGAACTTGAAGTCCTCATTTCAGTGGAATTGTTTAACAGAAGGCATGGAAGATAGTAGTAGGGTGCTGATATACATGTCTATCAATGTGGACAGTGTAGTTTTCTGTATATTCATTGAAGGATAAAACCTTGAAGGGTCCGCTCCAGTGGTACTATAGCTTCTTGCTATATCCAATAGAAGTAATAAATATGCTTCTATAGACTATAAGCAAACCTCCAAGCTGGATTGAGACATGTTTATATCTTCATTTCTGTGCTGTAGTAGTATCTTGCTTGAGAATCATGCAACTTTGACAGATTAGAAGGTATTATTGTAGATTGCTTGGTAACGGATAAGGTAATTATCAGAGTCATAAATAGGGGAGTTCTTAAAATTGTTTACCAGTAAGAGGAAGTATTGTCGGCCCAAGACTGCTTTGTATAATAACATACTAAGAGCATCAAAGTATCCTGTATTAATATATGTGGTAAGCTCAATAAGAGCAGGTTTCCAGTTAGTCGATCTTTTATTGATCAGGATTCTAATTACAGTTTTGTAAGCAGACTCTACAGATGTCACGGATGTGACAGGTAGCTCAGGATTTTGCACATGACTCGACTATGAGTCATGGGTTTTGCGCATATGACTCGCTCAAGTCATATGACTTGTTTATATTATGATTTGTTATGTTTCGCACATGACTCGAGTATGGGTTATGGGTTTCACGCGTATGACTCATTTGAGTCATATGACTTGCTTATGGTATGATTTGTTATGTTTTGCATATGACTCGATTATGAGTCATGAGTTTTGCGCGTATAACTCATTTGAGTCATATGACTTATTATATTACGATTGGATGACTCAGGGTTATGAGTCATCAGGGATAGGGTTTGCGAGGAGAGGTCTATATAAGGAGTCCGGTACAGCCGAGGAAGATAGTAACAACCGTCTCCACTACACCTCCGGTGATTGAAATCTCAACACCAAGCAATTCTCACCACTTTTCACGTCTGGTCCTCCCCCTACGGGGGGACTAGGCCATCATCTTTCATATTTTTGCAACGGCAAAACCTCTTTCCTGCGTTCTCTCTTGAGGTCTACCCCCATGAGATGCCTCCTTACTCCTTCCTGACATCCTAGTCACTGGTGTCCTCTCCTTCCCCGCTTTTGCTCTAGCCTCGCTTAGCATCAGCACGGTCGGGCTCCTCCTTTTTCCCTACAACAGATGGCTGGGAATATGGTTTACGGTACGAGATTACATTGGATTCCTTCTTCTTTCGTCTGGTTGGTTTGGGTCAGTCCCTCTGCTTGGTCTGGGTTTTATCCCGCTGGTGGGTACGGGTTAGTCCCACAGTCGGGAGTTGGTGGTTGGTTTTCTTAACAGGCTACGGTCGAATTTGCCTCTCTCCTCCTCTCTACCCTTTGCGGTGGTTTCGTCTACTGTGGGCACTGGGGGTTTATGGGGACCGCCTAGTTAAGACACGAACACGTTTTCGATAGTTGTTTCGGCATCTGGACCTGCCCCTCCCTCTCCCTCCCTCGGCTTGTTGGGCTGGTATCCTACTACCACCCTCCTCGGCCAGCATCCCACTGCCACCCTTTTGGGCTAGCACCCTACTGCTCCCACAGCTGGCACCTTACTGCCCCACGGCTGGTACCCTACCCGCACCTCTTCGGCCGACACCCTACTGCCACCCGGCTAGCACCCTACTGCTCCCTTAAGCTTGCACCTTACTGCCACCTCTCTCTGTGGGGCCTCAGCCCTGGCCTCCTTCCCTCCGATTGGTATTGCACTGTCTCCAGACGGTCGGGATCCTCCCCTCGTCAAACTTTCCCCCTCAGTGGGGGTCGTGCCATTAATCGGTGCACCTGGTCCTCTCTTGGGCCTGATCTAGGGTTAGCTTTTTAGCGGCCAGCTGTGCTATGGGCACTATCCCATCAGCAAAAAAAATACCCTAGTCTGACGTGTCGTTGCTCAGTCCGGACGTCTTACCATTACTCATTACGCCCTGTGCGTCCTGTGCGTCATGTACTTCTTGCTGTTTCTCCACCTCGTCCTGTATGTCAGCCAACATTCACTGACGTCAGGGTCACGCCCCATGTGCTTCTGACCACCGGACTTGCTTCTGACACGTCGGTCTACGCTTTACGTCTGTCCTATGTCCTGACATTTGCCGCATGTCCCATCCCCTCTGGGCAGTATCTGACACCGATATCCGTGACTTTACATCCAAGCTCGTATGCTCATATTCATCACTTCCGAGTCCGTCATATGGATAGTATCCTACCTGTCCCCGACGCTGTCTGCTATACTTCGAACGCTATTCATGTTGCCAGCCGGACATCCCGCTCCATTCTACAATTATTATTGATCTCACGGGTTTGCCAGACAAAGTCATCACTTTCCGTTCTTTTAATATTCTATTTCTACTAGTAACATGTTTTCTATAAGCTCTCAATTCTCAGACTGTATTGCCGTCGCATTTATCTTTGCCTCCATTGCTTTTTTAAATTGCTCGCCATGTTGCACTGGCCCCGTAGTACTATAATCAAAAACGAGGAGATTTTGTCCAGCTACATTGCTCGACGACGGAGCAGTAGCCTAGGGACAAATCTCCATTTTTTGTTTTCGACACATGAAACATCTCCATGGCTTCGAGACGGCCTTTCACAATGTAGAGGTCGTTTAGGGGCCTTCATTTGATCTGACGTCAGGTCAATATATCTCATTGAACGTTCTTAAATCGATCCGACCATTAACGAGCCACTGCCCGTCGACCTCCAGGATTAGGTGCGCTATCCCCATGATAGTGCCAATGACCACAATTGTAAAGTTTCTGTTATCTGGCCTCCCAGACAGCTTGACCGTGACGAGACCGTGTAACTCTGATGGGCGTCCTGAGTTATGTACACTCAAGATCTCTACGCTTGCCAGTCGGTAGACTCTATCTTGGTAACGGCAGTCTCGGAGCTTGAATAGGGCGACGAGTTTTCCGGGAAGATGGCCCCGCAGTGTACCAGACATCTAGTCCGTACCGGTTTGTACTCAAACCCAATCGTTGTGACTTGCATTTTTTCGGAATAGCTCAGGGCCCGTATATCGTGCCCAGTGGATGTCATAAATGTCTGTTTCCTGGAACACAAGAACTGGAATCTCAAGCTGCATTAGAAGTTCAACAGGAAGGCGTCGAAGTATTCCATAATCATCCGGAAGGCGGGACTGAATCATTAGGCTCCGCCAGCTATATCAAACTAATTCGAAACACATAGCCTCGATTGAGATGGAGAAAAAATTGCATAAACTCTCGAGGTTCGCAACCTCATTCCGACGTCCCTTTACGACCCTACGACATGTCGGCACAGGAGAATTTGGATTTGTTTTGTTGAAAAGATCCACAATATCAGGTATGAGATCCGCTCAACAACTTTGCAATGAAGCCAGGTTCAGAAGTCTTATCCAGATTGCATGGTGTCACCCGTAGTTGTGAAGGATCTGCCGTGCAGCGTCATCTTTATTTGAACGTCGCCATCCATCTTTGATTTGTTCCTTGTGAGCTAGCTCACTCAACTCAGTAGAATACTGGGGAATGTTACCAAACCGTTACACATGATCGCGGAACTGACCGAGTAGATGGAGCTTGATAAAGTTAAAATGAGATTCGGTATATATCAATTCCATACGCTGGTCGTCCTCTTCCGCTCATTGGTGCTCATGCACCTGGCTCCGTGTAGATTGGACGACAGATTGGTTGAGGAACATCTTTCGATTTGGTAGCTCGGTGCACTGGTCCCGAATTTTCGTCCGCGTGCATTTAGACGTTCTAAACTCCAAGAATATATCCTTCGCCGAGTGAAACTGATTGAGATAATGATCCATATAATCTAGGGTCTCACGCGTATGGCTTCGGTATTGCGCCATCAGAATAAAATCGACTAATGGCCGGACGCAGGCGAGCGCACGCTTTAAAGGTTGACTTTGGGTACTCTCTGGTCCTGTCAACGCGACAGCAAGGACAGATAAAAGACAACGTCCAAAGTTTCTCATCTCCTTCTCTTGCCACTTTGTAACCTTGCCGTAGGCTTTCTTGGGCACAAAGAATCCGGGGTACCGTGGTAAAGCTTTCCACGCATCATCAAACGCTTCCAGCCGTCCATGCTGCTTAGGAAACCCTTGAACACAATCTATCATATGCTTGAACAGTCCAAGATAGACAGTATGGAGTAAATCAGGTTGGTGCAGATCAGCAGTGAAAACACAAGGAAGTTGATAAAAAACGTTTCGTCTGATCTTGATACCGAGAGCGTCAAATGTGCTGTGGACGTCGCCGGGGGTGGACTCCTCTGAGCTATCTAAAGTTTCTTGCTCCGGGCCTCGTATCTTGTATAATCTCTAGCAGGATACCTGTGCCGATTGTTGGACCCTAACATATCCAGAGGTATCTCACATTTAGGACAGGCATTCGATTTTACTCCATGTAGCGCAACGCTTTCCATATGGTCAGCAATCCACGCCGCCAAGATCGGGAAGCATCTCCGAACATTCCCGTCCGCGCAATCAATTGGGACACTGTACTCGACGGTGTCTTGTAAGGGCTCGAATAGGAGCTCGAATACACCTTGTAGTGTGTCAGGGTTGATTTGCCTCGGGTGTTCGTTCACGGAAGAGGACGATTGGAACTTGGGCGGGACCGGCAAGAGGGCAAGAAGGAGGACCGCCATCATTCCAGGTCTGCTACGCTTGGCCGACAGAAGATTTCCAATTGTTATATATACTGGCCACTCCTTTTTATCTCCGGAGAAGTTGCTGAGGTGTTTCTGGTCTGACATTCCAATGATAGGAATCACGGTCACGCCAGATGGGAGTGTTTTCTGCAGTCAATTAGCTCGTACTTTTGGGAGAATGCGATGGATAAGCTGTGGCACAGTACTTGAACATCCCACAACCAGTCTCTGGTATGCATTTCCGTATATACTCTCTGTCCATTCGGATCGCATTCCCGCCGCGGGACGTAAACCAACTCATCTTGGTAAGCTATCGGCCGAAGAAGATATCGGACACAGTCTAGGACGTTACGGTAGTAGAAAGGTAAAGTCCTCATACCGTCTTCGACCTGAGCTTCGAACCATTGTAGATATGGGCTGTACGAATCCAATGAGCGGAGATGGTTCTCAAGTGTATGCATCGAGCTGTAGGCAACATCTGCTGAATTACCAAGGCCATTTGAAAAATATTCATTTACCCGTGCCTTAGATACCTTACTTTGTATGAACCAAGAAGCAAGTTTGAAATCGTGCACGCTAGCGAATGGTGCCCATGGGTCCTCACACAGATTTTGGTGTTCCTCCGCGAATCCCTTCACATATCCAATAGATGCCCATGCACAAGGATAATACTCTGGTTCGACAGGGGCGGGAGAGGCATCGACTATAAGTTGCGGTTCCACGTCGGAGACATATGCAGTCCCGTTGCTATATATATCGGGAGGGCTGTTACCAAGATTGACGTCTGATTCGTAATCGGAATCCAGCCGATGATTCTCGTCAGTCAGGGCCTCGTGCGGCAATCTGTGTGTTTCTGCGTCCATGATTCCATGCGGGGGCGGAGCATACTGTACATCGGACGCGAGAAGATCGATGAGATCCGCATGTTCTTTTTGGAGGTGTTTCCGAAAGGGACCGGCACTAGCGTATTTGCGCCAACAAAATGAACATTTCATAGGCATTGCGCGACTTAGTTCTGTGACTTTCGGGAGTCTTCAAGTTGATGTATTATGAAATGCTGTAAGAAGGGGAATACTTACCATTGTGTACGTGGTCTGGGATGGCAGCCGGAGCTAACTTCTGTCAATCTGAAACGCAGCTAAGGGTCAATTCGGTTTAGCACATGGTATGAGGACTCGGATATCAAGTGACTCGGATTCTGGTTCTTCGTTTTCAACAGGCAATGCAGAATAGCCTTACATACCTTGAATATCCGAAACAGAATTCCTAAATCATCTGGAAATTTTTCATGATGCCCAGAATGTCAGGGGGTGTGATATTTAATGTCAATTAATCACGGCCGAAAGGTCATACCAAGGAGAATATTCATGACACTGGCATATACAGTATTCGCAAGTTCCACAGTCCTGATAACACTCCGAACAATCCCGAAGACATGGCCCAAAACAATGACCACAGGCAGTACGTCCACATGCCTACTATTCCAAAGGGACAGATAGCTACGCTGGGGCACGTCTACCGGCTTCCAGCTATTGCGATCCTTGGAGCAATTACACCTGCGAGGGCCGGTATTCAATTGATCTACCTGTATAAGACGCGGCTTATCTTTCATGAGGACGGTGATGGAAAAGAGCTCTACACAGCGTGGCGCAATACCGTCAAAGCCCAGATGTTAGCAAAGAACTTTAAGAATAGTGCCAGATTCCCGGACGCTGATTTCAGCACGATTTTCCATGGGATGAGGAGATTACGTCCCGCTTGTGATTGTCTTGTGAGGGCGGAGGCCAATAACACCCTCCGGAGACGACAGATCGAAGAAGCCATGATTGCGCTCATTAAGGACCGTGGGAAGAAGTTAACAGACACTCTTGCGAGAAAGCCAGTACCCAAGTTGGTACCGGGCGTACCAGTAATCATCCCAGCGGAAGTCCTTGTTGACCATATATTGCTACCAGTAGGGGCTCCGGCTCAATGGGGCGTGGATCCACAACAAGCTCCTGATGGACTACAAGCTCAAGCCCCGTCAGACAGGGTCGGGACAGCCGGAGGTAACCAAGAACTGACTATGTCCAAAACACGTCGCCAAAAAGCCCCAGTGGAAGGTGACCAACTTTATGATGACGGGGATCTCTATGATCCACCTACAACGAAAGGACATCGACAGGCAGCGCGGATAGAAGGCGTCGAGGTGGCTGGAGGTGACCACCATCCGGATAGGCCGAAACGACATCGTCAAAATGCCCCTGTAGAAGGTGACCAACTTGAAGAGGACGGGGATCTCTATGATCCACCTACAACAAAAGGACGTCGACAGGCAGCCCCAATTGAAGGTGTCGAGGTGGCCGGAGGTGGCCAACATCCGGATACGTCGAAATGACATCGTCAAGATGCCCCTGTTCAAGATGCCCCTGTTCAAGATGCCCCTGTCGAAGATGACCCACTTTATGATGACGGGGATCTCTATGATCCACCTACAACGAAAGGGCGTCGACAGGCAGCCCCGATAGAAGGTGTCGTTGTGGCCAGAAGTGGTCAACATCCGGATACACCGAAACGACGTCGTCATGACACCTCGGTGGATGGAGTCTGGGTTGCTGCAGGTGACCAAGATACCGGCGACGCCCGTGATCCGCCCCAGGTAGCAGCCAGGAATTTTCGAACTGGTTAGTTCTTTTCACTACAAACGATTAGATTTGAGTTTCCACATACTGACTGAAAATATAGAATGGAACGCTTTACTCGGGCGCCCCCGTGCGGTGAGTACTGTTTGAGTCCTGCCATCATTTCGGGGTAGAGGTCTGCACGGCGATGAGAGGAGGTTGGCAGAAGCGCCACCCAAGTATCAATTTGTTTATTGGAGGCCCCCGCACATCCACGGAATAAGATTTGGTGACTTAGATTCCACAAATCTTCGCGGCCTGTACGCGATGATTGGGAGATGGGTTCCTATCCGACAAGTTCGCTATATCCTGGGCGCCACCGGTAAAGGACGCACGTTGATCCGCAAGCGGCCCACCGAACCGCGATCACAGTTCAACTTCATCTTCATTGACAGAAGTGAATCCATGCGCGCCTGGCTACTCTCCAATCAGGTGCAGGAGGATCCTTTACATCTCTTGGTATATTGTTACTGCGAGGAAGGCGATACGAGGGCGCAAACACCACTGCTGAGCGGGCTCCCATATATTGGAGAAGACCAAGTTCCTCAAATTGGCGGCGAACCAGATCCCAGCGCGCGTCACTTGCATACCAGGACAATTGCACCTCATGTGGAGACTCAAGATGGTCAGAACAACGACTCTGTCCTATAATTTAGATCGATTCCGTTAGCCAATTGCTTGAGCAATGTACTGTGAAAATGGAGCCAAACTGTCTTTCCGTATTCTCCTCAGATGTATCCGAGTCCATAATTCTTTTGCATGTTGCTTATAAACATATCCCTCTGATGTTCAATTTTTACGTGAAATCAACGCCAGATTGTGAGTACGGTAGAGAGCGATCGCTAGAGTCAGGTCTAGGTAAAACGTTTTATGCCGCACACCAGCCTTGACGCTAAGAGATGTACCCTAATTCCCTTTTGTAGTCGCTAGGGCACGTCTCTTGGCGCCTGATCTAGAATGCGGCTTAAAACATTATTTCACGTGCACTAATACAAAAACGATTTGAGCCAATATAGATATCACGATACGTTCATAATTATCCACTCTCTACCTGTATGCTAAAAATCTAGTGGTCTGAGGACATTTCTCAATGTGTAACACGCTCTCTCTATAAACTCGCCAATGTCTGGTTAGACGTGCGGCCTCGTCTGGTGTTCCTGGCTTGTAACCCCCAAGGGACTTTTGATTGTACGCCCCGACTAGAGTATAAGGTACTCAACCTGCTGACCTCATCACTTCCCACCACGTCTCGTCAATATCATTCCCATTCTTGTCCACACCGGTGCCTGATCAGCCGAATCAATGTCCCTGACGAGGACGTACTCACCCCCCCGTATCCCGGACATCACTACCCATCTCTCCCTCATCTATTTTCTTTTTTTTTTTTTTTTTTTTTTTTTATCGTCATGTATTCTTTGTTTAGGTACAAGAACTCGCATGCAGCGCTAGCTATGGCGTAAACAAAACCTTAATCCCAAAACAATTTAACAAAGGAAACCAAACCAGTGCCTCCAAAAGCGCGAACAACCCATATCGCAAAGCAGCCTAAAGCATAAATATAGGGAAACACTCAAAACTAACTAAAGTACTAGCAAACATAACTAAGGAGAGCCTCCGAACAAACACCTGGAATCCTCAAGTCACGGAGAGGCGAAGGAATGGCGGGGGGGAGGGGGCGGGAAATCCCCGGAGGGTGGGCATCTCAGGGGGAAAACCAGTAGCCGTGATCGATATGAATCTCGCCAGGCCGTGAAGCAGGGCCGGCGTGTGCCAGAGTGGGTCGTCCTCCCGTAGGCCGTCTACTCCCTGGAGGTGGGAGCTCCTGGCTTCGAGTTTGGCCGAGCAGTTGCGGATGGCATGGTGGAACGTCTCGGGTTCCTCCTCACAATAAGGGCAGGTGGTAGGGGCGTCGGGATCCTTCCAAGAAACGTGTGCTGCCAGGTAGCTTTTTCCTGATCTCATCTGATGGATACGACCTGCCATGAATTTCCCAAGCCCCATAAAGGGGTGCGGGACCAGAGTAGGCGAGTACATGTAGCGTGGAGGGGGCGGGTACTGGGAGGACCATGTGTGGAGGAGGAGCTGCTTGCAGCCCCTCTTGAGTCCAAGGAAGGTGCAGGGGCACCTGGTGGGAGAGCAGTTGGCAGGTGCTTTTCAGAGGCGGGGGGGGTCATGCGCAGATTACCAACCAGATTGACCACTCTGTGGGCTATCGCGTCGAGGGGCAGGTGGCGTCGCACCGGGGGCGAGGGTTCGGGAGTTTTCCAGTGAAGGGGTCTATATCCCGGGGTGAGGCCCACGGTGAGAAGCCGGTGGTCCTCCTTGGAGCGGAAGGCTGAGGTCGTTGGGAAAGAGCTGTGGAGCCTCGCCGTTGCCGGGCTCCTTTCTGGCGGAAGGCATACAAGGCGAAGAGCTGCCAGGCGTTGTCGGTGTTCAAGTAGGCATTGAATGGGAGGGAGGGCCGATTCACAAGGGAGAATCCCGGTGGGCGTATCGCTAAAGCAGTTGGTGACCCATCGCTGAACCGTTCTCCAGAAGACAGCCAGACGGTCCATCATTGCAGCGGAAGGGGAGAATAGGTCGGCGCCATATAAGAGTATGGGCGCGAGCAGAGAGGAGGCGAGACGGTGGCAGAGGTAAGGCGCCAGGCCCTTCCCGGGTCCTGAAAGCCTTTTGACCATAGAGAAGGCCCCCAGGGCCAGGGCGAGCCTTTTGGAAAAGTGTGCGCTGTTTGACCACCGTAGGCTGCAGGCTGCAGGTTCGAACCAGTAGCCCAACCATCTCACCAGCCCAGAGGGGCGGAAAAGGAGGTCATCAATCACGACAGGGAGTGTGCAAGGCGGACCTTTTTGTCTCGGGGTCCTCCAGTGGATCCGTTCTGTCTTGGGAATAGAGAAGCTTACCCCCAGCCTGCGACCCCTCTGGGTGAGAGCTCTGACTAGGTGCTGTAGGCGTTGGATATTCCTCCTATAGGTGTTCGAGGCAACTGTGACTGCAAAGTCATCGACATAGGAGAGGATCAGGCCACGTGGGACTGGAAAGTGGAGTGAGGACACGTAGATGACGAAGAGCAGTGGCGAGATGGGGGACCCTTGAGGAGTGCCCACTTGCACTGGTTTGAAGATCTTGGGGGGCACTGAAAAAGGAGCCTACACTGCCGTGCCGTGAGGAACGAGCCTACCCAGGAGCAGAGATATGGGGGCACCCCCTTAGAGTGAAGCGTGTGAAAGAGGTCATTTGGGGAGACGTTGTCGAAGCCTCCCTTTATATCCAGAAAGAGGGTGGAGACCTCCAGCCTTGGGCGTTGCAAAGTCTGGACCTCATAGGCGAGGGTGGAGCAGGCATCGAAGGTGCTTAGGCCTGGGAGAGAGCCGCACTGGTGGTGGTTAAGGAGACTAAGGGATCGGGCAATTGGAGAGAGTCTGTTGGCCATGACCCTCTCTAGTATCTTGGAGACGGTTTCCAGCAGGACAATGATGCGGAAGGAGGAGGGGGAGTCATACGAGGGCTTGCCTGACTTGTCGAGCACCACGCCATTGGCCATCTGGAGTGAAGAGGTGTGGTGACCAAAGGCAACCAGGGGGGAGAGGAGATCGGTTAGGAGGGAGGGACCGGCTGAGTTGACTTTTTTCCAGACGCCATACGGGATCTGGTCAGGGCCTGGGGCAGACAACGGGGATGCCTTGCGCAGAGCTGCAGCGACCTCCTCTGGCTTCAGCGGAGGACAGTCCTTGAACCGGCGCAGGATAGGAGGGCAGTGTGCTGGAGGCTTGGGGGGAAGAAAGTGGGACAGGAGTGTAGAGTTTAGTTCCTCTGGCGATGAGGCGCCCGGAAGAGAGGGGAAGCGTTCTGGTAGTATACCGAAGGCGAACCTTTTGGCAGTCCATGCGTTCTGGGGGGTGGCACTCTCGAGAAAGTCCGACCAATGCCTCTTCTTGGCGTGTCTAATTGCCTTGAAGTATGCATTCCTGGCAGTTCTGGCGGCTCTCAGGGTTGCGCTGTCTGGGGACGACCGGGCTGACCTCGCGCAAGCGTGGTGGACCCTTCTCAGGTCGGTGAGGGCATCAGACCACCAAGGCTTGGAGCGCAAGGATGGCCACTTTGTTGGGGTGTGTTGCGCCAGGGTGCTCCTGATCCGGTTTAGGTTGAAATCAAGCCATCTGCCGAGGGCCTCTTGCACCGGGAGCGTGGGTGGGCTGGTGAGTTTGAGAGCCCGGAGGGCCGTGTATGCCGCAGGCCAGTCCGTCGCCGACCAGTGGGGGGACAGCTCCGGAGGGGATAGGAACGGGGAGGAAAGTGTTATAGATATGGGGATATGGTCGGAGCCGGTGGATGGAAGGTCCGCATTCCAGGTCTCCAGGAAAGGGGCCAGATGTTCGTTTGCGAAGGCTAGGTCTAGAACGGAGTGGGAGTGCTGCTGCCCAAGTGAGAACTGGGTGAACACACCAGGGGTGTTTATTAGGGCAAACGACCTCTCAAGGGCCAGGTCCGCGTATGGAGCCGAGGCCCTGATCTCGTTGTCACGGAAGGAGCGGAGGGGATCCCAGGAAGGGTGGTGGAGGTTGAAGTCACCCATAACTAGCAGAGGGTGTGGGAGGAGAGGAAAGGCCTCCTCCGGAGATACTGTTCTCGTAAGAGAGGAAGCAGTCCACAAGGAGTAAAGGTTAAGGACCCGAAATTTAACATGGGACGAAGAAAATAAACCACTAGGAGTGTGTATGTCGAGAGCCATCAGGCCAGGATTTTCAAGGAAAACTCGTACTACCGATGTGGAGTCAAGGAAGGAGCGTAGGACATAAAAGGCCACCTTTGGCCTTTTGTGTACCGAAAACGGGGGGGCAAAAGATTTAAAACCATTAAACTGTGGCAGCTTACCGCGAAACAAAGGGGGGTCTTGCAGGGCAACAATAGAGGGGGGCAGGGGCAGGGCAACCAGGCTGTTGAACAAGGAAAGAAACACATTCCAGCTTCCCAAGCAGTTGTGTTGAACTAGGGTGATAGAATTAAAATTCTGGGGAGGGAGGCTGGTTCCAGGGGAGCGGGGGGGAATAGAGTGGTCGAACTCCATCACCGGGGCTAACCGGAGGTGGACTTCCAGAATGGGGTGGGAGTGGCTTCCTCCTGGGAACGGGAGGCGTGGTCTCCTTGGTAGCGTGAAGGGGTGCTGGGGAAGGGAGTTCCTTGGGGAGGGCGGAAAGGGGTGGTGAAGGGGGGGTCAGGGGCTGACTCTGCTCTGCGGGGGGCACTATCTCCCAGGTCTAGGGGAGGAGCAAGGCGTTGGGGCCGTACAGGTCCGGAGGAAGGACCCTCTCGTCCATCGTCCTGCGTATCCATCTCTTCTTCACCTGGCGAGGGGGCATCTGAGGCAGGGGGAGGGGGGACCGGCCTCTGGGGGCACGTCTGGTCGTAGGCGGGATGAAGCACTGAGCAGTTGGTACAGGCGGGGATGGAGGTGGGGCAGCAGTTGACAACTGGCTTGAGATTTCCCCCTTTCGGGCAGGTCGGGTTTTGGCAGCGGTGGTTTGCCCTGGCGTGACTGAGGGCGCATATCGGGCAGATGGGATGGTCGACCTTGCAGCGCGCCGCCTGGTGGCCGAAGCCCCAGCAGTTCTTGCACTGTGTGAACCTATTTACAGAGTATGCCCTCTCGATGCGGCAACGGGAGGCGTAGAGGACGGTCCTGCCCACCATCTTGTCCACGTCCGACGGGGCGACTGTGACGATGCAGGAGGTATTTGCCTTCGAGAGGCGTAATTCCTCGTCTCGTACGAGGAAGCAGGCTGATAGGATCTGGACCTCTTTGACACTGAGGATGGTTTCCCTGAGGGTCTGGAGGAGGGCTTCGGGGTCGTCGGGGAGGAACGAAACTGGAAGGGAGTGGATGGCCAGTTGCACTTCGTTGGATGCTGGGCGGAAGACAAGGTAAGTGTTTTCTCCTACGGGGTAAGCCTTATTGAGGCGAGAGGCTAGGGCCTCGTAGTAGGGTGCGTCCATCTCTCCCTCATCCTCGAACTCCTATTTGTACCTCTTTTGCCCCCCTTTCTTTCCATTTGCATACAGCGTGTGCGCAAATAAACCATCCCTTCCCCAACCAGGACCTACAGTGCCTCCCAATTATTTCCCCTGCACCTCCAGTGTCTCCCAATTTGTTTCCCCTATCCCACTTGGTTTCCCCTCTATCTACCCCCCCCCCCCACGAAAAAAGACACCTGAAATGTCTCGCAGACAGCCGGCGCAAATATCAAGGTATGGCCCATTGAATCTTTGATAACCAAGCATAATAAAGTGTCCTCTTTACACAGATTGCCTGCTATTCTACCTGAAGACAGCGAGGTGAGAGGCAGGCATCACGCTGTCCCGCAGCGAGACTCCACTGCCGAACCTGATAAAAGCGAGGTCAGGAGAAGCAGACATCCTGCTGTACCATGCCGAGACTCCGACGCCCGACCTGAAGAAAGGTAGGTCCAGAGACGCAAGCTGCGGTTCCCTGGAGACCTCCCCATGAAAGCTCCCCGGATGATGAGTAAGAAATTATCGCTAACCAGCATTCCCGCCCCAAGAGTTATAGCTAACCATTTATGTCAACAGAATTCCGAGTGCGAGTACACCAGAGAACGCCCCCTTCGAGCCGGCAGTGGAGGACTGTCACGGATGTGACTGTTAGCTCAGGATTTCCCACATGACTCGACTAGAAGTCATGGGTTTTGCACATATGACTCGCTTGAGTCATATGACTTGTTTATGTTATGATTTGTCATGTTTCGCACATGACTCGATTATGAGTCATGGGTTTCGCGTGTATGACTCATTTGAGTCATATGACTTTGGTAAGGCTTTTCATGAGGCTCACACTTGTGAGTCATCAGGGTCAGGGTTGGTGGAAGAGCACTATATAAGGAGGTCGATACGACCGAGGGAGACAGGCTCTTCACGTCTTGTTCTAAGTAATTTCCTTACTTATTACTTTACGAATAAAAATCTTTACACTGTTTAACACGTCTGCATATCCAACACATTTCTCGCGAGCCTACGTGAGACGAAGCTATCTTAGTTAGGATTTAACAGGCGTTATCCGACAAACAGTGATAACGTAGATTAACAGATCTAAGAACTGTTATATCCGATAAGATTATAATGCAGGAGAGAAGTATCCTTGCCTGTCACTATTAGTTAACCGCAAGCTAGGAACTTTACATTACAAAGCTTTACCACCGCGACACTCAACGATATCAACACGGCGAATATAAATCCGACACCAGAGGGACAAGACCACAAAAAAAGATATCGATCTCACAGAAAACGAGGGAGGATTGGAAAACTTCGAAGAATTCAACAACGCACTTGAAAACGCTTCTCAAGCTCCATCAAGAGCAACAAGTCCTATCATACCAGAACGACGATCGTCACCCGACGATTCACTAACGGGAATGCCTAGACTAAGAAGGATGTCAGGAGCACCACCCGCTGTGCCTCCGGTACCCAGAGAGATAGGAATATCTCATGCACAAATGCAAGCCATTGTAGCTGCAGTTACTGCAGCAATAGGACAAGCAGCCCCTGCAGCCCCAGTGGCTCCAATCCGAACAATGCAACAACCAAAGGTTAAGGAGCCACTACGATATGGAGGAGAAAGAAACCGCCTGCGCAACTTTATAGTCTAACTGGACAACTACTTCGAAGCAGTAGGATGGATAATAGGACATGACCACGAAAATATCCTATACACTTGCACACTATTCGAGGGAACAGCACTAGCTTGGATTCGCCACTAAATGGAGGGAACTTTCGAAAACCCATGGCGAACTTGGGACGAATTCCGTAATGAATTCACCCTACAATTCGATGACCTTAACAGAGAACCAGAAGTAAGGAACAAACTCAATGTCATCGAACAAGGAAATCACGATGTAACAGAATATTGGTATGAGTTCAGACTACTCATGACCGTCGCCGGAGTCGACGACATGACAGCAGGACAATGGTTCAGACAAGGACTCAGGAACATCTACCGCAAAGCCATGATCCATATGCAAGTGAGGGTGACATCGGCAACAGAGTTAGCAGTTTGGGCAATTGATAAAGAAAACTGAATAAACCACTGAAAACAAGTGGAACGAAACTATCATCCAACGACCACAGATAAGAAGTCCTATACGACACCAAGAAACCAGGACTGAACTTGGAAAAGACAAGAACAAGACGAAAGGGGGAAACCCATGGAGCCGGATGGTACAAGGAAGAAAGGACGGCTCGACATTCCTCAAGGCGTATATGAACAAAGAAAGAAGGACAATCTTTGTTTCAATTGCGGAATCAAAGGACACGGAATCAAGTATTGCAGAAGGCCAAGATCAAGTGGAAGGGGAACACAGACGAAGAAACCTTTCACTACACAAATGTTCCAACAATTTCCGAAAAGAACGAACCTAAGAGAGATATCGACGGACGAAGGAGATGACCAGTCAGAAAAAGACGATGGTCCCCAACAATATATGGTCTAAGAGACAAGAATCGAGCGAAACCCATCAAGTTATCGAATACATACACGGCACTGCAAACGGAATCAATGGAAACACACGGAGACCAGTTAATGGTCAAAACGATGCTACAAGTCAACCAACAAGACACGATTGAGATATATGCGATGATAGACTCAGGAGCAACAGAGGGCTTCATCGACAATGGAATCTGTGACAAACACAGAATCAAAACAAAGAATATGAATAAGAAAAGGACGACATACCTGGCAGATGGAAATCCAAGTGCGATGGGCGCTATCACCCATATTGCACAAGTACCTATGGAAATTGGAAACCATAGGGAAATGGCAACCTTCCAAGTGGCAAATCTCAAAAACCACGAGATAGTGTTAGGAATGCCCTGGCTCAAGAAACGCAACCCAGACATGGATTGGACGCAGAATAAGGTCACCTTCGCAAGCGGATTATGCGAGAAGAAATGCCTACAAGACCCGCCAGTCATGTATGGAACCCCAGAAGTTGAAGCCGAATATGAAAGTCTCAGAGCAAGATACGAAGAAACCAAGACAACTGTCAACGGACAGAAGAAATGAAGCAAGAATCAAGGAGTACTTGTCAAGAAGATCGCTCCGGAGGCTCGGAAACCACTTAAATGGTCAACAAAGGCGGCAGGACACGACCTGTACGCACACGAAGATAGAACAATACCAGCAAATGAACCAGTGGCGATACGGACAGGAATAGCTATAGGACTACCGGATGGCACCAATGGTCGAATTGCTCCCAGAAGTGAGCTATCAGTTAAACATAAACTGATGGTAAACGCTGGAGTAATTGATGCCGACTATACTGGCGAGATTAAGGTAGTCTTGGCCAACCTGAACGATAAGGAGTACAAAGTCTCAAAGGAAGACCGAATTGCTCAGTTAATCACCGAAAAAATTAACAATGAAGACCTTCAAGAAGTCAATACCCTCAATGACTCCGAAAGAGGAAACCAAGGATTTGGATCAACGGACAGAAAAGAAGCTACCGAGAGCTAACACGACAAGATTCAGATATGCGAGATAACGGCAGAATGATATCGCGAAGACTACAGAGATGGAGCATACAAAGGAATGCTCCAATGGAACTTCACAACAAAAGACCTAGAATGGGCCAAAATCAATATCAGCACAGAACTAGCTATACAAGATAAACAACAACGGAAACAACAAGACAGGAGGAACAACATACGCAAACAATATCACAAGTTTCACGATTTGTTCAAGGAAGACAACGTAACAGAAACTACCCCCTCATAGACATGGGGTAGACCTGGCAATAAATCTGGAGCTCGACAAAGACGGAAAAAGGACACAGCATATACCATGGAAGAAGCTATATTCACTAAGCGAACAAGAGTTGGAGGAACTAAGGCAATACATTGAAACCAACCACGATCGAGGCTGGATTCGAGAAACAAAGGGAGCATGGGGATCACTCATAATGTACATCAAGAAAAAGATGGGAAACTAAGACTATGCATGGATTACCGAGCACTCAATTCACTTACGAAGAAGAATCGATACCCACTTTCACTGATAGGAGAAGCTTTGGATCGACTAAGAACGGCACAATACTTCACCAAACTTGACATCAAGAACGCATACCATAATGTTAGGATCAAAAAGGGGGACGAATAGAAAACAACTTTTGCATCCAAATATGGGATGTATGAATACCTGGTTATGCCCTTCGGGCTAACCAATGCACCTGCAGCGATTCAACGATGGATCAACCCAGTGTTAAGCTGGTTCCTCGACAGATATTGCGTTGTCTACCTAGACGATGTACTCGTCTACTCCGATAACCTGGAACAACACATCCAAGATGTTAGCGAGGTGATGGAAAACATCTAAGAATCTGGGATGAAGATCAAGCCAACAAAATGTGAATTCCATAAGGAAGAAACGGAATACCTGGGATTCATCGTCAACAAACAAGGAGTCAAAGTGGACCCAGTCAAAATGAACGCCATATGGAAATGGAAAACACCAGGAACAAGAAAAGATGTTCAATGCTTCATTGGATTCTGCAACTTCTATCAAAGGTTTATAGAAGGGTTCAGCAGGATTGCTAAACCCCTCTATAACCTAACGAAGAAAGAAGCTAAATGGAGATAGAATGAACACGAACAAAATGCATTCAACGGCATCAGAAAGCAACTCACGAGTGCCCCATTACCAGTTCACTACGACCCCGATAGAGAACTAGTAATCTAAACCGACGCCTTGAAATTGTAACGGCGAAAGGTCAAGGTTTAACAGGATAGCCTAAGGCACACCAAGGTTCAGAGAACAAGGAAGGGTCGGGGAGCTGGGCAGGAGATGCTGAAAACAAAACAAGGTGTCAAGGAGGATGCACAGGATTCCAGGTGTCTAGGCCAAGGTTTGATGGTTCTGGTGATTTGAGGTGGACAAGAGATATAAGTCCTCAGTATGTGTATTCTGAGTAAATTACCAGATTGCGTGAAGAGCTAGTTACAAGTGGAGGCTGGCCTCTTTATAAGAAATATTCAATACCTATCTGTCCACTATTGATACTTTAGGGTATAACCCTAACTTTCCATCATACTATTCCAACACTTTCTATTTTCTGTATCTTGGCAATAATCATAAAAGACGATTCTAACTATGAACAATTCTCACAGACAAAGTAGATGTGGTCAAAATGAAACAAAACAGCTACCTACATATAGTTACAACGAGGTGTCTATGACAGAAATACGTCTGTTCCGGGATACTCTCAAAGAGATGTGAAGACGGAAGGTGGAGACCGGTCGCCTACCAATCAAAGAAAATGACACCCGCCAAATGCAACTACGACGTTCACGACAAAGAACTATTAGCAATAGTTCAAGCAATGAAGGAATGGAGACGATACGTTTGCGACACGAAACGTGTTGTGAAAGTACTATCGGACCACAAAACCTAGTACCGTTCATAAAAGACAAAGTACTAAACAATCGGCAACTACGACGGATGGAACAACTAAGTCAGTTCAAGTTTCAAATTGAATATCAACCTGGCAAAGAAGGGGGCAACCCAGATGATCTCACAAGAATATCAAGCGACAGACCACAAGACGATAACGATGAAAAAATTACCAGAAAAATCCAAACGTTACTACCAGTCGACCGATATTTCAGGAAGAACAGAATCGAAGCAATGGAGATGGTTGAAATTACAACAGAAAACGAAGAAAGAATACAGAAAGCAAGCAAAGAAGATGGAACTATCAAATTGATAAAGGAAGCATTGGATGAGGGAAAGAAGGGAATGAAGGGGATAGCACTGGGTTTATGCCAGTGGAAAGAAAATGAACTATGGTACGACGGAAAGCAATGGATTCTGGAAGAAGAAGAGATAAGAACGGAAATCATACGACAACATCACGATTCACGAATATCGGAACACAGAGGAACGGCTAAAACAACTGAACTCATCACAGGGTCATTCTATTGGCCAGGACTGCGTGAGGACGTCAAGAGATACGTCCAGAATTGCGATATATGTCAGGGCACGAAAACAGCTAAACATGCGCCATACGGATTACTCAACTCAAAAGAAGTTCCGGAAAAACTATGGGAAACGATCTCCATGGATTTTATTACCGACCTTCCGAATTTGGAAGGATGGAAGGCCATTTTGGTTGTGTTAGATCGCCTGACCAAAAGAGTCACTTCGTCCTGGTTAAAAAGGATATGACAATGGCAACATTCATCCGAACGATCTTCCACGAAATGTTTAGATTACATGGACTACCAAAAAATATCATGACAGATCGAGGATCATTATTCACATCCGGTGCAAGGAAAAGGCGACAGGAGAAATGGGAATATGGAACAGGCTTAGCACGGCCTTTCATCCACAAACTGACGGACAGACTGAACGGGTAAACGGGATATTGGAACAATAGCTTCGCGCATACATCAATTATCAACAAGATATTTGGCGGGAACTACTTCCGATGGCGGAGTTTGCATATAACAACAGCAAACAAGAAACGATTGGCACGACACCATTCTTTGCGAATTATGAACAACATCTGAGAAGTTAGGCGACAAATCATACGAGCGGTAGAATGATAACAGATAAGACTGAGATGAGTCAATTGCACGACACATTACGATACGAAATGGATTATGCACAACAACGACAGAAAGTACAATACGATAAGCACCGAAGACCCGATCCGAATCTACGGATAGGAGATATGGTGTGGCTACTACCACGCAATATCAAAACCACGAGACCATCCAAGAAATTGGATTACAAGAAAATAGGGCCATTTCTGATACTGGAAAGAAGTGGGAATTGAGCATATAAGCTCGACCTCCCTCCCTTGATGCGAACACACAATACATTCCACGTCACACTTCTCGAAATCTACAATGATAACAAGTGTCCCTCACAAACAATAACTCCTCCTCCTCCTACGCTAGAAATAGATGGAGAGTCCGAATACGAACTCGACGGGATAGTCGATTCTCGTTTACGCTACGGAAAACTCCAATACCGTGCCAAGTGGACCGGTTACTCTCCCGAACACGATAAGACTTGGTATCCAGCAAGTAACTTTACCAACGCTCAAGATGCTATCGAACTCTTCCACCGAAGCTATCCCGACAAGCCCTACCGGATAACGATCACCATCAACCCCAACGACGAAGGCGCTAGGTCACCATGAAGTCCGACGAGGGCTGGAATAACTGCTCCCACGCAGTCACCCCAACCAGCCCCGAATACTCCTATATGGGGCCAACCGATGAAGAACTCACAAGACGCGAAGAAGAAGGTCGAAAGAATGCAGAGCACAATGTCATGAGTTGGACGTTGTGCTACGAAGACGAACGTCCCATACATCTAAGGGACAAAGAAGGTAGCGGATAGTTCCCGCGAGCCTACCAAAAGGAGGGCCAAGGGCCAATCACGCTGCAAAACCATGGACTGAATACTATCGTATTCAGTGCCAAGCACACAAGGCAGCAAAAATCGAAGCGGGATACCATCCGAAGAGGGATGGAAGCAGGAGGCCACTCGGAAAGAAAATGGCCCGAGACTACTGCAAGGCCATGGGGACAGGGCCTGCGGAGAGGGGAGCCGAAAACTCCTCCGCCGAA